>JAYKAV010002766.1:716344-799861 GCA_035582835.1 Phoebastria nigripes | reverse complement strand
GGGGGCTGAGCCGGCGCCGTCCCTGTGCCCGCGGCCGGGGCTCTGGGGGTTGCTCCGTCCCCCGGGGCCCCGCTTGGGCGGGATGGTTGGGGTGGGCGTCCCGGCGTGGGGTGCCCGGGGTCCGAGTGTCCCTGGTGTCCCTGGCGTGGGGTGCACAAGGGATGAGTGTCCCCTGCGTGGGGTGCCCGGGGTCCGAGTGTCCCTGGTGTCCCCTGCGTGGGGTGTGCAAGGGATGAGTGTCCCCTGCGTGGGGTGCCCGGGGTCCGAGTGTCCCTGCATCTGAACTGTGTGGGGTGCCCAAGGGATGAGTGGCCCTGGTGTCCCCTCTGTCTGGGGTCCTTGTGTCCCCTGCGTGGGCTGCCCGGGGGCTCAGTGTCCCCTGCGTGGGGTTCCTGGGGTCCCTGTGTCCCCTGCATGGGGTGTCTGGGGCCCTGGTGTCCCCGTGTGGGGTACCCAGCATTCCAGCACCCCACCTTGCTGCTCAGAGCACCACAACATCCATCATCCCTGTGCCCTTACCCCAGGGTGACATAAGGTACGTGGGGACCCCCTGTCCCCATCCCCGCTCCGGCTGCCCCGCTGTTCCCGTAGCCCCCCACGGGGCCGGGCTCCCTCTCCCTGAGCTGTACCTGGGCAGGGACAAAGGGCCGATGCGCTCCCCAGGCCACCGTGTCGGCGGCTGTGCCGGTGTCGGTACCGGCAGTGAGTGTGCAGTTTTGATGTCAGCGGCTTGTCTCCGGGAGTTGCATGCGTTTCCATTATTTTTTTTTTTTTTTTTTTTTTTTCCATATCCTTGCTGCGGAGATATACATGTCTTGCATCCAAGACTTTAGCCCGATAGGGCTCCTAGCGCTCTGTTTTGTAAGTTTAGCAGCCAAGTCTCTTTAAAATGCGGATGGCCGAGTCGAGAGGAGCCAGGCGCTCGCGGCGCCCGTTTCCTTTTCCTTTCTGCCTGCAGAGAAAGGGGAATAATGGATTCCCCGGCTCCCCGATTCAGGGGGTGCCACTCAAACCTCCCAGAGGTGGGAGAAACGCGCAGCCTCGCTCCGCTTTCACAGGGAGCGGGGAATAAAAGCCTCTTCGGGTGCCTTGGAAGGGCACTGGATAACGTGACTCGGGCTTGTCCAAGTACTTGACAAACTTTTATTAATAAAAAGCCCCTTTGATGTAGTTGGGTTCAGCGTGGAGACGCGGAGGAAACGGTGCGGCGGGTGCCAGCGGCTGGCATGGAAAGAGCTGTCGTTTGCATCGGTTTTGCTTTCTTCAAAAAAAGAAATTGAAATTACAGTGCCTGTACACGCTGGTCCAGCTGGAGCACCACCGGCCGGCGGTGCCAGGCTGGGTCCCCCCTCGCCCGCCCCGTGCTCCGGCTGTTGGTACCTTCATTGAGCAGCTGGGTTCCCCCAGGAAGGAGGGCTTTTTACCTAATTTCTACACCGGGTTACGGTAGAAAGCTGGTAGTTGCTTGGAAGTACCCTGCTGGGTGTTGTTTGATCTTGTTTGTGGTGCCTGTTTGGTGTAAGGGAAATGAGTATTTATACTGTATAAAAGCTTTCCTTTGCCGTCGACCCCTTCCCAACTCCCCACCCCTCCCAGGACATCTCACCCGCGCTGTGAGGGCTGGRTGGGAGCCTCCAGTTTGGATCGTTGGGCTCCACACTGGTGGACGTGTTGTCTCTTCCCTGCTTTCCCCCATTGCAGCTCCTGTGAACGGTTTGGTTTTTCCTGTCCGGAACAAGTTTTCCACTGGCTCGTCCCCTCCCCCTCTTAATCCTGCAAAAATGGAGAGTTTTCACTGAAGTGTGACTGCTGGGGGCTGAGCTGCATGGGGAGACCCGTGGGGTCGGTGTCTGGCTCGTGGTGGCCATCCCGCACCCGCTGCATCTGGGACCCGGCGCTGCTGGCACCGGCTCGTGCCGTCGGAGGGCAAGGAGGACGCTTGGTGCTGCCGAAGCAAGGAGCCGTGGGGAGATTGCAAATGCCTCCCCGCATTTCTGTTAGACAGCTCCACTCTATTTCTAATAGAAAATAGCCTAAAAAAACCCAATCCGAGCAGCGGGGCCTCTGCCGTCGAGCAAGCYGGGGCAGGTCTGGAGGCAGGGAGGTTGGCGGCATGGGAAGGGTCCCGGAGCCGGCGCAGTGAGCTGCAAATTCTGCCTTTTACTGACGAGCAGGGGTTAACCAGCTGGCAGATCCCCGTCATTTCTTTATAAAAACTCCCACCGTAGGCAGAGGAGAGCTGCTTGTGCGGAGGGGCTGGGGTGCCGGGTAGGTGTGCCGCATTGCTGCGGCGCCGGTGCTCGCCGGGGTGCTCCCGCTCCCAGGCGTGCTGGGGGAGGAGGTTTGCATCAGCGCCGTGAGCTGGCGTGGGTGCTGCGGGGGCACCCGTCCCTGCTGCCGGCAGACCCGGTACTGGGTGCTGTGCAATGCTGTGCCCTGGTCCCGAGGGGGTTGGTTGAGCAAGGGGATGGGAATGGGGCTTGGGGGGGGTGGGGGTGTAGTCTCCAGTGCCACCTCGCAGTGCTTGGAGCATGGCAGAGCTGCCCTGATGGTGGCTTCCTTCGGCTGCTGGCATCCTCGGGGGGCACAGCACCCTCCGGGTTGTGCTGTCCCGAACAGCACCTGGCACCTGCAGCTGGAAGGTCTCCAGAGCCAAGACCTTCACCAGTCTGGCCCAGTTGAAAGCCAGCGGGCCAGTTTCCCAGGGCTGCGCTGGGGAGGCACGGCGCGGGGCGGCTTCCAACCCCTCTTGCCTCATCGCTGGATCGTGGTGCCGCAGCACATGTCGGGACGTGCAGCGCCGCTGCCGCGGATGCCGGTGAGAATGACAGCGGCAGCATGGGGGGTGACAGCGGAGCTTTCAGGGACCCCTCTGGATGCTGCTGCCGGTCAGAGGGGTCTGGGCAGGAAGGGACGCCCTGGTCCGTCCTCCCACGGGTGCATGGTACGCTGAGTGGGGCTCAGTGTCCGAGGGCTGCTCTCCGTTCCCATGGTGCATACCTTCCATCATGTTTTGGGGGATGCTGACCCTCACTGTCCCCTCGGGAAAGCAAGAGCCGGCACGTGACTCCGCGCTGCAGCAGCCCTTGGGACAGCACTGTCAGGCAGTGCAAGGGTGCAGGCAGTGCCAGGGTGCAGGCAGTGCTGCCGGGCTCTGCTCAGAGCACGGGTCACGCTTTCCCTGTTCAGAGCACTGTAAACATTAACTAATCAATCTTGGTGAAATCCTTTCTTTTCGATAATTAACCCTTTTCGTGATTGGGGGTAGAAAGCTGGAGCCGTAGTGTCAGAGAAACCCTTTCCCACCCCCGGTGCTGTCTTTGCCTGCTCCGTGGTGCCCAGCACGTGGCCTGGCTTGTTTGGACTGGGACAGCATGGGATGGCTTGTCACCTTGTGTGCCTAACCTGACTCCTGTTAGGGAGGGGACAACCTTCCCAGAGACTGGAGGAGAGCCCACGGTGGGCAGAAGAGGTGTGGRACCCTTATATAATTGAACCAGAGCGTGTCGGACCCCTCCTCGTGGGACTGGAGCCTTCCTGGTGGTGGGCAGCAGTCCTGGCCATGCTCATCTGTGAAAAAACTTTTTTTTCTTTTTTTCCACTTGTCTTGTCTTCTGCTATAAGAAGTACAACTAGAGGTGTCTGGACCCCAGTGCTGAGGTCTCAGGGCTTGAAGACCCCTTGCCGCGGGTGCCCGGTGGCTGCGGCTGAGTGGCTGTGCCAGGCTGGCAGCATGTGGCTGCCTCCTGATGCGGGGCTGCTGCYGCCGAGATTTCATCCCGCAAACATAAACATTGTTCCTGGGTGGTGCTGAGCGGGCTGCATGAGGCCTCTGCGGTCTGCGAGAGCGCTGACAGGACCGGCGGCGTGGTGGTGACTCCTYGCCGGGGGGCAGGAAGCCCTTCTTCCTCTTCATCACCCAGTAGGAGGGGTGGCCAAGCGCTGCCGTCGGAGCGGAGAGTCCCTGGCTTGAGCACGCGCAGGGGGAAGCTGGGCTGGAAGCCATTGGGCTTTCCACCATCGGACCGGATAACGCTGATTTTTTTGGGGATGCATGTGGGACTTGCTGGCTTCCCTGGTATGGGGGGGGGGGGACCAGAGATCAAGGGGGGCTCAAGAAGGTGGCAGGAGCCTTGGGCTGCCCCCAGGGATGGCCGGATCCGGGTGTCCGAGGTGGAGCCTGAGCGTACGGTGGAAGGTGCTGTTTTGCTTGTGTTTGTTTTGGCCAACAGGGAAATGAAGTTGGTGGTTTTTCAGGTGAGAGGATCCACCCCGCCTCGCCTGGCTGGCTTTCTGCTGCCTTCACAGTGGAGTCATCGCCATTCCAAGCGCCCGACGGTGCCTCCCAGGCTGGGCTTGCCTTGCCGAGAGGCGCGTGCCTCCCCCCACCCAGCCCACCAGCATCCCCGGTCACAAAATCGATGGAAGCGATTGCAATTGCCATCGTTGTCCTGGCGCCCTGCTAATGAACCAGGACCGTGGCTGAGCCCTGCTCGCAGGTCCTGGGGCTGTCAGCCACTTCTCCTAATTTACATGTGCTTCTGGTCCAGAGAGAAAAGCCCCCGGGGAGGCTGGGATAGTGGCTGCCCGTGCAAGGTGGCCGCATCCACGGTACCTCCCTGGCACAGGCACCAGGACGTGCCGTGACTCCCACTGGTGTACGGTGCCGTGCCGGCAGCGAGTGCTGGAAAGCTTTGATCTCGTTTCAGCGGCCAGCTTGCCGCTGAGCGTTTGGAAAGGGCTTGTGCTGTTCTCTTGCTCCTCTTCTCAGCACTGCCTGCACTCATTCCCATCGGAGCCTTTTCCTTCCCGGCTGATGCTTCGGGGCGAGACCAGAGTCTTTGACCTCCATCTGCTGGTTTCTGGCCAGCCTCCTTTCCAGGCTCGTCTCGCTTGTGTCAGCTAAGTTTAGACTGCTCTGGACATACCGTGGCTGATGCCAGCGGCACAAAACCTCCCAGACGGAAGTATAAAAAGAGGTTTTATTTAAATTTCAAGTGTCTTAACACCATTGTTTGAATATCAGGGTGATAAGTCCCTTTACATGCACCTAAAACAGATAAATCCAGGCTGTGGAAGCAGCAGGGGACTTCAGTTTCCAGTTTCTCCTGTCTTGGTGCAGGGAGAGGCTGCACCGGAGCTCGGGGTGGGTGTGAAGCAGCTCCTCCGTGCCRGGGCTGCTGGTGCCCCCAGACAGGGCGAGGATGAGTGGTGGGAGCAGGAGGAGGAAGGACCCTGATAAAGCCATTTTTTGCCCCATCTCTCCTGCACGGAGGGGCTGGGAGCCTTTCCTGGGGCTGTGGGCTCAGCCCAGCTGCTGCGGCCAAGCTGGTTCCTGCACGGGGCAGTGTTTCRCCGCTGGCTGGAGCACGAGGGCCGGGACAGGCGTGGGGCAGCGGGGAGGATGCACCGGGCAGTGCCGGGAAGCTGTGCGGCTCTTCCCRGGGCTCTGCTCAGCCAGGAAAGCCCTGGAAGGAAGGTTTCGGGGGGCACTTTGGGGGTAAGCTGATCCCACCCGAGGCTGAGCTGCAGGCAGCCGTGTCGGGTGGGTGCTGGGGAGTAGAGCCGGCACCTGGGGTGGGATTTGCAACCACTCAGCCTTTGGCGTTGCAGCGGCTCTGGTTTGAGGTGGGTGACTGGGACGATGTCAGTTTGAATCCATCGCTTCTCTGGGAAGGAGCACAAATGCATTCTCATTAATATTCCCCAGGRATGGTTTCCATGAGCAGCCTCTGATGTGCACCCGTGATGGGGAGCGTGGGCAGGGCTGCCTGATGCCTGGTGCAGGCTCTGCTCACCCCAGGGGGGTGCAGGGACTGCAGGGGATGGTGTTTCCTTGGGGCTGCCCCCATTGAGGTGGGACCACGCTGCCTGAGTTCAAATCCACCCCTTCCCCGCTCCTCTCTGCGGCTCGGACGTACCCAGGGCGTTGCTGCCTCGGGAAGCTCTGTGCTGTGGACGGATCCTGGTAACGCCAGCTGAGTTTTCCAGGGCAGATGAGGCAATCGCTGCCCGCAGGGCGAGGCGGTGCAGCGGTGGGTGTGATGGCACACCTGGGACGAGGATGGCAGCCCGCCGTGAGTGGGGCCGCGGTGGGAGCCCTAATTTCTGGGGCTGCTGGTGGCTGTCACCCACGACGTGCCCCCCTGCCCGGCGGTGCAGAGCCAGCCTTTGTGGGTCCGTAGGCAGGACCTACAAACCGGCTCCTCTCTGTACCCCGACTGGTTGCTCACGCCTTTCCCATCCCGTCGGAGTCAGCGGGTGGGGTGGGAACCAGCGGAGCCGCTGCTGGGTGGCGGTGGGAGAGCAGGGGGTGGAAGCAGGGTGCCGGTCTCCCCGGCATGGGGAGGAGAGCGGCTTCCTGGCAGCTTTTGCCTGCTGCCTGCAGGTGCTGGCCCTGCCAGCAGCATGGTCCCCTGCCTGGGTGGCCCCCGTCCTGCATCCTGAGCAGCCAGGCTTGCAGCATCCCTGCTGGATGCTGACCTTGAATTCCCCCTTCTCCTTCCAGACACTCTTTCTCAAGGCTTGCTGGAAGTTCCACGTTTGACATCTCAGCGTTGCTCTTGTACGGGGGGGCTGGGCCCACTGCCGGGGTTTGGGGGTGTTCAAACAGCCTCCAGCTCAGAGAGGGAAACCACCAAGGAGGTCCCTTGCACAGCAGCGTTTGCAAAGCACAGAGGATGCTTGTGTTAATAAGCCGGGAAGTTTCGTGTCCAAGCTCGTGTTGTGGGTTTTTGTGTGTCTGGATGGATCCCACCCGGCTTGGGGGCCGGGGAGGGGGATCCTCCAGCGTCAGCTTCTCAAGGAGATGTGTGGTGGGGCTGGGAGGCTGAGTGATCAGATTTGATATATGTCTGGCTGCAGACATGGTAAAACGAGTCCTCAGATGTGATCTGAGATGTGTGCCCTGCCTCTGGGTCAGATAAGCCCAATGATTCCTGGAAGGGGGGATGTGGGGAGGGCTGTTGGGCAAGATGGTTTGGGAGATTTTGGGCAAGAAGCGGGATGCTGATCCCGGCAGGAGGGCTGGCAGGACAGGCCAGGACTCCCTCTCGCCCTGTCAGAGCAGGCTCTGACGGTGCCGATGGGAGCCTGGATCCATCAGTACCGGCAGCGGTGAGACAAGTCGGTCTGCAACGAGCGTCTTGTGTTTGTGCCCGGACACTGCAGCCACGGCCTCGCAGCACTGGGAGTGCCCCTTTGTCACCCCCCTGTTTATCAGCGATCTGGACCAGTGAGTTCAGGGCGGCTGGCTGGGCGCTGCCAGGGCACAGTCATGTTTTTTTGTTGTTTCCCTGTGCGTGACATGCTGCATTTCCATTTTTCATTTCCTGTTGGACCCCGTTTCCCTCCAGTGAATCCAAGCCTGCCGGCGTGGACTGCGGGGCCGGTGCCGTGCCCATGTGCTCGCAGCGGCCGCCTGCTCTCCCTGCCCTCCTCTGCTCCGATGAAGCATTTTTTTATCAATACCAGGGAAGCTTTGCCAGCCTCCCGCCAGTGGTGGATGCTGTGTTATGCACCCCTACAGCACCTGCATGGGTCTTCTCCTCTCCCAGCCTCTGCTCCTGCCCACCTTGAGCTCTCCTGGGGCCCGTGTCCCCTTCATCGAGCTCTGCTGGGACCCCTGCCYGGGTCGAGGACAGAGTCCTGGCACAGTTGGGGCCAGAGCCAGCTCTGCCCTGTCCTGCTCCCAAGCCCTTGCTCTGCCCTCGCTGCCTCCCAGCCGGCTGCCCTGCTTCTGCACGGCCATGGAGCTGCACCTCTGCTTCGGTCCCAGCGGGATATTTGTGCTGACTTCTGGTCGTGTCAAATAAGGGTGCAACTTCTGTCCTGGTTTTTATTAATCGCTATTCAGGTCCATGGTGGCCTTTCAGAAGTGCTTTTGCCAGCAGCTTATTTTTCCCTGCAGGAAACTGTATACAAGGGCTCCCGTGGCAATGAGATTCGCGTTGACCTTGGGCAGTTTTGCTACAARAGCCGTCCTGGTAAAACTATCCAGTGGGAGCGACTCCTTTCCGTGCGGAGCAGGGCCAGACCATCTTCCCAGCCCGATGGTCCCATACGGCGCATGCTGCTGGCAGCTGCCCCACCAGCTAATTAGCATCAATTAGCATGTACCACCTCCCTGGTTCGAGCACCAGTTGATACGAGGATCGTTACGAGTGATGCTGGGGACAGCTGGTGTGGCTGTGGCCATCGCCGTGTCCCCACTGGGTGCTCGCTGGAGCGGTGATGGTGCAGCCCTGCCGGTGAGGCTCTCCTAAAATAAATACATCCTTGCATGGTGTGAACGGCCTCTGCCCTGCTGCTGGCGATGGTAGAGAAGGGCAGCGTGGTCCCCTGCTGTCCCCCCAGCTCGCGTGCACATTGGGGAGCAAAACCCCCCCGTGGGGCACTGCCTCGGGGCGAGGGTGGTGGGGACAGCCATGGCGCAGGAGGTTCTATTGCAGGCGGCTCCAGACGCTGCACGTGGAGATATTTCATCCTCGCCGGCTGTTTGGGATGCTTCTCGTTCTTGCTGCAGAAGGCAGTTGCTGGGCTGGGAGATGCTGGGATTCCTCGGTCGGCCGGGTGCACGGTGGCCGTCCTGGGAGCTGGGGGCTCCCTGCGGCCCCGGTGTGCTGATCGAGCCAGCTGGAGCGATCCTCCCTGTGCCAGGAATTCCTGGCGTTCCCGGCGGGGAGAGGGAGCCGGGATGCTTGCGGATGGGGTCTGGCGGTGTCAGACCTTCTTCCCCTTAACCCTCTCGGGGCAGGAGGAGGGAAGCGCCCTTCTCCTCATCACCGTGGGGTTTGGGGGGCCCGGCGGGTGTCGGGCTGCCTTCCTGCACTACTGACCTGCTTTGGTGTTAGATGGTGCATTAGGGAGCGGGGCAGGAGGGAGGCACCGAACCCCCTGCAAGTGTGGGGTTATCCTTATCACCCTGGAGGTACAAAGCCATGGTGGGTGCTGGGGGGGCCAGGATTTGCCGGGGGGCAGCCACGTCTCCCTCCTGCTGCTGTAATTTCRGAGCAGCTGCCTGCTTGCCATGTCCGGTGGCCGTCCCGGCGGTGCCTGGTCTCTCCTCTTTGCTGGGAAGGGGAGGATGGAGATAAATAAAACGGGGACGTTGGCGGCGCTGCCCGCTCCCCCGCACTGGGCTCCACTCTCTGTGCCTGCGTGAGGCCGGCTCCTGGCACGGGGGCAATGGAGGGGAAGGAGATGGTGTCGCCCGCACCCCCTCCATGGGGCTGTTCCTCGCTTCCTTCTCGCAGCCCCTTTGTCTGCAAGAAGCAGGGTTGGTTTTTTTTTTCCTTTTTTTTTCCTTTTTTTTTTTCTTTAGAGGAAAATTCCATTGTGCTATTTTTAGTGGTGTCAACTTGGCTTCTCACAACAACTTTATTCTGCTCCCGGCTCTGCCGGCAGGCGCGGGGGGATGTCTGCAGAAGCGGCCCCGTGATGCCGGGGCTGCAGCCGGGCTGCGGTGTGCTGGCAGGCGAGGGCTGCCACCGCCTGCTGCTGACCAGGCTCCAGCCCTGCGCGTGAATCCTTGGCGGAGGCCGGTGCAGCCGGGCTGTTCCACGTGGCCGCTCACCGGCGATCGGATCAGCTCCCTCTCGCCAGGATGAATGGACGCCTGCCCCGGCTCCTGTGGACCCCTGCGTTCCCTGGGGCTCGGGCAGCACCCTTTGATGGCAGCAGGTCCTCCGGGTCTCACCTCCATCCCACCCGAGCCCGGCGGTGGGTGCGGGTGGTGCAGAGGGCCGTGGTGTAACTGGAGCGTGGGGGGCTGCGGGGGGGCACCTCGCCACCTGCCCCCATTTCCCTCTCGGAGCTCCCGGAGYGATTTTGGCTCCCCGGTTCCTGGGCAGACAGCTGTTGGGGGCACAAGTGGCAACTGGCCCGCAGGGTTTGCTCCGCTCATGAAGGAAAGCGATACCCCCGGTGCGCGTCTGTCTCTGGAGRGGTGTCCGTCTGTCCGCAGAGCTGCGGAAGAGCAGGGCCCTGTGCCCCTCCTCCAGGGTTGCTTGGATGTGCAAACTGGTTTTATTAACGTTTCTGTGGATAACGTGGGACRTTGCCAGAGGATGCTGCTTGCTTTGGGAAGGGCTGGATCTGCTCCCCCAGCACGCGGTGAAGGAGCCGGGGATTCATGTGCCGGTATGACTCRCGGACGAGGGGAATCTCCTCGCCCTGGCGAGATGCGGGGAGCTGCCACCCCTGGTTTCTGGGGGGTGATTTGGCTCCTGCAGCACATCCTTGCTCTGGTTTCTCTCCTCTCCCTCTAGTGAAGCTCAAAYGCTGTGTGGGTGTGCCAGGACAGCTCTGCCGGGAGGTGCCGGCCGTGCTGAAGCCCAGGCGGGCAGATCCTGCACTGTGCGGTGGGTCTTGCTCAATCTGCTGGGATCTTTCCGGAGAGGCAGTGGGTTGATACAGGGAGAACATGATCTGGCACCATGACAAGCATGTTTCATCACCGCTGCTGATGATATTATTTATTATTTGATTTGACAGAAGTCCTGGGACATGCCCGGCGGACGCTGGTCCTGCTGAAGGGCAGTGATGAGCGGGGTGGGTGCTCAGATCCCCTTGGATCACACTGGGCTGGTTCCTGCTGCCTAAAATTCCTTTAAATCTCTTTTTTGGCTTTGTAAGCACCTTGCTGCCAGTGCGGGGCGAGCATTTGGTGAGCAGGGGGGCAAAGGCAGGACGGACCTGACCCCCACCTGCTCCTGAGTCTTGCCTGGCCCTTTTTTCCAGCACATTATGGGAATTTTCTGGTGGCTTCTCCTAAGCTGATGTCCTGGTGTCAGAGTCACCAGGGTGGCTTTTCCCACAAGGACGGGGACCCCGCGCTCTGCCACTGACTGCGTTTTCCCTGTCTTCTGCCTGCCAGTCTTAAAGCCTGTTGGGTTTTTTCCTTCCCCTCCCAATTCCCTTGAACGTGCTCCTTGCTGGAAATATCCCCGGGACATACAATCCCTGAAACCTCCGGCGTGGAGGCGGGGGTAAGGGATGCCGGGGGCCCTGATGGTGCGGGGCACTTGCTGGTAACGCTGGGCTCATTTGCAAAAAGGGGGGTGGCTTCGGCCATGGGAGGTTTTAATGYGCTTCATCAAATAAGGAAACGCAAGGGCCGTGCTGCAGCTGGGCTTGCGGGTGGTCAAAGGGCGACGGCGGCGAAGCCAGCGGGRCTGCTAAGCCGGTGACGGCGGCTGGGGCTCGTGGGTGCCCCGATGCTGCCCAGCTGAGGAGCGGGGTGGGCTCGGCTGGAAAATGAACTTGGAGAAGTACAAGAAGTTCCTGGATGGACTTGGCACCCTGAAAGGTATTTCTCACCCTTCACGGTGTGGATGTGCAGCACGGAGAGAGGCTGAGCTGCTCCAGCGTCGCCTCCTCCGAGGGCTCCAGCAGAGTCTGACCATCTGCCATTGATCACTGATCGAGGCAAATCGAGTCCCCCTGGGATGCCAAGGAATTGCTGGCTTCCCATGGAGACAGCCGGGAGGGGTGGTGCTTTCCATGGCTCTGCTTCACTTCCCTCTTTTGTCTTTTATTTGGATTTCGAGCGGTGTGTCTGGGCACAAAGCGAATGCTGGGGCAGCGGCTAACCCAGCCCCGTAAGTAACGCAGGGAGGCAGGGGAAGCTGCTTTGCAAATAACAACTGGAAAAGAAATTGAGCTCAAAATCCTGCTAAAGGGAGCGGAGCCGGCGGCTGCTGCTGTGGGTCGGGGGCTGATCCGGCTCCAGTGAGGGTGTTTTCGCCTGCATGGGTCCCACCAGCCATGGTGTGGGTCCCGCCAGTCGTGGCTGCACGGTGGCACCCGGGTGCAGATTGGTGTTTTTTTTTTCCCCTGCTTCTTTCCAAAACTCTTTCCCRATGTTCTGCCCTCTCCTGCTTCACAGCCTGTCCCCGGAGAGCCGGCTGCGACACCCGATCGTGCTGGGCTGGCCCCTGGCAGGTGGCTGGAGGCCGGCGRCCGTTGTCCCCGCTGCAGCAGGCAGCGAGCCCAGGCTGCGGGCGCAGGGGCAGCGGGAGAGCAGCTCCGTTTACCTGGCACTCTGGCTACAGCAGGGGGGGATGCTTCCCTCTTTTCCCCCCTTTCTTTCTTTATTTTTTTTCCCTCCCTGCTGTCAGAGGAGCTTTTTGCACTGGGACTCCCAGCCGGCCTCATCTTGCTGCAGACAGCTATTGGGATTTGCCTGCTAGAAGGAAGGCAGAGAGGAAAGCAGAAGGCACCCGGGATGCCATCGCCTGTCATCTAATAACACTCTTATTGACTTGCCCCTTTTTACAGCACTGCCTCGGCACAGCTGGGCTTTACCAGCTGATCCCACTGTATAACAAAGGTGAATCAATTCAATGTTTAATTTAGCAGGGAGCCAAGGGAGTTGTCACCCGGCGGGCTGGCAGCCTCCCCACCCTCCCATGCCGCTGCCGGGGCTGACGTGAAGGGTTAATCCCGCAGCTCTGCAGCTGACAGCTGCCCTGACTTATCGTGTCCAGGAGTAATATAATTCACTTTCTTATGCTGGCGTGGTGTCCATCATAAATTTTTCCTGAGCCTCGCTGCAGCTGGCACTGGGAATCAATGTAAAAGGAGCCCCAAGTCGTCGTGTGCCGGCTGGGTGTGCCGTGCCGGTGGCTGGCTCCATCCCGATGCTGCGCTTGTCCCCCGTCTGCAGCCCCTCGGCAGCTGGAGCACGGACGGGCGCTGGACTTGGGTGCCAGTGACCCCCTCTCCGTGTTTTGGGGCCACTGCTAAAGCACCTGCGCTGGTGCGGGGSGTTTCGGGCCCTGTCTCCAGCTGCAGCTTGGTAAATTCCCCTCCTGCCTGTGAGAATGAGGTGCYGAGGAGCCGAGATGACATTATGATAGCGTTTAGAAGGTGACTGCTTGCAGGGGCTGATCTGCCAGCCTTCCCCTCTCCAGGTGCTGCCCAGAGCCCTGCCGGGAGCGCTGGCTGCCTGTGCTGGCTCCCGCATCCCGGCGCTTGTGGCATTTTCTCTCTCCGCTCTTGCGAGCCAGGAACGGGAACGCGAAAACACGGGTGGCGAGTCCCCAAGAAGCCAAATCTGCACTTTTTGGTCTGTTTTGCTGCCTCTAGCCCAAGCGKTGCTGACTTGCTGGCTGTCACCAGCCATGTTTACCACAGCCCTTTGTGGCTCTAATTCAGAAAGCGGTGCAGGCAGGGAGATGGAGGAAAGCGCGTCGTGGGCTGGGGAGGCAGGGAAGGGGCAGGGGATGCTCGGGGGAAGGCAAGATGGCTCTTTGAGCAGGCACAACCAACCCTTTTGCCCTGCTGGGGTGCTTCCTCGTGCATCCAAGCACGGAAGGGGTGCCTGCCTTTGCGGGTGGTTATGGTTAGCTCTGCCGTGCCCGCTGGCGTGGAGACGGCTGTGCCGTGCCCCTTGCTGTCATGGTTTGGCATTTGCCATGTAGCTAAGTGTGCTCTTCAGCACTGAAAGCAGCCCCAGCCAGCCTGCCCTTCAGCTGCAGAGCTGGACAAAGCTGGAGGAAAGGAAGGTTTTATTGCTGGAGAGGTTTCTTTTCCCCTCTCCCCCCCATCTCTATTCATCTCCCCAGGGAGGTGGAGGCAGCAGCAGGATATTGGAGCTGGGAGCGTTTCATATGTAAATGCCCGTGTGTGTAAGTCCAGGCCCCTGACCCCCGGCGCGGTGCCAGCATCCATCGCTGTCAGCCCTGCTGGGTCCGGGCAAAGGGCTTGGAGAGCATCCTGGTCCCCCGCGCCTGGCTGGCTGGGATGGGGCTGGGAGGTCCTGCCGGATCCCCCTCTCAGTGCCGGGGACAAAGGATGCTGCTCTGGGATGGACCCTGCCCCAACAGCCACTGCCCCAGTGGGTTTGGGGTCACCCAGCCTTTCGGCACAGTCTCCATCTCGGGTTTCCCAGGGGAGCGGCTGTCACAGCCCTGAGGTGACGAGAGCCTTGGGCTCAGCTCAGGAAACCCGTTCGATTACAAATTTATTGCTGGGTTAATTTTACTGGCAGTATGAGGATGGCTGGTTTCGTTTTCTGAGGAGTTTGTTGTTTACTTGGCAGCCGGATAAAATCCAACATCGTCTCGGCCTTCTCCCGTGCACGCTGGCTAATCTCGTGGCTTCATCTGACCTTGTCTCTGCCATGTGCTTTCCCCAGCAGAACCAGGCTCAGATTTTCCCCATGGCCAGGCAGCCACGAGTGGGTCCATGCTTGTTCCTACCGCCTCTGCAGCATGCATGTGCCCGGCTCTGCTGAGTTTCTGCTATTAAAAAAGAGGGTTTTTTAGATGTGTTTGGGGGGGATCGGAGCGGGAGGCAGAAGCAGCATCCTGCCCTGCCGTGTGCGGTGGGGCTGGTGCGGGAGCAGTGCCACGGCTTGTCCCCATGCTCCGTCATCGCCGTTTGCTTTCATCCCATCATGTGATGGCTTCCCCGAGGAGCAGCCTGGGCCAGTGCTGCCTAAGGTGGCTGGGCATGATAAGAGATCCAGGGCCACCATCTGCCCTGGCCACCGCAGGCGGAGGCCCCGGTGGGTTTTGGTTCCTCCGGCATGCAGCTCTCCCGGCCCCGTCTCCCCGTGCACGGGGARGAGGACGCGGCCGGTTGCTCCCAGGGAAGGGTGGGTGCCTCTCCTCTGGCATGGCCACCCTGTGAGGTGTCCCCTGGGGAGCACAGCTGGCCACGGGGGCTYGCAGGCCGTGCCCTAACTGAGGATCCCTGGCGATTTACAGCTCTCCCRCCACAGCCTTGTGGTGCCAGAGATGGTTTTTGCTCCAGAAAGGTCCAACTGAGCCCTCCTAAGATCATCTGATGGGCTTGGGCCAGGCTGGTGGGATCCAGCAGATCTGGTGTTGCGCTGGTGCTTGAATGAAGCAGGCAGAGCAATGTTAGCAACTGGATTATTTCATTTGTTTTTTAATGGGGATTAAGTTTCTCTGTGGGAGAGCAGGTCTCTAGGGAACAGAGGTTTCAGGCTCCTGCCTTCCCCTGTTTGGTTTGGTGTTTTTTTTTTTTTTTTTTTTTTTTTTTAATCCCAAATTCTTCTCTGCTGCTGCCCGCCAAGGCCAGCCCGGCCAGGAGCTGGCAGCAGCAGCTGGGATGAAGCATCACTTCAGAGCGCGGCGCAGCCATGAGTAAAGCCCCAGCTGAGCCCACGGGCGTGATCCCCGGGAGCGTTGATGCTCCGGGTGAGCAACTGTGGAAGGAGCAGGGCCGCATCCAGATCCCAGGCAGGCGCAGGGTGCCGTGGGGAGGGAGGTCTGGGTGCCCTGCTCCCCAGCCGGGGCTTCCTCAGGGGGTCAGGACCCCCCATCTTCGGTTGAAGGGTGCTGGGGCTGGCTGGCGGAGCGGGCTGCCACCCCTTCGCCCGCCTCCCGCACGGCACTAATCAGGTTTCACACTGCTTAGTTTGGGACATCTAATGAGATTAGGGCTCAAGGTTGCCTGCCTGCCCTCCATTTGCAGAGGAAAAGGAGAGAATCGGCTTCTTCCTTCTCTTCAACCTCCATTTCCAAGATGGGGCTTTGCATGTCTCCTGTCCCGAGCAGGCTGGGGGGTTGCAGGTCCCGTGTTTGCAGCGTGGTGAGGCCGGTTGAACCCTGGGCTGCTTTGTGGGGCACAGCTGGGGGGTTGAAGGCAGCAAAAGGGGGGGGACACGGCTTCCTACCGGCAGCTTGGGCTGTGGGGTGCGCGCTTGGACTGTGAGCTCCCCTTGCCTTTTCTCTTGCTGTTTTGCATCGCTGTTTGCAGGGAGCGGGGCGAGGGGGTCCGGAGCCGGGGGCTGTTGGCGGGGCCATGCCCAGGCAGCCCGGTCGGGGGGAGCCCGGCCCTGACACCCCCGCACGCGTCGTGAGCTGCTGCGCGGAGCCTGTGCAAACACAGCGCCCAAGCGCGCCCCAAACAAAGCGCAGCCAGTTCCCACTAGCCTAACGTTTTCCTATTTCTCCCGCTGCCAAGCAGCCTTTGGTTGGCGTTGGAATAACAAGCCTCTTTGCAGAGACACCGGGCCTTTTGTTAGCTGGTAGAAAAGGAGTTTTGATGCTGGTGATCCCTCCGCCCCCCAGCTTTCCTGCTCCCTAAGCCGTTGCTGTGGGAAGTGCAAAGCTTGGCCTTGAGCGGCCGACGACAATCCCACTGCCTCGGCTCTGACTGGGCTCCCCGCGGTCCCCCCTGGGGCTCGGCTGTGCCGGGGCACAGCTCCATACCCCAGCTGGCTGCCCTGCCGCGGGGTCCGGCTCCTCCAAGAGGAGGGAATCCCCCCCCTCCTTCATTTGGGTTTTTTTTCCAGGACTTGGGGTTTTTACTGGTGTTCAGTCCCTGTGCACGCAGCAGGAGCGGGAGCAGGATGCGGCCAGGGCTTGGGCTGCTCTTCGGCACGCAACTCTGCTGCTTGCCTTTGCTGGGGCTTCCATCAAATCTTGTGGTGGGGGTTTTTCTTTTTGGTGTTTTTTATTTTGTTTTGTTTTTCCATGGCTTTCTCTCTGCTGAGATGCCGTCGGGGCGTGCTGGGAATTACGGAGCGTGTGTTTACCCAGCCGTGGAGACGGCAGCTCTGTGGAGGTGTGCGGCGTTTTTGCCATGGCCGGAGGGGCAGGGAGGGACCTGGAGATGGCATGGCCTTCCTCCTCCTCCCCCGGCCTGGGAAAGATGCCACCTCGCTGTGTCAGCACAGGCCCCTGGGAAAGCGTGCAGACGTGTGTGTCCTCTTGCACGTGGGTGTGCGAGCAAGCCTTCCTCCGCGCCCAGAGCTGGGATGATGTTGCTCACTCCCAAAAAGCCAGGGTGTTTTCTGCCAGGAGATCTTTGCTGTTCCTGCCCCTGTGCATCCCCATCCTCCTCGCCTCTGGCACCGGCTTCGCCTCCTCCCTCTCACCCAGCAGCTCCATGTGCATCAAGAGCTGCCCTTGCTGCTTGGCCGTCTGCATCCCGACATGCAGCTTTTATCTGTGCCCCGGTACCCAGCCGCTGCCTGTCCCCGTCCCCTGCTCCCTCCTGCCCGCTCCTTGCAGGGTGATACCGCCGAGTTGATGCTGGCTCAGTGGAGTTCGGCGCTTTCCCAGAGCCCGGGGTGCGTGGCCGTGAGTTTCATGGCATCATTTAATGAGCAAGCACGGTACGGCTCCCTGCCAGCGTCCTCGGAGGGGTGACAAACCAGGGGAGGCTTCTGAGAAGTGGGAAGCGATGAAATAATGCCTGAACTGCTGCGTCAGCAAAAACCCAATGGCCTCGGCAGTCATCTGGGGAGGCTGCCGTGCGGGGGGGTGGATTGTTGGAGGTTTTTAACACTGGGAAAGAAGCGGTGAGATCACCCTCGCCACCTCTTCAGCGTGACGCGTTTGGTTCCCTGCCGAGAGGGAGGGTTAAAAAGCCCAGGCAGTGTTGGAGAGGGTCTGAATGAGACGTGTCTAGGACGGCATTGCATGCACATGGTTCAGCAAAGTCACCAGCTGGGTGTGAGGATCTGCTGGGCTCCGTGTTGTGGGAGAGGGGGGTCTTGGGTCACTTTGGGGGATGCATGGAGGGGAGGCAACCTGCCTGCGCTGGGGGCAGCAGGGCCGGCAGCGCTGACAGCTACGGACGCCCCTGGGAAAGGTGCTCAATCTGGGGCACCAAAAAGCAAAACCCACCAAGAAAAGGAGGCTGGAGCTCTGTGCCGGTGCCCTGGGGACGCCGGCTGCTCTCCTTCCTGCAGAGCTGTGGGGGGCCGGGCAAGCACACCTCCCCGCTGGTGCTGCGAAGGGAAACAGTCTCCTTTTGGGTCATTTCAAAGTTTCTTGAGGCCTTGCGTCCTCCTGTTGGCTCCGTCCATCCCATCTGAGTCAGTCCCCTTGGATGGCCCCGGTTGGGATGTCACATTCCCGTAGACCCCATAACTGCTGGTGTGCTGGGAGATTTCCACTCCTCCTGCGCGGGAGCAGGAGTTAATGCTGAGCCGTGCTGCTGGGGAATGATTAAGCTGTGAGCAGGTGGCAGTCCAGCTCAACTGTTTGCTTTGCAGAATGAAAACCAGCAGGAATGATGTTTGCTTCCAGCCTTACCTCGAACCATCTTATCTCTGCCCTCCGCCTCCATCTCCCAGCAGCGAGGTGACCCTCGGGGTCCTGTCCCGTGCCACCCCCCGCCACCCCGAAGCAGCACCGGCTGCAGGGCGGCAGCTCTGCCGTGGGAAGGGAAGTCTTTTTTTTTTTTTTTTTTTTTTTTAAGATATAATTCTTATTTTGGTGCCCAGACATCTGCTGGAAAGGGGAACATCTCCACTCTTATCAGCACTTCCTTTCCACGGTTCACCGGAGCTCAGATTTTACTGCTGACAGCGGTGGGGGTGGTCGGAGGCTCCCCCTGTGCAGCCTCCTTCTCTCTCCCCTTGCTTTGCCGCGTCCAGCCGACCTTTGGCAGTGCGGGCAGCTCCTCTGCTGAGAGATTTGCAGTTAAATATTCACTTGTGCTGTCCTCTTGGTGCGGATGCTGGTCTGGGGGGGGCTGGTGCAGAACGGCCCCTGAACCCTGGGCTGGACGGGGCTGCCCCAGTCGTTAGGGGTGAAGCCCAGCTCAAGCCCCCCCGGTTCCCTGTGCAAACACGGGGGTGACGACGGAGCACTTGGAGCCTCAGCCGTTGCACGTACACTTCTCCTGGCCCAAACCCCCTATTTGCACAAACCCCAGTGTTCAGGAGGTTGGTTTTTCCAGGGCCACGAGGAGTGTGGCTGCCCGGGAGGTTTCATAGTCCCAATTTTTTCAGACCTTTTGCAGCCCTGGAGTTTGGCGGTGATGCCGAGGGGCTGGGGTGGGACACTGTGGACTTGTCCCCATCCCTCCTGGCAGGGCCACGGCCGCTGCGGCATGATGAAAGCCAGAAGGAAATGTTTAACACGGGGAATGTGCCCGCTCTGCCAGGAGCCGGAGGCGCGCGGGCAGGGCCCGGCGTCGGGGATGGCGAGGGGATCGGCGGCTCTGCCCGCACACGCACGGGCGGGTGATTCACCGGCAGGAGGAGAGGTTTTTTTATTCAAAGTGGAGGAGCTCGTCCCGCGGGGATGCGCTGGGCAGCGCCGGGAGCCGCGACCTGCCTCGTTCCACCTTGTTTTTAATAGCCCAGATCACAAGAAACGTCATCTTTGTTCTTGCTTTCCTTTCCCATGGCTCCTGGCGCCGCGGGCAGGGTGGAGCGAGCCCCCGCGCCCTGGCAGGGCCCTGCCCGTGCTTGCAGGAGGGGGTGCGCCGGCACGTGCGGGTGTGCTCTTGCTGAGCTCAGTGAGCTGTCTGTCTGTCCGCAGCAGCATTTGCCGTCATTCGCAAGGAGAGCACGATGCTGCGGGTTTAGCCAGGCTCTGTGTTTTGCATGGGAAAAGCCGTGGTCGGGGGGGAAATGTCGATCCTGGCTGTGTGCTCGGTCCCCTGGCTTGGGGTTAGGGGTGCAGTGGCTTTGCTTGAGCACTGTGTGTCCCCCCATCCAGCCCCCGCGGAGGGCGGAGCGGGATCTGCCCCCGGGGCCATGCCGGGGAGCAGCGGGTGATGTGTGTCTGCGATTTACCTGGAGCATCCGTGATCCAGAAACCCGGAGACTCCTTCACTTCCTCAGCAATTCTCAGCTGCTGCCATAAGTGACCGAGATTTGCCCTCAAAGCTCTCAGAAAGGAGGAAAAAACAACAGAAAGGGGAAAGCATCGCAGAGGAAGCACGGCAGGAAACCCGGGCCCTGTACTGCAGTCACGAGTTTGTGCGTGCTCAGCAACRCTGCCGGACAAGTCCTTTTCCCCGGCATGGGGTGATCCCACTCCCCATTTGGGGCAGAGGAGCCCCTCTGTAAAACCCCACAGGGTGCCCCGGTGTGCTCATGGCGGCTTCCATGTCCAGTGATGCCTGCTGCAGGTGATGGGGGGGACTTYGGTGGGCTTGGCTGGGGGGCACTGGCAAGCACCCCCGTCTGCCCTGGGCACAGGGAGGTCCAGGCAGAGCCCTGGAGAGGTGCTTCACCCAGGTATGGTGCTGCCAGGTGCCAGCTCTGGCTCTGGCCACCATGCCCAGCACCATCCGGTGACGCCCGCTTTGACGTTTCGACAGTGCCACCTGGCTGCCACCTCCCGGGGCTGGGACACGTGTCCGTGACCAGAGCCCGCGGGGCCTCGGCTGCCTCCTGGGAGGCCACAGCAGCCGGGGGACAGAGGAGCATCCCTGCGGCATCGCCCACCCCGATGCTGGGGTGCCTCCACCCCCCGAGTGGTGCCAGGGAAGCGTGGGCTGTGCCCAGCTCCCGTGYGCCGCTGCCCGGCAGCTTCCCCAGTCATATAAGGAGATACCGGAGCCGGCAGCCACGGCGGGGCCGTGTCGGCTGAGCATTACTCACTGGGGAGGCACATGGCAGGGGGGGGATCGGCCCCGGACACGAAACACTTGGCCGGAGCCAGGAGTGACTCAGCTCCGGGTGAGAGACACAGCCGGAGCGAGGGGGGGGCCAGGGCAGCCTGTGTCCCCCGAGCTGTCCCGTGGGGTACCCTAAAACCCATGCGGGGGGGAGCAGGGGCAGCGATGGGCATAACACCATTTTGGGTGATGCACAGGGCTGCAAAGTGCTGCGTGGGGCGCCCCGTGAAACAGGGGGGGTGCCCCACAAGGTSGGGACCCCCCTATGGCAGGGGCATGGCCTCTCCGCTCCCCAAATTCCTGCGCAGGCGGGAGATGCGTGTCCTCTCCCCACCCCTTTCCGGGCCGAGGCGACGGTCGAAGCTGAAAAAGCCGCCTTGCAAGGAACTAAAATGAGCTGTTTGTGTTTTGGGTGCACAGGGTGGTTTCCATGGCAGGGAGGGGGGGGAGGCCGCCTCAGGCTGCTCCCCCGGGGCGAGCCGGTGGCTGCATCCGGGGCTGGGTGTCCCCCAGAGCCCCAGCGGGTCACCCCAAAACCCACCGTTGGCTCCGTGTGCCCCGAGTCTGCCACCTCCTGCCGCCGGCTGGGCTGCAGCCGTTATCAGCTTCCTGCAGCGGCGAGAGGCGGCCGGGCTGGCTTGTGCCGAGCATGCGCCGGCAAGGGGAGCCTGGAGAGGAAAGGGGAGGAATGGCGTTAAACTGAGTGGGATGAAGCGGGGGATCACCGGTGTCCCTGGGGTGTCCTGGTGCAGGGGAGGGATGTATTTATAAATATACATTATTTATATATATGTTTTTATATATATATTAAAAATATATATATTTCTATATGATTATATATATTTAAAGAGTTTCTTTTGCCCGAGGGCTTGTCCGGCTGGAGCAGCTGGCAGTGCTCCGTGCATTTTATTGGCCCCTCTGTGCATGCAGCACCCGGGAAGCACAGGAGTGGCTGAGCCCCCCTGGGTGCAGCTGGGGCGAGGGGATGGGGAAAACCAGCTCCTGCTTCCCGGAGCCTTTTCCACCAGCACATCCCAGCCCCAGCAGCCGCAGCCATCTGCCTTGCAGGGCACTAACTGCCCCACTCAGGGCCACACCACGGGGCCATTTATGGTGGCCTCGTGCCTGCCAGCGGGTCATTAGTCCTGCAAGTATCCCCTGCCTTAACAGAAAGCAGATTGCTTTAGGTGAAAACTATGCCGGGATATTTTTCATCCGGGCAGGGCTGAAGCTCTGGTAAATATATTGCAACAGCGTCGAGCCCCAGGGTAACTCTCTGTATTTTCTATCGCCCGTCTCATTAGCCCAAACGGCGTTGGGAGGTCATGGATGGTGCAGGTCTCCCGTGGAGCAATGCAACGTTTGGGTCTATCAAGTTTTGCTCGATATGGTTTTCTTAGTGGGCCTGACCAGCTTGTGGCTGCTGGGTTTGGGGAGCAGCTCAGGGGTTATAAATATAATATAAATCTCTGCTCGCATCTGGGTGACACCCCAGACCTCGTCTGGTTTCACCGTCCCACACTGCGGAGCGGGTGCTGCTGGATGGCGGCCGGTCTGGCGCTGGCCACGCACAAGCCTGGGCTCCTGGCTCTCTCCATCAGCAAAGCCTGAGCCGGGCTGAGATTTCAGAGGTCTGCAGCCCCGGGCTGCGGCGTGCCGTCCTCACCTTAACGGCTTTCCCCTTTGCTGCCGAGCGCCGGCAGCGGAACAGACCGCTCTTGTCTGAGCCCTTCTGGGAAGGTAAAGGCAGAAAATGAGTATTTCACTCTGTACAACTTTCTATCTAAGCACAAGTTTCTTCCCTCAGGAGCTGGCGGGGGGACCCAGCACATGATGGGCTCAGGAAGCAAAACAGGCTTTGTAAGGAGCCTCTCTGCCCGGTTTGCTTGTGGTTACAACGGCAGACGGGCCGGGGGACATAACAGTTGTGCCGCAGCAGGGCTTGCCGCTCTCGGTTTCCCTGTGCCTCCGCTGCCGGAAACGGTTCCGAAAAGAAACGAAACTCCCAGAGTAACACCGAGCACAGCGCTAACCGTTAATAAACGGGGTTGGGCTGCAAAGTCTCACCGTGCAGGGTGCGATGCTGGCGGCCAGCGGGGCACCCAGCTGCCCGAAGGGCCAGGGGGTGGATGAACCATTGCCTTTGGTGTTAGAGCATCTTTTGTGGGTATTTCCCCATGGGTTCTGGGGGTGCCCTGGCAATTAATACATTTATCTCTGGGCATCCAGGGAGGGCAAGGGAAATGCGCTTGGGGTACCTGACTCCAAGAAACCCAAATTTCGTCACCTTCGCTTTTGCCCCTCTTGCTGGGTAGAGGGTTTCCTGCAAGCAGACTGGCGCTGGGTCCAGCCCAGGGTACCGAGCCCCAAGCAGGCAGCTGCCAGCACCGAAGCGCTGCCTGCATCTCCCAGCCGCTCCCCCCTCGATCCCGGCTGCCCTCGGTGTGTTGGCATTGCCGGGCAGTCTGTGGGCAGGGCATGCCGGGCCAGGCTGCTGGCTGTCACCCGCTGGGGGGGACAAGATTTTGTGCTGCTCCCAAGCCCCCCATGAAGAGTGGGGCGTTGCGGTGATGCCGGCGCGGCAGCTGCTCCCACCGATCCCTCCTCGCTGCGGCCGCCGGAGCCGCAGCCAACCTTCCAGTGGGGCTGGGAATGGAAATTGAGGAGATGACGTCTCTCCACCCAGAGCTGGGGGGGGGGGGGACGGACACGAAGTTTGACCGCGTGAATGCCGAGGAAAGATGTTTGAGCCGGCCTGACGCTTGCTTTCTCCCTCCACCCGCYCCCCCGCCACCCCGAGCTCCCAAATCTCCCTGGCCCCGTCGCGGCGACGCTGGCTGTCCCTGAGCTGTGCCAGCTCCGGGGGCGCAGCCAGCTGGAGGCAGAGGCGCAGGCAGGAAGTTTCGGAAGTTTCTGCAGGCAGCGGCTCGGCCCCCTCCGTCCCCTCACCCTCCCGGCAATGGTGGGCTCCGGCAGCAGCAGCTTCGGGAGAAAGAAATTCAGAGCCGGGCTTGGGATAGAGAGCCAGGAGTAGGGGACAATGCCTCTTTCGGAGAGCTCCTATCTGCCGCCCGCCGCCTTTGTCCTGAGCCACGTCCTGGGCATCGCCGGCGTCTTGTACTGGAGGAGCCGGAGCAGAGAAGGTAGGGGCGGCCCCCGCGGGGGGAGAGGCTCTAAGATGGCCGGCGTGCTGCCGGCAAGGGTCACGGCTTGTTTTCCCTCCCTGAGAGCCATGGTAGCGGTGTGGGCAGGGACAGACGTGGCCAGTGGGGAGGAGGACACGGCGGCGGGGATCCTCCCGGCATGGCTGCACTGGTCCCCATGCGGGGAGGGGGGGTGGGGGCAGAGATTTTGGTGCCTAAATTTGGTCTTGCCACCCGTTCCTGGCGCACGTGGTGGGTGGGAGCGTCTGGGATGGGGGTGTCTCGCTGGGGACGAGGCTGCTTTTTGTCTCGGCACAAGCCTGCGACACGTGGCTGGTGTTCTGCCTCCCAGCTCCTGCCCTGGCGCGGGCAGGCGTCCCTCCCACCCCTTGCCGTGACAGCAGCGTCTCGGTTAGCCACCGATGCCGGCAGCGGCAAGATGTGGCCCTGGGAGCTCCTCCCGGCGCTGGCACGGGCTCGCTGAGCAGCTGGGGCTGACCCTGCCTCAGTTTCCCAAAATAGGGCTTGCACATGACCACCGCCCGAGGAGGGCGAGGATTCGTTACAGGGACGTGTGATAGCTCCAGGCCCCGGACAAGGACTCAGTAGCTCCTTCTCCGTCCCGACCTCTTCCTCCTGGGATTTGTTTGTTTTGATTCCTCCCTCTTTTTTTCCAGCAGGGCTTGTTCTCTCCTGTGCTTCCACACRGGGCCTTTTCCCCGTGTCTGTGACCGATTCCCCCTTTTCTTTCACTTTTTCCATGCGAAGGAGCGGGATCGTGGAGCCGGGGCAGCACGCAGGGACTTGTCCCCAAATATTGCTCGTGGGATACGCTTCTTCCTTCCTCCCTCCCCCAAAACTACTGGGAGAGAGAGATTGAGACCGAGTTGCACAAACATGCAGAAATATGTCCTGTTACCCACTAAACCCAGCCTTGCTGCAATTCCTCCTGTTGACCCGCCATCCCCCATCCACTTAATTAATCTCGGGGTCGGGGCAGTGTTGTGCAGCGACGTGCTCGGCTCCATCTAGGGACCTCCTGGCTGCTTCCCAACGTGGCTGTCTCCTCCCAGCTCTTCACCCCCATACCGCGCCGACCTGCTGCTTCGCCCTACAGAAATCTGTCCCTTTTGGAAAAAAATCCTGGTGCTGCAAGTGTTGCAAGCAGCAAGTATGTTCAGTATCTGTTTTCCTTCATCACTCCTTCCCAGTAAAGGTCAGGTAATACCCACCCCACGGGCGCAGCGTCCTGGAAGACGAGGGTCATCTTGCAGCAGGTTTCGTTGTACAAGTAACGCCTGCGATGCTCGCCCAGCTCTGCCGAGCATCCGCCCGGGTCTCCTTTGCATCACCACTCCTCAGGTGTCTCCCTCATTAAATATCCAGGTGCTGGATCGTTTTCCACTGCAGGTATCTCTTGTGCATTCTTCCAGGCTGAATCAGGCACTGTTTCCTCCCCCTGTTTCGAAAGGATCTGTAAATCCTGCCCGGTCGGCTCTGCTGTCATGATGGATTATGTCAGCCCGTGAGTTGGCAGCCAGCACGTTTTAAATACCTTGTGCTCCTCAGCCAGCCAGATTTTCTGCGTATCCCCCATCTTAAAGTACCACGTTTAAAAAAAAAAAAAAAAAAAAAAAGTGCATTCCCATGCTTGCCTTGAAGAAGTTCAAAGCGAAAGCAAGGGGTTTCAACGCTTTCAAAATTTGTTTCTAGACCTTTATACATAACAAAACCCTCCTTCACCCCAAGGCTGGCTCTCACTGTTTAATGCACAGAGCCGCTTTCACGCTGAGCGGGGGCTCGGGGATGTCCCCAAGATCTCTGCGAGCTCATCCAGTGCAGTGCCCCATCTGATGTCTCCCATATTCCTTCGGCTTTAGCAGGAGTTAATGAGCAGGAGCAGAAAGCTTGGGAGCCGCTTCCAGGCTTTATTCCGGCAGGAGAGGCTGAAGGAGCCAGTGGGGAACACTGAAACCCCAGGCTCCCTCCTGAGGATGGCAAAGGGCTGTGCTGGGGGAGCACCAGAGAGCCCGGTCCCGGCCCTGGGTGCCAGCGGGACGGAGGGTGCCTGCCCAGGCACCCTCTGTCCTGTCGGCGCCCGGGGCTGGGACCGGACTCTCGCAGCAGCAGCCCGAGGCAGGAGGAGGTGAATAGTGATGGACTCTGACAGCAAGCGAGGCCAGCGATGATGGAGGAGAGATCCTGGGAGGAGCGGCAGCTCCCGGCCRGGCATGTTGGGAGCTGCTGGGGCCAGGCAGGCTGCCAGGACRGAGGCTGCCGCAGGCAAACGGGGAGGGGGGAAATGTCTGTGCAGGGTGTTGGGGGGGTGGTGGGAGGGTCTCTGGCACCCAGCGCCTGTGGGAGCCCTCCCTGTGATGATGGCAAGTGCCTGGGGGCCCTGGGGTCTGGCGGGATGGTGAGTGGGAGTTTTTCTTCCCATGCTCAGCTGATGCCCCCGGTTTCGGGGCGCTGGAAACCAGCTATGGGGCAGGATGGTTTTCCCCGTTCCCCCTCGCTAGCTGGGTTCACTTGGGGGACCGGCAGTAGCGGGGAAAACCCCAAAACCCACCTCCCCTTTGGGCAGTCGCTTCCGCTCCTTGGTCCTTGCTGCTTCTGGCCTCTGCATGGAGGATTTGCACTGCTGTGGGGGAGAGCAGACGGTACCACGGTGCCTTTGGGATCCCCGTTTCTGGGGATGCGGTGGACTGCGCTCTGATGAGCTATGTGGGGAGAGGAGGCGGGGAGGGAATTAAACAGCATGCATGGTCCTGTAGAGGTTTGGGCCCGAGATGCAGGCAGCTGAACCTTGCTTGCTCCAGGGAGCAGCCGGGACAGGTCTCGGAGCAYTCCCGGGCTGTCCTCAGTGGTCCCTGTGCCCTGGGGCTGGGCTCTGCCTGGGCAGCGATGGGGACAGGGACAGCATGGCTGTGGCTCAGCTGGGCTCAGGCTGGGTTGTTGCCTGGCTTGTCCAGGTTTTTGCCTCTGTACGAGTCTCACCTGTCTTGGGAAAGCAGCAACACGAAAGCACTTTGCAGCTGGAAGCATCTGTGCGGCTCCAATAGCATCGGCGGTGCTGGAAACTGTCGGATGGATGTGTGGCACACAGGCGTGTTCAGTTGAGGACTGTTGTTTTCACTGGCRCTGCTGGCAGCAGGGTCTCTGTTTGCCGGTGATGTTCCCTGCGTCACTGCCACCAGCCTTTGCTCCGTGCCCTGTGTGCGAGGGGACCCGAGGCTCTGCAGTCAGCCTTTCCTGCCCTCGCCCGCTGCTGGCTTGTCTTCGGAGTGGTGCAGATTTCCTCTAGCCACTGTAACCTTCCCCCTGGCCGTGCCCTGCCTGCCTGCTGCCCGGGCCATTGCCTCTGCTTTCTGTCCCTGGCTGGTGACAGGGTGGTTCTCGGTGGCTGGGGCCAGCRAACCCCTGCTAGACAGGGGAGAGGACAAGCATGGGGGGGTTGCAACAAGTTGCTTATCAGGGTGACTCTGGAAAAGATTAGCCAGGGAGAGATAAGCTTCCAATGCCTTAATATTGTTAGTAAGCAGTAACTGCATTATTATTAGCTCAGATGATAGCGTGGGTGCAGGGTGGGGAGGTGTAATCTGGTTAGAGCCCAGGAACCACCCAAAGGTGGTAAGACGGGGCAAAAAAAAGGAAGAAAAAACCCCATTTCTGCAGGAGATGGGAAGAGGGAGCGCGCGGAGGAGCCGTTGGCCCATGGGCACCCCCTGGATCTGGCATCGGAGGTGCCTCACTGCAGACTTTCCGTGTGGGACTCGGTGACCTGCCCCTGTCCCCGCGTGCTCCCGCGATGCTCGGGGACCCGCTCCTGCCTTMCCCCGGCATCAGCCCCGCTCCTCTCGCCCTCCTGGCCGGGGTGGTGGGGCTCCTGCCGGCAGAAGGTCTGCAGAGGRATTATATTTAGAAGAAAAGGAAGAGAGGTGGTGATAAGGAGGCCCCCGTTATCTCCCTGCGTGCCAAGCGGGGCTGCGGCCGGGTCCCGGCTCTGGCATTTCGGACCCAGGAAATGATTTGGGAAGAAGCTGCGGGCAGGCAGGCAGGAGCAGGGAGAACAGCCCTGCATTGTCCCTCCTGTCCCCAGTGCAATTAACTGGAAAACAAGACAAGGAAAAACAAGCCAAGAGCCTGCTGGCGGGGCAGWGCCCAACTCGGCTGGGCGAGCCTGTGTCCGCACCCCCAGCCTGCCGGCTTTCTGCTGCTGGGAGCTGCACCGCACTCTGCACCGCCTCTTGCTCGMTTGCAGGAGAGAGCACCTCTCCCCTTCCTCGCTGGGAGCTTTCCGAGCAGCTTTGCCGGCCATCAGGACCGTGGGACGGTGAGGATTTTGCTGGCACAGAGCTGCCGCGCCGGCAGCACTCTTGGCTGGGAGCACCCGGAGAAACGCAAGGAGTCGGGGAAGCGCGGGTGAAGCAGCTGTTGACATCGCGGTGGGGTTTGCGGCGATGCCCCGGAGGAGGAACGGCCAGTGCCCGTGCCGGGGGCAGCGGGTGTAGGAAGTGATGCAGTGGGAGGAGTTGCGGCCGACAAGTCACCCACCCGCACCCGCTGGGACCAAGGTCGGCGAGTGGGTGGTGCCGCCAGAAGACCCTTCCCCAGGAGCCGGGAGGCAGCCACCACCTTGCTGGGACCCAGCGCTCCCCATCCTGGGCTTGGGCAATGGAGAGGCRGCATCTTTGCGGGGAGGAGAGGCGGCTGAGCGCCTGCCTGGTGTGCCGGATGTGCTGCATCGGTTAGTACCCGCCGCCCTCTCCTTCCCAGCCTGCAGGCAGCCCCCACCGTGCTGCCAGCGCTGTGCCATGGCTGGGGTATGGCTCAAGCTTCATCCACCCTGAATTAACRCCAGGGTTGGGAAGGGACCCGGCATCATGACTCTGGGGGGGTCGGGTGAAGGAAAGGTCCCTAAAAACACGTGGGGGTGACGCAGCTTCCTATTGCAGGCGGTGGCCGGCGGTGCCAGGCGGCAGCTCCATGGCTTGGCTGCATCGTCCCGGGAAGCCTTGCCGAGGCCAGAGCCTGGCGGGGTGGGGAGCGAGGGCAGCCGTAGTTCAACCGGCAGATAGTTTTCGGCACTTGGTTACGTGCCTTGGCCGGGGGACGGAGCGGGACACAGGGGAGGTGAAGTGCCGGCGGCGTGCCACGTGTTTTGCTGCGGTGCTTTCTGATGGGGGAAGCTATGGGGTGGATGAGGAAGAGGAGGGATGTTAGATGGTGGTTTCAAATCTGCACGGATTGAGACGTGGGGAGGTTTTCCCAAGGGCCCCTGGGCCTGTGGCTGCCTGCCCGGTGCAGGGACCCCCTGGTGACCCCCCCACCCCGGGAAGGGGGATGTGGGGCCATCTGGGCAGGACACGCAGTGTGGCTGGGGAGCTCGAGCCGAGGGATGCTGATTTTTCTCCCTTTTCTTGATTTTTGGCTTAAAACCAAAGCAAGGGGTGCTTCTGCCTGGTGGACTGTGATGTCAAAGGGATGTCTTGGGGTAGCAGGGCTCGTCCTTTCCCACTCTATCCCAGGGACCCCTGGGCTGGATGGGGCAGCGCTCAGGAGCTTGGGGTTGCGTGCTGTGGGTCGGTACCGAGGCACTCTCTTTCCTCTGAGATGATGTTGTTAAAACCAGGCGATCCCATTTGGCACAGGGCTGGCTGCTGGGGTTGCCCTGAGCCCTCCTCGCTGTCCCGGCATGGGGAGGTGGGGGCTGAGCGGGACCCCCTGCGCCCCGCGGGACCCTCCAGTGGTGTGGCCCCATCTCATGCCCTCTCCTTTCRCCTTGTTTGCCTTTGTTTTTCACGTGATATTATTTTTTGCACCGAGAACAGGCAGCGCAAAGCCTGCCGACAGCTCCCCCATCCCACATTGCTGCTTGGCATCACCACGAACCTCCCATCCCGTCACCCTGTGGGGCTGGCGGCCACCCCTGCAGCTCCCCGGGGACTGGGACCCCCTGGGGACGGGACCCACGTTGTCACCCTGTCTCACCGGCGTTCGGAGCTCCCAGCATCCAGCCAGGGCGCCCTCAGCTGAGCTGCGGGACAGAAATAAACATTAAATCCTGACAATCCAATGAACCAAAAATACGGCAACAGAATAAGCTGCTAAGTGCACACGCTGGTAGTGCCTGGCAGGGGCCTGTTACAGGACATCTGTGGGGTTTATATAATGCGTTAAAGCCTTCTGGGAGCGGGCAGGGGAGGGGGACACCCTCCTAAAGCAGGGGGGCTCGGGCAAACCCCACCTCCCTCCCTGCACTGCCTCCAGGGGAGGACGAGGAGGCGTGGGGGTCCCGGCCGGGGGGACACATTTTGGGGGTTCAGTTGCCGCTGCCAGCTGCAGCTCTACCCATTCCAGTCATCCACACTGCTTTTACTTGAATAACACTATTCTCCCCCCAAAAAAGCAGTGTATTTTGTTCTAGCTGTGTGGATGCTCCTACCTCCCTGCCCAAGCGAGACGTTGGAGCTGCGTGAACAGCCCCGTCCCGCACTAACCCGTGAATAAGCAGCCTGTGTTCCCCTGTGCGGGCGCAGGATCCATCCGGCGGTCCTGGCACCGGCGGCGATTCCTCTGTCTCTTCCCCTCATTTCAGAGTCATTTGAGTTTCTGCATGAGAAACATTGACCAAGAGCCCCCTTTGTCTTCTTTTGACAGATGAACGGGACAGAGTCCAAAAGAAAACCTTCACTAAATGGGTCAATAAACACTTGATGAAGGTAAGAGTCACATATTTTATTATAAAGCCGGTTAAATGACCGTCTGTCTGTCCGTTCTGGCTCAGGACTGGTAGATAAATGCCTTTTTTAAAATTTTTTTTAAAATTTTTTTTTTTCTCTGAGAATTTTTGCATTGGATTTGAGTGTTCATACGCATCTGTACTCAGAGCAGAGACGGTTGCGGTGGAAATGTGCCGGTGCCTTTGGAGGGCACTGTAACATCACCATGCAGCCCTTTTTATTACATTTGCCTCCTCAGCACCCTGTCCTTGCTTTAACACGAGGCTTGTGCATCCCCCTGCTTGGGGCTGTGGGCAGCTGGGGCGAAGGAGGGGATCCTGGCGTGGGGCTGCTCCCCCCTCCTGCTCCCTGACCAGGGCAAAGGGGCTTTTTTGTCTTTCAAGGGATGCTCCTGTGTGGAGAGGAGCCCCAAAGTATGTGGAGGGAGATGCTTGCAGTGGTAGGTAGCTAAGCAGGATTAACATCGCACCGCAAGGTGCCTCCTGCTTTTCTTGGTTAATGCCAGGTGGTTTTTAATTAATTCTCCATTTGGGGGGGGGGGGGAAGTCATCATTTGGGCATTAGGTGTCACAGCTGTATTTTCCTGCCAGTTTTGCAAACCTCTGTGTCAAGCTTTTGACTACTTTCTAAATCTTACAAGGGAGGGGAAAAAAGAAAAATCTTGAGGCCACCTGCTTGAGGCTGCTGTGGGAAGACATCTGGGGTTTCCCAGCTGAATAAAACCCCAGGGCAAGGTCCTGGTGTCTGGGGGAAGAGCAGGTACAGAGGCTGCATGCAGTCAGCCTGCTCTCGCAGCCACGCCGCCCCACAGAAACCTCCTCTGCTCTCAGATGGAAACTAGGTGCCGTGTTTTGGGAGACGCTGTAAGGTAGCGTAAGCAATTAAACCACCGCTTCAGGACTGAGCTACCCTTTCTGCAGAGGTCTGAGTGCAGTATTACGGGATTGCCTGGAGTACGGATGGTTTAACAGTTTGATTTCATGCGTAAAATTGGCAGCAGCTTCTGCCAGGTCATTTGGGAAACGGGAGGCTGCTTTCCTTAGTGATAATTCTGGAATAACCATTTTAAATGCACGCGGCTTGGAGGGAGACATCTGCTTGCAGACGCCGCTGCCTTCCTCCTGCGCTCTTGCAAACAGTGGGAGAGCACAGGAGGCGCGCGGATCTGATGGCTTTTCCTCCCTGGCTCTCCGCAGGTGCGCAAGCACATCAATGACCTCTACGAAGACTTGCGAGATGGCCACAACCTCATCTCCCTCCTGGAGGTGCTGTCGGGAGTGAAGCTGGTAGGTCCCCACAGCTGGGCAGCGACGCTGGTGCCCGCCCCGAGCCCCCCTCCGTTCTCCCCCCTGCTCCCCTCCGCTCCCAGCCATCAGCTGTCATTTCTTATGCCATAGTTTTGTTTTCAGATGTCTGTCATTGTTTGTTTTATTATTATTACTATTATTATTTTTTATTATTATTATTATTTTATTTATTTTCACTCAAACCCGTGTTCCCCAGGCTGGTCTCTTGGATACCACCAAAGCATGTGATTAAAGCCGTTGGCTTATGGTGCCCTGGGTAGTGCCCTCTTTCTGTGAAGGCTTACACGCCTTTGTCTTCTAGATTTGGCTCCATATTTAAAATAACAGATAATAGTGGCTTTGACTAAAACTGTTTCTGTGACAGCGTGCCCAGCAGTTTAGCTCAGATTTGACACTCCTGTCCTGTGCTCGGCTCCTGCACGAGCTGGATTTGTAGCAGTCGGTGGCGTGCAAACCTCTTCCTGCGTCTTGAGCATCGTAGAGTCCCCCTCCTTCCTCCTCCTCAGACTGACACATTCACTCAGCTCTGGGAAGATCCCGATTGCTGCAACAGGGTAGCACAGCAGGAATTATTTTAGTTTTCCCCTAAAATAGGATCTGGGCAAAGATCTCCTAACTCCCTCCATTATCCTCCCGAGATGCCAAATCAGCTTTTGTGGGGGCTGAAAAATTGGATCGAGCTATTTGTGATCCAGACAACTTCCTTCTCTTCGCTTCGGCTTTCAAAGCCGGGGGGAAATTTCCGTGCTCGAGCTCGGGGTGTGCCGAAGATCCAGCTGCCTTCGTCCCCACTCTTTTGTTTTTCCTTTTACCTGGGTGTTGCATTTTGGTTTCCATTCTGTCTCCCTGTTGTGTCACCCTCCCATCGCCGCTGTCCCTCCCGTCCTCATTAGCAAATAGAGCCGCCAGCTCAGAGGAGCCTTCGCCTGGTGAGAGCGCCGGCCTGGTGCCGTGCAAGCAGCGAAGAGCGTGAGGAGGAAGATGATGATGATGAAGAAGTAGGTTGAGTCGGCCCTGGCCACAGCATAATCGTGGTGGACGCTGGAGTGCCGTCAGATAGTCCAGTGCAGCCCAGCATCGCTGGGGGCTCCGACCTTCCCCTCTTTTCAGTTTTAGCCGGGGTTTTTGATAAAACCCACCCAACTCGCCCAGGGTGGTCGCCCCGAGCGAGGGTCTGCAGAGGGGAAGCTGGAAGAGCGGAGAGGCAGCCGATGCCGCGGTCCTCGTTACCGGGCTGTGTTCACGTTAACTGGATTATCTGCGCGTGCATTGCAGTGTCGGCCTGCAGTCAGGGCACGCCACCCACCTGGTGTGACAGCATGTGTCCCCGCCACGGGCCGGGAGGGGACAGGGACGGGTCCTGCACGCTGCTCCCGGCCGGGCCCCTGCCTGCTCAGCCCTCGGGGGGGCCGCTGTGACGGCTGCTCACCTCGCACTGCATGGACAGGCTCCGGGCACAGGCACCTTCTCGGGGGGCTGGTGCCACCGTGGGGTCCGGGGTGCCACCGGCAACCCCGTGCATGCGAGTGGAGGTGGGAGTGAGCACAGCCCAGCCCCAGCCAAGGGTTACCCCAAAGGGGCCAGACCCCAAAACCTTGCTCAGGTGTAAGAGAAAGTGTGTTTTCCAGCCCCCTTGCTCTGGGTGACAATTCCCTTGTGCACGGTGTCACCTCCCTCCTGGAACAGCGCAGGAGGAGCTGGGGCTGTAGCACCTTCCTGGAGATGTTCCCCTTGCAGGGACAGCTCTTCCCCTTCAGACTGGGGAAGGAAGGTGACTCAGAGGACTTGAGGTGTCCTAGCAGTTCAGAGCATCCTGGTGATGCCTCATATTGAGGCTGGGATCAGGATTTGGGCGTCAATCCTCCCCCTCCTGCTGATTCAAAGCAGGACCAGCATCCCATACCCTTCCCCTGGCCACGGCTCAGCCGCTGGGTACCTCGGAAAATCCCCCACCTGCAGCAGCGGCRATGAACACAGCCCAGGGCATCTCATTTCTCCCCTCCCCAAGGGTTCAGAGATGGTACCCGGAGCAGCAGCCCCTGCCCGCATGCGGGAGGAGCTGAGCTGGGTCTACAGGGGCTGATGCTGAGGTCGGGGTTTTTCTGCCATCAGTGGGGACCCACGACCGGTCCCTGCCTGGGTCCTCACGTCCTGCTGTGGAGCAGACCTGCTCTGCTTCCACCTGGACGGGTCGGACTCTGTACCTGCTCGGGTAAATCTCTCTTTGCTGAGCCCTCTTCCCAGCTTGTCTGGCTGATCATGGGATGGGTGAGATCCTGCCCTGGGATCTAGAGACTGAGCCAATCCTGCCTGCCGCCAGCAGCCGTGCAGTGCCTGGCTCAGAGCCTGGATGCAGACCCTTGGGGTCTCGTGGCACACAGAGGAGGTCGAGATCTCAGGGTCTTCCCACCTCCCTGCCCCACTCTGGGCTTTTTGCCCTCTTTCAGCAGGATCGTGCGTAGCAATGACTTTATTTGCCTCCAGAGCAAGAAGATAGAGCAGGGTGTGTGGAGTGCACAGGGGGGTCACACGAGCACGCTGAGTGTGGGGGGCTGCTGCGGGCAGCTCCCGGGGGCATGCGGGGGGCGGCTGTGCATGCAGGGGGCTGCCAGCCCGGCCCCACGAGCCTGACCTGAAGCTGCCGCCTCTCTCTTGCAGCCACGTGAGAAGGGGCGGATGCGTTTCCACCGGCTGCAGAACGTGCAGATCGCCCTGGATTTCCTGAAGCAGCGACAGGTAAGGGCTGATTTAGCCTCATCCAGAAGCAGAGCTGGGTGATTTGTGGTTCTTTCTCCTGGTCGGGGCTCGGGAAGGGTGTTGAGAAGCAGCATCAGCCTCTGCCAGGATGTGCCTGTCCCCGTGGTGCTGGTGCTGGTTGAGGACAGCTGTCAGGGGACTTTCCCCCGTAGGCGTTGTGTGCTCTCAGAACCGCCCATGTGGCACAAAAACTAGTATCAAAATGAAGGATCAGACTCCAGTTCTGGGAAGGGGTTTGCAAATGTCACAGACAGTCACTTCTGCACCCTGAAAGCCTCACCTGGGGCTTCCCGGCAGATCCCGGCAGTGGGGATGGGTGGCTGCAGCATATCCGTGCCTTCCCACCAGCTTCGGGGGAGATGGGGCAGCTGGCTCCTGCTCAGCCCCACACAGCCACGGCCTCAGCGCTGGCACAGCCAGGTGCCTCTTTGTGCAGCATCACCCCTCCAGACGGCAGCACAGACGTATTGTCCTCCCGTGCTGCCCCTGGGCAGCATCACCCTTCGGCTTTCGGAGAGCAGGCTCCCTCCGCCGAGCTTTTGGGAGGTGCTGGCCCCACAGTGCCTGCACAGCTGGCAGAGTCCAGGCATCCTCCGCACCCCCAGGCAGATCCTGCCCGGAGCAGTGGGATGCATCCCGAGACTTGTTGGCTCTGCAGGTGAAACCCCCGCAGCCCCGGGGCCGGGTGTCCTGTTCCACCTGTTCGGTCAGGTCTCCCCGCCGTGATGCCCCTCAGATATGCCGAGACGATGATAAATTGTACCAGTTCATGCTGAAGCAGATATTTTTCTCTCTCCGCTGGCCTGAGGCCACTGAATAAATTTGAGCACGTGCCCCACTCCAGGGAGGGTGAGCCGCTTCCAGCCCCTCCCCTCCTCCTCCCCAGCCCCTTGATAGAGACATTTTGCCGGGGGCTCTTGGGAGCTTGTTCCTCTACTTGGATGAAATTTTCCTTTGAAGCATGATGGCCTAGTGATAGCGGCCTTGCTGGGTCGTCTTGCCCAGATGCTTCTGCTAGAGATTGTGGGGTCCCATTGAGTGTTGGGGAGCGGGGACACCCCCGTGGGGAGCCTGCCAGGGGAGAAGAGCCCAAAGCACGTGGCAGCTCCCGGGAGGGCGGCTGCGAGGAGAGCAGGAGCAGCAGCTGGGCAGCACCACTCCGGTTTGCATCTGCTGAAAGCACCGAGGCTGGTGCTCCCGGTGCTGCAGACATCTCCATGGGGTTCAGGGACTGGACATGCATTTAAACCACCCCTAGAGCAAAGCAGCCGGGAGGGAGCAGCTCTGGGACTGCGTGGGGCCGAAGTCTGCCAGGGCAGGGGCTTTCGGTGGGTGCTGGGGAAGGACCCTCAGCGAGGGCAGCGCTGGCGCTTCTGCCTTTGTTAGGGCTGATTGATTAGCAGCTTGGTTTTGAACCCAGGAGGGAGTTAATAAAGCTCGGCCATCCTCTTTTAACCATGCTCTGTGGTCTGTAGCTATTAAATTATGCACTAGTGCTCAGGGCTTTGGGGACGAGGCACTTCTCCGTGTGAGCTGAAATAAAGCTGTTAAGTGCTGGGAAAGCACTTCTAGATAGAGAGTGCTAGAGACGTGAAAAATCCTTCCTTCCCCCTTCCTGAGTAGGGGCCTGGGGTGGCCTTGCTGCCTTGTCGGGAAGCTCTGGGGTCTTGTGTGTCCGCTCCCCACTGGAGTGCCTGGGGTGGCCCTGGGGACAGCGTGGTCAGGGACGCGTCCCCCCACGCTCTCTGTGGGTGAGGCTGATGGGGAGCTTTGACCCTGTTGCTTGTCTTTCAGGTGAAACTGGTGAACATTCGCAACGATGACATTACGGACGGCAACCCCAAGCTCACCCTGGGGCTCATATGGACGATCATCCTCCACTTCCAGGTAGGTCACGAGAGCTCCTTGCTGGAGGATACGGGGCGGACGGCGGGAGCACGTTGTCTCCCCAGGGCGTTGGCATCTGTCTCCGCGTGCGCGTGTTTTGTGGTGATGCCGGCACGCAGATTGGGCCGGAGGATCAACACACATTGCAGTGTCATGGAGACCGGTGTCGGAGAATAGCAACGTCCTTTTCTCATCATTTACATAATGAAATCATTAATGATGGGTTGTGTGCGGTGGCCTCCCGGTTGGCACCAGGGTTGTTGGCGGTAGCTGTTTGCTCAGCTGAGTCTCTGGAGGAGAAGAGCAAATTCAGAGGGGGCCGCGGGGGGGACAGGCTGAGCTCACACCCGTATGGGGCTGTTATCCCTAGGCGCTCCCGGCCCTTTGGGTGGTCGGCGCAGCCACGGGATCTTTTGTTGGGATGGAAAATGTCAGCTGCGTGACGGCGGTTCAGGACAGGGATGGGAGAAGCTCTCTGACCCAGCTGGGGTGCTGGGGAACACACTTAGGACCGTCTCCAGCAATCGTGTGCTATAGATGCTCTTGCAAAACAGGGTCTCGGGTATTTAATAGCTTCAAATTATCCGGTTGTAGCTTTGATGCCCGCAGGGGGATGACGCGTGGCCCCTAATGCCACCAGTGCGTTGGCACGTGCGGCTTGCTTGGCGGTGCTGCTGCCAGCAGCTCGTTAGTGATGTGGCATTAGCTCTGGGGCCGTCACCGCCGCGGGACTGAGCCCCTGGGAGCTGCTGCGTCCCGGCTCCCTGCCGTATCCCTGCTGGCATCTCTCAGATGAGACTAGCGCTGGCTTTGGGACCTCGTAAGGAAGCTTTTCATTTTTGGAGGATGAGTGGGCAATGCCCCGGGGAGCTGCCACCTCGCTTGGGCCACGTGTGTGCCCTGTGCCAGCGCGGCCAGGCTGGCCCCGTGCGCTGGGCGAGCCCCTCCTGACCTGTATTTCTCAGGAAGAGGCTTTTGGGGGGAGCATGGGTCTAAATCGGGTGTAAGGCTGCTGATGAGGCGCTCTGCCAGTGTTTTGGCCCTGGGAAGCAGCTGGAGTSGAGCAGGGTCTGGGTGCTGATGAGTCACTGTCGTCTCCGGTGGGGCCCTGGCTGGTGGCATCCTGTCCCCGCTGTCCTCGGGGTGGCCCTGCCCTGGTGCGTGCTGTGCTGCAGGGGACCAGAGAGGGGATGGCAGAGCCCAAGCAGGAGCTCTTGGGTCCCCTCCGCACCCAACTGGGAGGGGACGCTGCCACCCTGCAGTGGGGGACAGGGCAGGTGACGGGGGGGGGGCCCCAGGGGAGCTAGGCTGGTGCCAGCGAGCCTGCGCGTCCTCTCCCCGCCTGCGCTAACGGGATTTTTTTCTGGGGTTGTAGCTCCATTGTGAACCTCTTAATCTCCTGTGTCCCAGTGCCGCTGCCCGGGGGCAGGCAGCTGGGAGAGCCCTGGGGAGGGGTTTGGGGTGGGCCAGTGCCCCCTGCTCCCTGTTTTCTGTCTCGTCTCTGCTTCTGGCATGTGTTACCCTGCTCTGGTCCCTCTGAGCTGGTGAGAGGAGTCGCGATGCTGCGTGCTCCTCGAACCCCTGCCCTTGTTGGCGCTCGGGGCAGGAGGTGCAGGAGAGAGGCAGGACGTGGGGCTGGACTGGGACGGGAGCATTGGCACTGTTGTAGCCTGTTGGGACCCTGCGACTGCGGCTCCCTGGAGCGATGCCTGCTCTCCAGGGCACCTTGGGCTGCCCCTCCGTGCTCCGAGCTGGGTGAGCCTGGCAGGAGGGTGGGCATACGAGCCGGTTTCTTGGGGCTCTCGGCATTAAGAATTAACCAAACCTCTGGAACTGGAGAGAAACACCCCTGCAGGAGCCGGCGCGGCGGCTCCGTGTCCCTGTTGGCGTGCATGCAGAGCCGCTCTGACTCCTCCCTGCTTTTTTTTTCCCCCATTTCTCTCCCACCCCTTCCTTTATGCTACCTTTGCCAACCTTCCCCGGGTTTTGTGTTTTTTATCCCCCCACCCCAGCCTCTCCCGCTCCCCCTCCCCACTCCGCTGCCTGATTCCTGCTCCCTGTTTGTGTTGGCGAGGGCCGTGCTCCAATTACCTCATATTTGGAGAGAAGGACGCCGCAGCCAATCCCCGCTCCCTCTGCTTTTAGGTCAAGTGATTTCTGAACTGCAGTGAGATGCTTTGAATTTGTCTTCTCGCAGCGCCCAGGCTGTAAGATGGCTGTCTGGAGCGGCGGCGGCAGCGGCAGGGCTGGCGGGAGGGAGCGGCGGCGGGGGGCAGTCCGCGGCATGGTGTACGGCGTGTATTTGATTCGATGAAGCCCGGCTCAGGATTTATTTGGGAGCCGGTGACTCGCTTAGCTGCGTTACTGCCGGCACTGAGGAGGAGGAGGAGATGGGGAATTCTCTGGGCTGCGTTAAAGAGCCGAAAGAAAAAGCTGCGGGAAAGGCGCCCCTGTCTCCCAAAAAAAGGGTCCGCTTTAAACGGAGGCGGAAGGGGAAGAGGAGAGCGATGCCGGATGCAGCCCCACAGGAGGAGCCCCCGGCCCTGGAGGTCGCTGAGGATGAGGAGGTGCTGAAGATGAAGGCAGCCCCCCGGCAGGAGGGAGGAGAGGAGCCCACCGGGAGCCGGCGTCGTGGGGGGGACCCCAACCCGGCGGCCCTGCACCCCGGGCTCATCGTGCAGGTGAAGGAGCGGTTTCAGGGGGAGGTGCAGAAAGCTCGCCTGGTGCTGGAGCCACGGCGGGTGGGTGCGGTGGGGGCTTCCCTGGAGGAAGGCACCACCGTCATCGCCCGCTTGCTGGAGAACCCGGCCGAGAAGGACTGTGAGAAGGCGGTGAGCCGGCTGGTCGAGCTGCAGAGGAGCGGTGTGGGCAGCCGCCGGGCTGTGCTGCTGCCCCTGCACGGGGTGACCGATGGCCATGTGGAGCGGCTCCTGTCCCCGGCAAGCACCGTGTCCGGCGAGGAGCCAGCGAAGAGCCGGGAGCCAGGGGCCGGCAGTGCCCTGGGTGCCTGGAGGAGAGGAGGCAGCAACGATCCCAGCTCCAGCGCCGCATGGACGTGCTCCTCCGCAGCAGAGCCGGGCACCGTTTCGGAGCTGTCTACGCCGTCCCCCATGGTGGATCAGCTAGAAAACCCCAGTGTGGGGAGAACCTCAGGGTTGCCATCATCTCAGGCTGGGGAGGGAGATAGGCATGGACTGCCGGCCTCCCGCAGCCCATCCTCCTTCAGCGGGCGCAGCGGTGGCGCGGCCCGGAGCTCCTCGGGGTATGGCAGCGAYCCGGCACGCCGGCCGGCCAAGGGTGCTGGAGCTGGTGGGACTGCGGCGTCTCCCTCTGAAGGCAGCTGCAGGCTCGCTGCAGAGGGCCGGGCTCGGAGTGGGAGCTCGGGGCCAGCTGGAGGAATGGTCAGTGTCTGCGTGTGCCCTCATCCCCTTTTTGGAGCGGGGTGGGGGGACCTGGTTCAGTGGACCCCAGATCCTGGTGGCCCCTGGGGATGGTCATCTCGGTGAGGTGTAACCTCGTGCTGAGCGCGGGCGGGAGGACTCTGATGCAGAAAGCTCCCGAAGCCTTTTCCCCTACGAGCATCTCACTGGGAAAGCATCCCCCAAGGACCGACCCATCCTGTCCTCCACTCCTGGCACGGGTGACCAGAGAGCAGCTCTTGCCAGAGCCGGTGGGTGCGGCCGGCGGTCATACGGGCTCTTGGTGCCGTTGCGTTTGCCGTCGGCAGCGTGCTTGCTGTCGCTGGTGGCACACATGCCCTTGGGGCTGCTGCGTCGGGTGTGAGTTTGGGGTGTCCCCTTCCTGCCCTGCGCTCAGCTCCCAGGCGGGTGACAGCGGGTGAACGTGGAGGCACGGGGGCTCTGCCTATTCCGAGGGGGCTCTGAGAGAAAGAGGAGGGGATGATGCTGTGTTTTGGAGCCYGTTGTTGCTGTTTGGAGGTCGCTCTTTGGGGGTGACAGAGCAGGCTGAAGGCGCCCTTGGGTTTGGCCAAGCTCCGCACGCCCCAGGACAAGCGCGTGGTTGGAGGGGCAGGAAAGGGGCTGTGGCCCCCGATACCTTTRCCGGATTGGGACTGGTGTCACAGCCACCATCCGGCCTTCAGTGTCCTGCTACCGGTTGCTTGGTGTGTGAGGCTGATGCTGGAAGGGTTTGGAAGGGGCTGGCCCCAGGTCCCGCGAGTTTCTGCTCTCTCTTCTCGCCAGTGCCTCCCTAAATCTTTGTCCTGACACAGACATGTGAAGAAAGGAGGGTGGAGCTGGTGCCGCATCCTGCACCTCCCGTAAGCGCATCTCTAGGAGGGTCTCCTGCAAGGATGCCCTCAGGGAAAGGCCCAGCAGTTGGAGAACCCCAGTGCTGTGTGCATGATTGAAAATAAAGGATTTATCTGAGCTGGGTGCCGCCAGGAGCTCCCTGGTGGGCAGCGGTGCTGGAGAGCCCAGGTGGGGCACAGCCGATGGGTGGGTTCGCAGAAGGTTTCATTCCGCTCTTAATTAAGAGCTGCCAGGTAATCAATAAGGGGGTGCTGGGCAGGCGGAGGTTTGTGGGTCCCTCCCTGCTCCCTGCAGGCATGAAGGGTCCCATCCTGCCGCTCGCCCTATCCATCCTGGCTCTGCCGCTGGGTGCTGGGTCCCAGCATCCCTAAGGAAACCCGGCCCTGGGGCTGGAGGAGTTAAAGGCAGCGCCGGCGGTGTGGCAGCGGCTGACAAAGAGCAGTTTTGTGTGTGATGAGAGTATCAGGCTCGGGAGAGGGAGGTAAGCTGCAGCATACCAATTACACCGCTGCTCGCCGTGCCGTGCCGTGCCTCGGCAGCATCCTCCCCGCCAGCGGGAGAGGCAGCTAATCCTGCAGGTCCCTGTCTCCTGCCTGCAAAGGGATCTCTGGCAGCTGGGACCCGTGCAATGCCAGCACTCAGCCGGGTGTATTTTTGAGGGGAATAAAGCAACTGGCTGTTTTCAGGGCGGAGGTGGCTCGGAGGGGTGGCGGGTGGGTCCTGGCACACCTTCTTCCCTGCAGTGCCGGGAAGAAGAATCAAGCGAGCAAACAGCCCGCATTGCCTTTCCACAGGCGCCCCGGAAAATATGTGAGGCTCACATCTTCCCCTTTGTCTGCCCCTTAATTAAGGAGAGGTAATTGTACTAATTGGGGAGCTGGGGGCGGGGAGGGAATGGGCGAGGAGGAAGCTGTGCCAATCAGAAATATGCTGGCATGCGGAGACACGTGCGTTTTGTCACGTGCAAGTCTGGGATTTGCAGCCAGTCCTGTGCGTCTGTCTAAGAGGGGTCTGTGACTGTCAGTCTCTTTTGTTGGGGAAGTGGGTCACGGCACCCCTGCCACCAGCACGCCCTGCACCTGCCTTTCCAGGCACGGGGAGGCAGAGGGGGGAYGCAACAGCCTTCTCACCATCCTTGCCTTTTCCCCGCGGGATGGAGCTGGTGGCCTCGCTCCAAGCGGCTCTGCTGGCTGGAGGTCAAGGAGAGACCTCTGCCCCATGCATCTTCTCAAACAGCACCTCCGAGCACTGTTTCCCACTCCTTAAGTTGTGGGTTTCTTTGTTTTGTTTTGTTCTGGTTTTTTACAACATGATGCTCCAGGTGGAGCACCCCCCGCCACGCCAGCAGCCCCGGCGAGGGATGGCGTTGGTGGTCCCCTCTTGGGTGCTCCCTCGCTGCCCAGCCATGGGTGCTGCTGGATGGGGCCGACCGTTCCTGCACGAGCCCTGGGTGTCTGAGGGTGCTGGGGCTCCTCGCAGTGGGTGCTGGGCAGGARCGGGCAGTGGAGCGGGTTTGTACAGGAGGATGCACAAGCATTGGTGTTGGCACAGTGTGTTCGGGCCGGGAAGAGACCCGCCTGGGCCCCTGTCTCACCAGGGCGTTGCATTCCTGGCAAGCTGCACCCCGAGCCCTGGCTGGGGGGGATGGTGCCGGTGTAACGCGCCGGGGCGTGCCGTGGACTGCCGGCTGCACAATGCTGCTCTCCGGTGTGCTCGGAGCACATGTGGCAGCATAGAATCATTAAGGTTGGAAAAGACCTCTAAGATCATCGAGTCCAACCGTCAACCCAACACCACCATGCCCACTAAACCATGTCCCTAAGCGCCTCATCTACATGTCTTTTAAATACCTCCAGGGATGGTGACTCGACCACTTCCCTGGGCAGCCTGTTCCAATGTTTAACCACTCTTTCAGTAAAGAAATTACTGCAGCAGCTGCTCCTGAGAGCGGAGCCTGGGCAGAGGAGCAGCTCCAGTGAGCTCGGCGGTGGTAGGAAGCCGGGGTCCGGCGGTGGCAGCTCCTGTGCCAGCAGGGCTGGGCTGGGCTGGGCTGTACGCATGGCCAAGCAACGCCTTGTGCTCCTGTGAAATGGGGTCGGCAAACGGCTGTGCCTCCCTCGCCTGCCTGGATCTCCAGTCTGCCCAAACCATGCCACAGCTCGGCACCCCAGTGCTCTCCTGCGGGTCTGGTGGTCCGTTCCCAAGTTTGTCGGCTGTGGGGTCCCCTCTCCCCCATGGTGACCAGGAGTTTCCTCCTGCCCTTCCTGACAGCTGCCAGGTGTTGGGCAAGTTCATAGAAACTGGACGTGCCTGGTGGAGCCTTTCCTCCTCCAGCGTCGCCCCATGGCTGTGCCGCTTCCTTACAGATCTCCGACATCTACATCAGCGGGGAGTCGGGGGATATGTCAGCCAAGGAGAAGCTGCTTCTGTGGACACAGAAGGTGACGGCGGGTTACATCGGTGTGAAGTGCACCAACTTCTCATCATGCTGGAGCGATGGGAAGATGTTCAACGCGCTCATCCACAGATACAGGTAGGCAGGAAGGAGCAGCGGAGAGCATCGTCTGGGTGGGAGGAAGGGCTGGGGACCTCCTGGGGGTCCCTGCCCACCGCTGCAGGTGTTGATGGTCTGTGCTTGGAGATTTAGGCGAGGCTTGCAGGGAGCAATGTCTCTTTTACCTGGAAATCATCTCTTCTGTCAGGTAGCTGGGGGGGGTGGATGCTTGGAAAGAGCAGCAAATATCAGGTTGCAAGAAAAAACATCTTGAATGAGGCTGGGGAGAGAGGCAAAAAAGCAAAGCTTTTAAGCTCTAAACTATGGGAGTGCTGCAGTGTTCTACGTGTTACTGCTGCCCATTCTGCTCTCCCTGAATAGCAGCACTTCCATCCAYGCTTCATCCAAGGGCCTCAGAGCTCTCCCGAGCAGCAATTAAACCTCTTGCAGTTCCTTGAGAGACAGCACAGCCCTGCACACCTTCCGTTTGCACAACGTAGGCAGCAACTCAGAGCTGGGGCTGGCTTCTCCCCCAGCTGCTTGGTCAAGAGGACTTAGCAGAGCTTTGAGTGCCTGAAGGAGAATAGCAAAAGCCCCGTGAGAAAGCATCTCCTGGTAGCTGGAAATAGCACTGCCTTCCTGTGCTGCTCTGTGCTCGCTTGTGGCCGGGAGGAGCAGGCAGGGTTTAGCAGGGAAGGACACGCAAGGCTCCTGCAGGCAGGAGATGGGCTGCGTGGTGGGCAGCAGACCTCACCAGGACGGCATGGTGCGCAGAGGCTGGGATTTTCCTGGCTCTGCAGTGCTCGTTTGCGCTTCATTTGTGCTGCGGCTTGCTGGCGTTGTTCTGTTGCCGGTGTTTCCTCCTGGCACAAGGGCTGGCAGCGCCTGTGCCTGCCACCCCCTCTGCTCTGCTGCGGGCAAAGGGCTCTGCCCACGTCCTCCGGAGAGGTGTAACCACCCCGCTTTGGGGCTGTTTCGTGCACCTCCTTCCAGGGAGGGCTCACAGTCCCAGCCTGGCACGCTGGCTACAGAGCCGGTGCTGGAGAGCGCAGGTCCCAGAAGAGCACAAGAGGTTTTCCTTCACAGGTGGAACATCCCCTTCCCAAAGGGGATGAGCTGGGGAGGTGCTGCAGGCCAGGTCCCCTTGGAGAGCCACCAGCCTGGGACAGGGGCTCGGACGAGCCCTCGGGAGCCACCCGGGGCAGTGGTGCCCGTTGGGGATGCTCTGACCTTGGCACCTTGCGCTGTTTGCCAACGTTGTGACTCCGGTACGTGTCTTGCAGGCCAGATCTGGTGGACATGGAGAGAGTGCAGATCCAGAGTAACCGGGAGAACCTGGAGCAGGCCTTTGAGATTGCCGAGCGGCTGGGGGTCACGCGGCTGCTGGATGCCGAAGGTGGGCGGCTGGGGGAAGCAGCTGGTGCGGGGAGATGCTAACCTCTCTGCCCGCTCCCATTCCTCACTGCCTTTCTGCTTCCCCCTTGTCAGACGTGGACGTTCCCTCTCCGGATGAGAAATCTGTGATAACTTATGTGTCTTCAATCTACGATGCCTTTCCCAAAGTCCCCGAGGGAGGAGAAGGGATCAGCGCTGTCGTAAGCTTCACTGCGGGTTGGGAGGCTGGGACAGCGATCTGGGAGGCAGCTGGTTGTTGCGGGAAGGGTTTGGAGGTTCCCCGTCCGCCGTAGCAGATGGCTGATGGGTGGAAGAGACGGGGGGAGGAAGGAGCTTCCCCATTAGTGTGTCTGCCCTGTGAACTGCCGGTGTGCCTGTAGGGCCGCAGCGTTCTCCAGGCTCTGCAAGTTCTGCCACGGTTTTTGAGCTCATGGGAAAGCTGAGCTGGCTTCCAGGGAGCAGCTTGCAAGGAGGATCCTCCTCCTCCTCCTCCTCCTTCCTGTACCTGGGATGGCTCGCAGCAGGGAGGCACAGGCGAATGATCCACCCCATAGCTGTGACCGTGGCACCTCAGTTCTCTCCGTGGTCTGCTCGGCAGGGCCAGTCTCTGCCTCTCCCCCGTGGAGACCTGCCCAACGGCAGTGCTCTGCAAGGGTGCTCTTGCCCCGCAGGAGGTGGATTCGAGGTGGCTGGAGTACCAGAGCCGCGTGGAGTCCCTCATCTCGTGGATCAAGCAGCACACGATACTCATGTCGGATAAATCCTTCCCGCAGAACCCTGTAGAGCTAAAGGTAAGTCCTGGACGAGGTCCATCTGCAGTGTCCCATGTGCTTGGTGCTGAGAGCTGGGTGGTGGCATTCCCCAGGGTGGTTTCTGATGAGCCTTTCTCATCCCAGGCACTTTATAACCAGTACATACACTTCAAAGAAACTGAAATTCCAGCGAAAGAGCAGGAGAAAGGAAGGATAGAGGAGCTCTACAAACTGTTAGAGGTAAGTATCATCGTGGCTACCCGGAGGCTTGTAGGTGGGAGTGTTGTGCTTTTAGCAAGACTAAAGTGTGCTCAGTTCAGGTTTAGTTTGGAATGGAGAAGTGGAAATAACCCTCAGGGTAAACGATGTAGCAAGCAGCACGCTGCAGGGGCGGAGGCAGAGCCGTTGCCTTATAGCCCCACTTTCCTTGCTGTCATCTCTCTCTAGCCAGCTCGAGGAGGTAGGAAATGCCATTCTGTTGATGTTTTCCCCAGGTATGGATTGAATTTGGACGCATCAAGTTGCCCCAGGGGTACCACCCCAACGACGTGGAGGAGGAGTGGGGCAAGCTCATCATAGAGATGCTGGAGCGCGAGAAGCTCCTGCGGCCGGCGGTGGAGAGGTCAGTGCTCTGCCCGCGGCAGGCAGAGTCCCCTGCGGGGACATCCCCTGCTCCCCTGGCTGGAGGGACATCTCGAAGCCTCTCTCTCATTCTCTTTCTGTCGTCGCAGGCTGGAATTGCTGCTACAAATCGCTAACAAAATCCAGAATGGTGCTCTGAGCTGTGAAGAAAAACTCACTCTTGCGAAGAACACGCTGCAAGCTGTGAGTGGGGGGTGTTATTTTCCCCCTCCTAATTTTTTTATTTATTTTTGTGTTTTCCTGCCCCTTCTTTTATGCCCATCTCTTTCCCTCTCTTCTGTGTGGGGTGGTGGGTTCCCCTGGACAGCTTTCCTTTCTCTTCTGACATTGAGCCTGTCCCAGAGGGGCTATAGGGGTGGTGATCTATGGCACGAGGACCATGGGGACAGGGGGGCAGGGGAACGGCCTTGCCGTGCAGCAGGCTGCCTCTGGGGATGCGGCTAGCGAGGCTGGACGTCTGCAGAGGTGCTGGCTTGGAGGACAGCTGCAGTTCTGGGAAAGCTTGTTGTATAATGAGGCTTAAAAACCCAAAAATCTGTTTTATTTGTCTAAAAGACTGGCAGAAAGGACTCCGTTGCGGACTGTAGCTACCTGGGTAGGGAGTAGATTTCTGAAGAGGGGTGTTTTGTTCTGGGAGAAAGAGATGTAAGGGTTGGGAGCTAAAAATGGTTAAACCCAAGCAAGAAATGAAATGCACGTTTAAGTGACTGTCCATGGGACTAACGACTGGAGCCCATCTGTCACTAGAAGCTTGCAGTTCATCTGCAAGAGCTTTTCTAAAGGGGATGTCCTGGGTGTGGTGCGAGTGATGAACTCATGTTCTTCTGCTCAAGTCAAGCTTGTGGATCAAAAGGTCTTTTCGGTCTTAAAGTTGATGCTGGGCTGCTGTCGTGTTCTCTCTGCCCACGTGCCTGGGCTGAGGGGACTCAGCCCTCCGTCTCCTCTCTCTCGGTGCAGGACGCTGCTCACCTGGAGTCGGGCCAGCCAGTGCAGTACGAATCCGACGTGGTCGTGTATCTGCAGGAGTGCGAGGGGCTCATCCGCCAGCTACAGGTGGATGTGCAGATCCTTCGGGATGAGAATTACTACCAGCTGGAGGAGCTGGTGTTCAGGTGAGAGGGGCCGTGTCCGAGATGGTCTGTGGATGGAGAAATGTGGTCAGGGGCTGATGCACGGGGCTTCTCTGCTCTGTTGAGGGGAAGGAGGGAGTGTGCATGCATCTTCTTACCCGTGCCTTGCTTGCTCTTCCAGGATCATGCGGCTGCAAGATGAGCTGGTGACGCTGAGGCTGGAATGCACTAACCTGTACAGGAAAGGCCACTTCTCCACCCTGGAGCTGGTGCCCTCTTCCACACTGAGCACGATGCACTTGAAGGGTGAATCCCTGACAAAAGGGCTGCACACCTCCTCTGCCTCCTGGTTCCGGAAGCCCATGACCAGGACAGAGCTGGTGGCCATCTCCTCTTCCGAAGATGAAGGCAGCCTTCGTTTCGTGTACGAGCTGCTGGCATGGGTGGAGGAAATGCAGGTGAGTGCTGGCTCTGTGGGCCAAATTACCTGCCTCTGCTCATGCTGATGCGGGAGGGTAGGAAGCCGGTCTGGGCTTTTTCCTGCCTTTATCTGTGAATAATTGCTTTGGTGGTTCAAAGTTTCTGGAGAGCACCAACGCTTTTGTCTTGAGTTGGGTTTTCTCTCTCGTGATCCTGCTGATCAGTGGGTATCAGAAGATCCTTTCAAAGCTGGAAGCAAATCTGTACTGATGCAGTCAGTCCTTTGGTCTTATGTGGGTGTGAAGCTTGYGTAGGCTGTCCCAGAAATCATTCAGTGTTGGAGCACTGGCTTAGGACCTTCTACCAGGACCGGCGTGGTGTTTGTTCCCTCTTGAGTGACCTAGGAGGTTTCCTTGCCCTCATGTCCTTTTGAGATATGCTCCTGCAGATGAGGAGTGCTGACTTGGGCCTCTTGGCCTGTTTCAGATGAGACTGGAGCGAGCAGAGTGGGGGAGCGATCTGCCGAGCGTGGAAACCCAGCTGGAGACCCAGCGGCACGTCCACACCAGCGTGGAGGACCTGGGCTCCAGCGTAAAGGAGGCCCGGATGTACGAGGTATGGTGGCACGGACTGGGGGACACAGTGCATGACACAATGTGTGTGGGAAGGTGAGGGCATCAGGATTGGCTCTTGTGGGTAAGGGTGCCTGGGGCAGAGGTATTTTTTAAGGACGGAGCTTCTGAATTGACGCTGGGCTGGTGCAAGAGGCTGCTGCCCTGAGCCATCCTCTGCACCTCCCTTTGCTCCCCCTTTTGCTCCCGTGAAGCTGGGGAGAAAGATTCAGAGATGGGGTTTCAAGCGATGCCGTCCTGTGTCGGGCAACACGAGCATTTTTCATCTTTCAGGGTAAAATGTCTCAGAATTTCCGTGCTAGCTACATGGAGACGCTTGGCAAGCTGGAGACGCAGTACTGCAAGCTGATGGTGAGTGGGCTTCGAGCAGGCTTATAGCACTGCCCAGGGAGCGCGGGGTCCATCCCTGCCGCCCTGCTCCTGAGCATCCCTGCTCCGAGGCTGGGGAGTGGGGAAGAAACCTGTCGCCTTCAGAGCAGGGAAGAGGAATCACGCTTTGTTGTGTTCAGGAAACCTCGAGCTTCCGGCTGAGACACCTTCAGAGCTTGCACGGGTTTGTGTCTCGGGCCACTGCTGAGCTGATTTGGCTGAATGAGAAAGAGGAGGAGGAACTGGCCTACGACTGGAGTGACAACAACCCTAACATTGCAGCCAAGAAAAACTACTTCTCGGTGAGTGACCCCAGGGCAGGGCTGGTGGGATGGGCGCTCTCTTGGTTGCGCTGCTGCTGCTTTTGATCTGCTGTGGGACCTTCAGCTACCAACAGACCTGAAGTCCCCAGAGGTTGGATGCTCCTTCCCAAGTCAGTGAGCTTGTAGCTCGTGAATGCAGCTGATGAAAGAGCTCTCCCTAGAGCAGAAAGTGCAAAAAAGTGTTTGTTCAATTGAGTTTCAATCGAAAAGGCATCAAAAGATGTCTTTTTAGCACTATTTGGAACTAAAGGCGTCTTTAACTAGCGGGGGGGAAAAAAAAGTCTGAGCTAAAGAGGAAAATTGATTCCTCTTTAAAGCAGTATAAATAAATTGTTGTCTTTCCACAATCGCACTGCCTGGAACTGAAGAGGTCCCCGGGCAGGTTTCCAGTATCTGTGTTACATTCTGCCCCATGTGTGTTTGGTGCACAGGAGGCATCCTGATGGGAATCAGCTGTGGTGCTCCCATAAGCCGTGCTGGTTTCCCTGAGATCCGCTGGTATTTACTGCAGCGCTTCCATGCTGCATGTTGTGTTAGTTGGACACATGGTCTGAGTGAAGCTGCTCCCCATAGCTGAGATTTGGACTTTGCTTGTGTCCTTCATGCAGGAGCTGATGACGGAGCTGGAAGAGAAGCAGGACATCTTCCGCTCCCTCCAAGACACAGCCGAGCTGCTGTCCCTGGAGAACCACCCAGCCAAGCAAACCGTAGAGGTGAGGGGGCACGCGGAGGAGCCGGGAAGAGCCCTGAGAATTGGCTGGCAGCAAATCTTCTCACCTGGGATTGGGAAACTTGCTGTCCCACCCCACGGTGCCCTTACGGGCAACCAGGGCTGATAAAGTGTTTTATGGTGGCAGAAGAACATCAGTGCAGTGATAAGAGTTTTTTTCTGGGGAGTGCAATGAGAAGCTTGAGGCCATTCCCAAATAATCCCCACCTCAAATTAAGACACAAATACGCTTGTACAGAGCATGAGCCTTTCCTGCAGCAAGGTGATGCAGGGAATGGCTTTGGCTCCCTTGGAGTTATCCAGGCTTGCAGGAAAACCGTGGTGGTGAAGCAAAGGGCTGCGGGGACATGTTTCTCCCTGATGTTTCTCTCTGGGGTGGGAGAAAACAAACCTGTGCCTGCCACAGCCCCCGGCATCGCTGGTCCAGGGTCTGCCATCTCCTGCTCTTCGTGCCTGTGTCCAAACCCTCCTGGTTGCAGCCAGATCTTGCCTGTTTATATATATATCGCACTGACTGTAGCTGTGCCCTTCCTGTGACCCTCCTGCCTGGTAAATGCTCGTTATTCATCGCTGTTTGGTGTGTGTGTTTCTCAGGCCTACAGTGCTGCCGTGCAGACTCAGTGGCAGTGGATTAAGCAGCTCTGCCTGTGCGTGGAACAGCACGTGAAGGAGAACGCTGCCTATTTCCAGGTACTTGGGAGGGGCAGCTCAAATTTCCCTGGTCACCATCCGCTGCATCCCGCTGCATGAGCTTCCTACGCTGCTCCTCCCTTCAGGGGAGAGGGAAGGAGGTATTTGTGGTGCTCATGGGGGCTGCTTTCTCCTGAATCATCTCTTTCTCCTTAGCTGCTCTCTGTGGATGTCTCGCTAGGGCAAAAGGGAACAACTTCCATGTAGTTCTGGCCATCCATGTGGGATGCTCGCTGCCCTTGCAGCCCTAAGGGCGGAATAGCGTCGGGAGCTGCTGGTTGAGTTGTTGGGGTGGTCCCTTGCTGCGCTGTGTGCTGCTGACTGCTCGGTGGACTTGTGCAGGTTTCCATGACCCTCTTTGCCTTTGCAGTTCTTCAGCGACGCCCGGGAGTCGGAGACCTACCTGCGCAACCTGCAGGACTCCATCAAAAGGAAGTATTCTTGCGACCATAACACGAGCCTGACGCGGCTGGAGGACCTGCTGCAGGACTCCATGGTGGGTTCTCCGACATTCCCGCCACCCTGAGCGGGCGATGGGTGGCCTTCTTGCTCCGGTCCAGCAGCATTGCTTGGGGCACCTCTTGCTTCCGAGGGAAAACTGGGCTCATTTTATTCTCGCAGCGATGCAGTTTCATGTAATGTGGTTTGTTTCCCCATCTCGGTCGATGTTCTGCTTTTCGTTGGAGCTGCTGCACGTGTTTGTACGTGGCCATGGGGTGCAGGCTGTGTGCGACCCCAGCTGCACCGCTGCGTGGATGTAACGCTGCCGATGGTAGCCGGATCTCGGTCGTTACAACAGCCGATGGGTCACTTTTGTTTAGAGGCACCGTCCAGTGTCTTTCTGTATCCCTGGGGTGAAGAGCAGGCGGTGTGTGCTGCAAACTCATAGCTTGACATGCGAGCTGGTTCTTCCCTGTTGGTGCCCATCATGCCATCCTGGTCTGCATGGAGCCGGTCGTGTTCTGCTGACGGAGGTGTCACGCAGAGCCTGTAGGATGCTCCTGTTTCTGCTCTTGAGCTGGTGTTCGCTAGGAGCGCGGTGGGATGCGGAGAAATGCCTGCTCTTTATCCAGACCAAATCCCACGTTAATCCATCGCGCTGTGCTGGTGCGGGGAGAGCCAGGGCAGCCTGAAGGGGTGTGGGGACGGGGGGCTTGGGGGCTYGGCAGCGCTATCTCCGAACACATGGCCTGGCTTAGCTGTGGCGTAGCAGAGACCAGATGATGGGCAATCGTGCTGTGATCGTCTTATCCGAATTGGCCTGAAAAAAAAAAAAAACAACCAACTGAAAACAAAACCCAAGGAGCAAAGCATCAGATGGTGTTTGAAACCAGGGACGGGGGAGGATTTGGGCTGTGGGTTGATGGAAGTGGAAGGAGGTGACGTTTGAGGGTGTGGAGGCAGGTGACTGCTTTGGCTTTGCTYTTAGAGCACACCACTGATTTCCAGCGTGTCCCCAGTGAAGCTGGGATGCCGTTACTGGGTGTTCGTGGTGGCGAAGCTGATGGGGGGCATCAGCTGGGCTAGGGCTCGCCGTCTTCTCTCCTGGAGGCCTGGGAGGTCCCATCCTCTCTGTCATGGTCTCGTGGTTGTTCTGGTCTGTCCTCCAGAGCTACCAGGACACGGAGCAGCCAGCCTGGCTCCTGGGGTCCGTATTTGTGAGTCCTGCAACACCAGAAGTCTGGCAGGYGCTGTCCGGGGTGGGAGAGAGTGGCCACAATCTCAGGACTGGGGCAGCTGCCCTGAGCTCAGCTATATTACTCTTTCTTACCTAATAAGTTAAAGTTGTATTTCTTCCAATCATGCTCCCTGGGACAGGCACAGGTAGTTTATTTAATCATTTATTCTTTTCTTTTTCTTTTTTTTTTTTTTTTTTTTTTTTTTTTAAATTATCCTCCACTGTTGTTAGCGCACTAACCGACCCTGAGAGTACCAAGCATGAGGGAGAACATTTTTCTGGGATCCTTTTTAAACTTTTACAGCCAGAACGGGCTGAGCTGCCACTAATCACACGAGCTGCCAGTGTCGTGATCCGCACACGTCTCCATCGGTGCTGGAGGCTGTTCCAGGGGAGCTTTGCCACCAGTCCCCAGGGTTGTCCCATCACCAAACCCAGCAGGCATTTGTGGGAATCAATTATGCAGCATCTTCCTCCAACCGGCGAATTTCTACCCAAACCCAGAGACCTGTGCGATCACTCCACCACTAGCCCCTTCTCCTGAGATGTTTTATCCGCATAATTCATCGTATCCTCATTCCAGCCATTGGTTTAAACGTGCCTTCATCCTTTGCTTTAGAAAAGGGAGCATGCTTCTGTGGTCTCTTCTCCAGACAACTAAACGTCCCCAGCTTCGGGCTGGAGCTTGTCCTGCTCTTGGCCCCTTACACCTCCTGGGACTTTAATTTTGGTGTATGCTGTGTTCTCTTTTTTTCATTTTTGAAAGAAAATATTTTCTTGTCCTAGCAGCAAAAGAGCCAGAGGCATGCATGCGGCTTTGCAGGGCAGTGGGAGTAGTAGTGGAGAGGTCTCACCCTGACTTCAAGTCCGTTCTCCCTTCCATCCCATCTCCTGGCCCCTCTTCCCATCCCGTTAGGGCAGCAGGATCCTCCTGACGTGTTTGTTCAGCCCTTGAGATCCCAGTGTAGCTCTTGCAGGCCAGCGTTGGGGTGGGGGGTGCCGAGATGCCTGGGAGAGACTTCCTCTCCCCTGCCTCGAGCAACCGGTCCTTCATCCTTCTTTCTGCCAGGACGAGAAGGAGCAGCTCATTCAGTCGAAGAGCTCCGTCGCCAGCCTGGTGGGACGCTCCAAAACCATCGTTCAGCTCCGGCCCAGGAACCCGGAGCACCTTGTGAAGAGCACGATCCCCATCAAGGCTGTTTGTGACTATCGGCAGATCGAGGTGAGGGCTGGAAGGGTGTCGGCCTGACTTCGAAAGGGAAGGCAGGGACAAGGCAGGGGAGCAACACCCATGATGGTTTAGGATGAGCTCTGTGGTGTCCATCAATGGAAAGCAGGAACAGAGTGGGAAGACAGGAGGAGGGAAATAGCACGGCTGTTTTTCCTGGAGCAGATTTCCATGTCTCAGATTTATTCTGGGCAGGAGCTAAAGTCCTTTTCCCCAAGGAATATGGGCTTCATCAGCCTCAGCCAAATAAGCATGTGGGTGGTAGCCAACTCCGTTTAACTTCCTTGTCCCTTCCTCTCCAGACATGAGCGTGCTGCACTGCTTGGCACTATACCAGGCTTTAGCTCGATTAAAATATACATATATCTATATTTGCGGAAGCTGGCTCGCCCCCAGGAGGGGAGCTGGCAGCGAGGGCAGGCGTGTGCAGCCCTGCTGCTGGTTTCTGACGGGCCGGGTGGTGTTGGTGCCGCTGCAGATCACCATCTGCAGGAATGACGAGTGTGTGCTGGAGGACAATTCCCAGAGGACCAAGTGGAAGGTGATCAGTCCCACGGGGAACGAGGCCATGGTGCCCTCTGTATGCTTCCTGATCCCCCCGCCCAACAAAGAGGCCATCGAGATGGCCAACAGGTAACTTGCTGGTTTCTGCTGCGGAGGAGTCCCAGAGGTGCAGTGGCAGGGAGATGGGGAGGGGGTTGGTGGCACAGGAGGGGACAGAGCTGGGGTGGGAATGGGTGAGGAGCTGGGGTGGAGGAATAGGAGTGGGTGGCACAGCTGATTTGGGGCGAGGGAAGGAATCCCTCATGGTTATACAGCTGCAAACTCGATCGCAGCAACTGCTACAGTAGCTTGCAAAAGAGAAAACAATGATTTGGGAGGAGGGATCCCTTCAGGGATCTCTGGCACTGAACTGCAGGAGCATCGCTCGCATCAACCCCCAGGCCTGCGGGCTGCCAGGCTGGGATCGCTGCCTTGATGGGCTGCTGGCTGGCAGCGATGGCTGGTGGATTAACAGGGTCAGGGCTGAGCGTGCTGGGGAGATCCAGGGCTGACGGATCTGCTCCTTCTCCTTGCAGGGTAGAACAGTTGTACCAGAAAGTGATGGCTCTCTGGCACCAGCTCCACATGAACACAAAGAGCCTCATCTCCTGGAACTACCTGCGGAAGGACATAGCCCTGGTGCAAAGCTTCAGCATGGAAAAGGTACGGTAGGAACTTCTCTGCCTGGCTCCAGGGCTGCATTGGTCACTGTCTGGGGTTCTTCATGTGGCTGAGGAGGAAAAGAAGTGTTAAAAGGAAGACCAGAGACTGCAAGCTTGGGCAAGTCAAGGGTCTTTGCACCTTGAACAATGGGAAAACCTGAGCTTGGGGGTTCTGTGTAAAATGATTGCAGTTTTTCCCAATAAAAAGAGCATCAGCAGTTTGCTGCTGAACTGTAATAAGCATAAGAGATTGTGGACTTGGTGTTTCATTAGGGAGTGAGCAAGGCTGGAGGGAGGCATGAGATTGATACGGAGGAGCTTGCCTTTTCTCCTCTAAAGAGAAAATACTCACTTGGCAAATGAAGGTGATTAAGCTGGGGAGGGTGGCTTCAGGTGATGTGTAGGAAGTTGTTCCCGGTGGTTAGATGTGCTGCTTTTCCACTTGCAGCTCAGATCCTTAGCGCAAGGGGAGTGCCAGCAAGCCATGAAGAGCCTCCAGGTGCACTACGAGGACTTCCTGCAGGACAGCCGGGACTCGGAGCTCTTCTCAGTGTCGGACCGCCTGCGCCTGGAGGAGGAAGTGGAGTCTTCCAAGGAACACATCCGGCAGCTGCTGGAGTCTATGGAGAATGGTGAGCTTCAAAAGGCTGATGGATTAACCAGGAGCTGTGGGGACTCATGAACAAAGGATTTATGGGGTGGCTTCATTTTCTTTTTTTTTTTTTTTTTTCTGAGCTAGCTAGTTGATGGTGTGAGCAGCTGCTCTCCTTATTTCTCCATCCATTCAAGTGTTTGGCCTTTGTCCAACGATGTTCCTGCAGAGAGGGCTTGGCTTTGCAGCTTCAGCTTAACTGCTGAGTCCTCTTACCCTAATGTTGTTGGAGAGGGGTTTAGTCATTAGTCAGGACACATTCTGAGCAAGGAGTTCTTCCTGCATTTAATCTTTAAGAAAATATACGTGGTGGTCACAGTCCCGCTGTTCAGAGCAGCGTATGGCTCCTGGTGTGACACAGCAGGACTGAGTCCCACTAAGACTGGGGACTCCAGCTTCATCATGCAAGCTGCCCCGTGGCTGGACTCATTCTCAGCTGTGTTTGAACGAGATGATTTGATTAACTTGTTTTCCGTCTAAGCAGAGACCCTGGTGACTCGGTGTCAGTGCAATGCTGCACTTGGCTCTGGGGCTTCCAGCAGGTCCCATTTGGGGCAGATACCGGCCAGGGTTGTTTGAGCTGCTGTTTTGGTTTGTCTGTGACTCGCAGAAGACAAGGATGAGACCGTTGCCAGGACATATCTCTCAGAGCTGAAGAATATCCGTYTGCGCCTGGAGGAGTGTGAGCAGAGGCTAGTGAGCCGAATCCAGTCCCCGAGCAGCGCCCGAGCAGATGGTGATACTATCCAAGAAAACACCATCCGCATTGCGGAGCAGGAGGTCAGTCCTGCTGCTGTGAGATGTGGAGGGGAGGGAGATGGTGGCCGCTGGTCTTCAGCATGCACCAAAAATAGCTTTTAACTTCTCCAGGGTGAACGTGTGGGTGGTGGGTGTGTGACTGTGTGGGGTTCAAGAGGATCTTGCTGCAGAGAAAGTAGCAGGAAACCTCTCCAGGTGGGCTCCCTGCTTCATTTCATACCCATCTCCTTTGCCAAGGGCAATCCTGCTTTTTCTCTGCCTGCTTGGGCTCTCCTTTCACCTTCTTTCCCTTCCTCCCGTAGCGCATGCAGGAGGATCTGCAGCGGCTGCAATCAGACGTGCGGTTCGTTTCTGAGAGATGCTACAGCTTCCTCGACAAGGCGCCCACAGGGTCCAGCACGCCCCACTTGCGTTCTGAACTTGACTTGGTGGTGAACAAGATGGACCAGACGTATGGGCTGTCTTCCATCTACCTGGACAAGTGAGTTGGGATGTGCCTCTCCTCCTGAATACCTTTTTGTATCTGCCTGATTCTGCTATAAAGACCTTTCTTCTGGCCCTCTAACACACCTTGCACTGAGCTCCATCCCTCTGCGGCACCCGGTGCAAACAGCCTCGYGATCAAGAGGATCTCTGCGAAATTTTGGATGTCATTGTGCTGCCTCTGTTTGATTTGCCAGGTTGAAGACAGTTGATGTTATCGTTCGTAACACCCAAGGAGCAGAGTCTCTGGTCAAAGGGTATGAGGTTAAGCTGAGCCAAGAGGAGGCCGTCCCCGCCGACCTGGCAGCTATTCAGTCTCACAGAATGGTGTTACAGGTTGGTGCTGTTCACTTCCCAAGGTGGGCAGGCAGAAACCAGCCAATGCTTTGGCGTTTGTCAAGCAGGGTCCTTCCCTTTCTCTGCTGAATTTGCACTGTATGCCATTTTTCTTGCCTCGGTATAGCTGCCGGGATGATTTTGTGCTGTTTATATGATCCCGTATTGCTTTGTAAAGGTAAAGGAGCTGCTATGGCTTGTGCTCTCTCTTGAAGGGCGCATGCTGACACATGTGAGCATCTTGGCAGCTACATGTCCTSTTGCTGTAGGACAGGGGCTGAACCAATCTGACTGGCTCCAAGCTGGGAACATGATTCTCTCCATTTTGCACCTCCTGTAATCAGCCAGTTCTTTGCAGGTTAAGGAGAGAGGGAAGATAAACCCCTTCTCAGGCTTGTCAGCTCCGGGCAGGAGGGCTTCTCTGACTTAATGTGCCTTTTGCTTTCCATGACGTTGAACCGGTGCTGTCTCTTGCTGGTTTTGCAGCAATGGCTTGGAGAAGTGAAGGACAAGAGCTCTGTCTTCTCCACATTGGAGGAGGAAATGGCAAAGGCAAAGGCCGTGGGAGAGCAGCTGTACCGGCTGAGACAAGAGCGCAGCATCGACCTTGAGCGCTATCAGGAGAAGGGAAGCCAGCTGTGGGATCGCTGGCAGCGAGTCTGCGCCCAGATTGAGACCCGGTGAGAAACCTCCTGCCTCCTTTCGCACCTTTACTTTCGTGCTTCAGCTGAGAGCTTGGGTCAGGCTTGTTAGCTGGTGGCCAGGATATCCCTATAGCCTGAGGTGGCATTTCGCCCTCCTCTTACTTGTCTTGGTTCTTCTCTCAGCCACGCAGAGCTGGAGAGCATCCAGGAGGTGCTGAGTGATTACCGGCAGTGCCACAGTGCCCTAATCCAGTGGATCGAGGAGATCACGGTCCAGCAGGAGCTGATGAAGCCTGGGCAGGCAGAGGACAGCCGGGTGCTGTCGGAGCAGCTGAGCCAGCAAACGGTAAGACAGGACCTTGTGACGTCTCGATGGCATGGTCGCTGCAGTGACTGTGTCATTTCTTTTCTTTTACTAAAATCTTTTCACCTGTGAGCTTGAAAATATGAAACACAGTGGGGAGGAGGCTGCAGGCTTGATCTGGGTGTCTGGGAAGCAGAGAAACTCTGCTTAGCTTGAAGTGAAGATGAGCCTTGCATAAAAAATTGAAGAGGATAAAGACTTTACCCGAAAGGGGAGGGATGGGGACTGAAATTCAGCTCACCACCCGCAGCAGCTGTCCTGACAACCATTTTTGCTTTGAATTTTGTTGAAGGCTTTGGCTGCAGAAATCGAGAAAAATCAAGCCAAACTGGACCAGTGTCAGAAATTCTCCCAGCAATACTCGGCTGCTGTCAAGGTACGGGTCCCCTCCTGCACCTAAATAAGACTGGCTGGGCAGAAATGGCCCTAGCACAGCTTGCATCTCGCATGCTCCATGTCTCTCCACCCCTGGTTGCGTTTGCAGGACTACGAGTTGCAGCTCATGACGTACAGGGCATTTGTTGAGTCGCAGCAGAAGTCTCCCATGAAACGCCGGCGCATGCTTTCGTCCTCGGACGCCATCACGCAGGAGGTAGGAGCGCGGCCGCCCGCCCGACCTTGCGAGGAAGAAATTGTGCAGGGGGTTCTTCGATGTCGAGCAAACCGCCGAGCAGCCTCTGTGAAATGAGCTCCTTTCTGCTGAACTCTCTTGTATAAATAAAGTTTCCACCCTCGCTGTTTTTTCCACTACCCAGAGAGGATGGCTTAGTGCTCTAAGCACCAGGTATGAAATACCTAGACTCCTGGGAACCCCTGGGTCAAATCCAGCGGGGTCGGCTCAGCCCTTCAGCCTTGCGAGGTAAATAACCAGAGCACCATGCAGCATTACTGTGTGTGGATCTTTGGGATGAGACCTTTAGAGGCCCGAGGTCCTGTATGCTCCGTGTGGATGTTAAAGATCCCAGTAGCCCTCTTGTAAGAGTTGAGCATCTGCCCCAGTGTCCGTGACTGGAGTCTCCCCTTCGCTCCARTGTTGTGCAGCATGCCGTGTGTGGCCACAACCCTCCCTGTCAGACTTGCTGCATTTCATTGATGCCGTACCGGGTCTGTGAGGTGCCCGGGGGGCTTCCCAAGCGAGAGGTGGTGCATCCATGTCATGTACTGTAAAGTACGTCGCTCCAGATCCACCGGTCGTGACTTATGCACCCTGTTTCCCCCTCTCTTCCTTCACAGTTCATGGATTTGCGGACTCGCTATACAGCTCTGGTGACATTAACCACGCAACACGTGAAGTACATCAGCGATGCTCTCCGGCGGCTGGAGGAGGAGGAGGTAAGGGTGTTGTACGGAACTGAACTCTATTCAGAATGCGTGGGCTCATTTCCTAGCACCCCCAAGGATGCTGCTCCATGCTGAGGTTACATCTCGGGCGCTGCTCCTGAGAGCCTCTCTGCCTTTGGAAATCTGGGACCCCTTTGACATGGTTATCTTCCTCCCTCCTCTGTTTGCAGAAAGTAGTGGAGGAGGAGAAGCAGGAGCATGTGGACAAGGTGAAGGAACTCCTGGGCTGGGCCCTGGGCTTGAAGCAGAGTGTACAAGGCAGGACAGCTGCTGCTGGGAGCAGAGAGCTGGGCGACATCGAGAAATCCATCTCTGAGCAGCAGGTAAACTGGGGGCAACTGTTAGGCAGTTTGTTTAACTTCTGCTCTTTTTCCACAGCTAAATTAAGCTTCTTTCTTTCTTCCCCCCTCCCCGACAGGCCCTGAATGAGGAACTGGCTGCGAAGAAGGAGCAGGTCTCTGAGGCCATCAAAACTTCACAAATCTTCCTGGCAAAACACAGCCACAAGTGAGTGTGGGCTGAGGGGACAGGCGGGGAGAGCAGTGGGGGGAGATGAGATACCTTAGAGCTGGCACTGGTGGGCTGGGGTCGACTTCTGTTAAAAACAGGGATGAGCTGCACGTGACAGTTGTCGTCTTTCTTATCTGCAACAAAAGCTATGAAATATGCAACCCATTTATGCTGTTGGGACAATATTGGGACAATAATGTCCTTTAGTAGTGGTCCAGCCCTGTATATTTGGGGATTTGATCGCCTTTGCTGAGCACAATTACCCTTGCTGGTTTTAGCTGAGCCGGGCAAGGAGTAGGGCAGTGGGAATCGGGGACTCGTGGTGGGTTTGGCCTTTTCCTTCACCTGAAGAACATGTTCATTCTGCAGAGCTGGGAGCTAGTTTGCACAGTTTCCCTGAGAGATTTCCCCTTCCGCTTGCAGGCTTTCCCATCCTGAGAAGGAACAGATTTCTGCTCAGATCGGTGCCCTCAAGGAGACCTACCAGGCACTCTGCAGCGACTCCACGGAGCAGCTCCAGCAGCTCCAGAGCCAGCTGGCTCAGGAGACRGAGCACAAGGTACTGGTCTCCGCTCGGTCCCGTGGCTGCACGGACACAGGGCGCTCCTCAGGGTGTGAAAAAGGTTTTGCTTGGTTGCGTGTTTCATGGCTACCAGCCACTCACAGCCCGATGACTTTCTTACTTGCACGCGGTTGCCCTCCCTTCTCTTCTGTCCATGCGTCACCCGATGCATCCAGGCTGGGGTGGTCCCTGGAGGCCAAGCAGGTGCTGGTTACCTGCTGCCTTCCAGGTCAATGGGAGAGTTGTCCTTTGCAATGGTTTTCATCAGAGCTCTGCCCTGTGCACAAGGGTTGGCTTGTTCACGCTTGGTGGGCAAAGATGTAGATGGACCTCTGTCCTGGAAACGGTCCCCTTAGCAAATCTGTGTCCTCTGAGGAATGTCCTCTCAGTACTTTAACTGCAGAGGGCTCCATCTCACAGGCTGCCTGCGTGCAGGAGACACAAGAAGGTGGGTTTCTGCAGAAGGGCATTTGCCCGTGCGGTCTCGTGTATATCGGTTTCTGGTGAGAGGTTTGTCTCGGCTGTGGCTGAATGAAGTTGCTCTCCCCAGTGGAAGGCGACTGCATTGTCCAGGCCCTCAGCTGACCTGGGAGACCTTCATGACCCGTAGCTGGACCCACTCCCTGTTCACATCCACCAGCGTTCCCATCAGTCCCCATCCTTGTTTTTCGCTGAGTAGGGAGGGCTGAAAGCGCATCCTTATTGCCTCTGTTATGAGCTGTCTTCGGTCATTCACAGATATACGTGTACGTGTTATATAAGTGTATATACATGTGTCGATGGATATATTTGTGTGTTTGCTTGCTGGCTCCCTGTACTCTGAAGCAACGGCCCGCTCAGATCTGGACGCATGRCGCAGGTTTTGGCTGTTGGGTCCGTGAGTGAAGCCCTGTTCGAGCCGCTCAYGGGAAGAAGGCGACGGGGCTGCTTGTTTGAAATCTGCCTGTCCAGCTTTCACCTAAACATAGCGTTTCTCTCCAAATTGGACTTTATAGCACATTTCAGGTGTCTCAGTGCAGTAAACGCTTTCTATTGCAAGCYCTTTAGCCCTCGTGCTGGCAGCAGAAAGCTTACGGTGAGCAAACCGACTCGTTAGTCGCCGCTAAGCCATCAYGGCTTTGATGCTTCTGCTGCTGCTGCCAGGAGAGCAGCTGAGAGCAGCCTGCCTGTGGAAAGGATGCTTTTTCCTTTCCCTTTTCCTCCCTCCCGGGCAGGAAAAAGACTTTATACCAAAAGCCTTCTCCAGGGCTTGCCAGGCTGTTTTCGTACAGCATGAGCGTGCTTTGGGGCTCAGGCTAGAACAGTTTTCACTCACGCTCTTGACAAAGCCCAGGAAACGAAACAAGAGATGGCAGTGGGGCTTTGCCGTAGATCCCTGGCCCGTCTACGAGATGATCCCTGCGGCTCTCGTGCGGTGCAGTTGCTTCACTGTAGAGGGAGCATGAGGAACTCTTAACATTTGCTTGCTGGAAACATCCAACTGTCAGAGAAAAGTTATAAAAGACAAAAATGCAAAGCAGAACGCGCTAAATTGAGCATGATGTGTCCCTGTACAGTTTGTGTTTCATGTCAACTGTTTTTAAGATTAACTGACATCCTTGCTTACAAGTTTAACTAACCCTCCGGGATTTAAACAAACAAAACACACAAAGTGAAAGAGGACGACCTGTGTGTGGGGTTCTTTTTGCAAACAAAACAGTCGCATGCTGGACGCTAACACCAAGCTTTACACTGTGTGTGATACGGCTGAACTGCTCCATAAGGCTCTGTCTTTAACTGCTCAAGGCACACCCTGCAACTCGGTAAGTAAAAGCCTTTTACCCCCCTTCCCTCCCATCTCCTTTTTTATCTTTCTCTTTTCCCCCCCCCCTCCTCTTCTCTGTCTTTTCATGGCTTGTTCATCTCCCAACATGCATGCCTGAGTCTGGCGATGATGGTGGAGAGCTTAGGTTTTTCCAGCCGGTTCACCCTGTCTCCGCAGCAGAAGGCAGTGGGGGGGAACTGCAAACCAGCCTGGTGGAGGCTGCATCCTCTGCTGTGCCGTAACCGAGCTGTGCCGCAGCTACAAACACCCCCAGCCGCCTGTGCTGTTAGACTCACCGATAAAAAAAAATCTGGGGGTCTTGGGGATGCGAAAGGAATTCATTCCACAATCCAGATTCCCTCCTCCCTATCCCAGCAAAAATCTTTTAGTGCTTGGGCCAAGCTCATACCCAGCCAGTGGGACTGGGAGAAACCCAAACGTCCAAAGAGCCATTACTCTTTATCATCTCAATTATTACCCTCCCTGTGGGGATACCAGCAAGAAGAGAAAAGCCCCTCCGAAACCACCAAAGTAGATGTTCTATTCCCAGTCTGTCACTGTTTCCATGCTGGTACCTCCAGCTTCTCCTATTTCTCCCCTTGCCCTGTCTGAAGAGCACAGCTACTTGGAGGTGCTGGAGCGGGGCAGAGTGGGTGCCGGTGGTCGTGCTCAGGGAGCTGCCCTGCATGCAGCGCTCCTGCCCTAATGCATGGCCGGTCTGTGTGGCTGGGGAGCTGCTCCATGGCACAGGGCTCTGTGGTGTTGCCCGGCTGTCCTGGCACTTGAGATCTGCTTGGGGAAGTGATTTAAGCATGGCAGGAGTCAGGGTGGAAACTGCGCTGGGAGAGGTTCCTAGATACCCTGAAGTGGAGATCTTTGGGGGTTTTTCTCCTCTGAGTACACAGTGGGATTTGTGTTGACTTTACTTTTTAAAACAGGAGTTGTTGAACGGCTTTGGTGTGCTTGTTGGTCTCCTTCCCTCTGTTTCTCCATGGAGCATTAGGAGCACTTCTGGGTTTTGCTGCTTGCCGCTTTGCTGCGTTACTGTTGGTGGATGTTGGAAGCATCTCAGTGCTGCCCTGGGTGATGGACTAGATGAGCATTAAAACTTGCTGGCAATGTGCAAGCTAGCAAATGCACCGATTTGCGTGCTGTGATGCCTTTGGAGTTGCATTTCAAACACTTTGGGACTCCTTTCTAGCCTGTTTAGGGTTTTTAAACCTTTTTTTTGGAAACTGAGACCTCCCTGGACCTCATACAATCCCAGTGCTGACAGTGCTCGATTTTGATTTAATTTTTTTCCTTCTCTTTCTGTTCTAGGGCAATGAAGCAGTGGCAGGAGTGATGGATCTTGGCACGGTAGAAATATTCCCTGTCTTTGGTGCCATGCAGAGAGGTCTTATAGATCAGGACACTGGCCTCGTCCTCTTGGAGGCCCAGGTTATCACGTCTGACTTAGTTGTTCCAGAGACCAATGAGAAACTCCCCCTGGAGAAAGGTCTGGCAAGAAACATCATCGATCTCAGGACGTTCCAGGTGCTGCAGGAATTGAAGGATGCTCTCCACCGGGTCGAAGAAGTCAGATGTGAAGGGAGGCAGCTCCTACCTGTCGTTGCTGCGATAGAAGAGGGGAGGATCAGTGAGAGCATTGGGCTAAAGATTCTTGAAGCTGAGCTCGTCACTGGGGGCTTTAAAGTCCATCAGGGCAGAATCAGCATGGAGGCAGCGGTGCAAGAAAGGCTCCTTACGCCCCAGATTTATTCCAGACTTCTGTCTCACCTGGAGAGTGGCAAGGATTTGATCGACCCCAACACTGCTGAGAAAATCAGTCTGCCTGAGCTCATGCACCGATGCATCATCCACCAAGAGACTGGACTGAGGCTGCTCCCAGTCAAGCAGCTGGCGGGTGGGATGGTGAGCTTGAAATCAGGCAGAAAAGTCAGCATCTTCCGTGCAGTCCAGGAAGGGCTGATAGACAGGCAGGTAACGGTCAGGTTGCTGGAAGCCCACCTCTTTGCTGGTGGCATTGTTGACCCCAGGACAGGGCACAGGCTGACTGTGGACGAGGCCGTGAGACATAATTTAATTGACCAGGATTTGGGATGCACACTTCTTATCCGGCAGCTTCAGACAGGTGGCATCATCGATACCGTCACGGGAGAAAGACTGACAATTGATGAAGCTGTAAGGAAAGAGTTGGTAGCACCAAGGATTGCACTGGTGGTCCTGGAATCCCTGTGGTCCTTCATGGGGCTCCTGTGGCCAGAGACGGGGGAGATTGTCCCGGTTGCAGATGCTTTAGAGCAAGGAATCCTGTCTACGGAGTTGGTTTACAAGATTCTCAGCAAGAGGCAACGTGTTAAGGGTGTCTTTATACCAGAAACCACTGAGGTGTTGTCCTGGAAGAAAGCAGTTGAACACGGCATCTTGGCGAGAGATGTGGCAAAGAAGCTGAAATCCACAGCCATACCTGATGTCATGGCCAGCGTGCAGCTTGCCGGCTCTCCAAGTAGAAGCAGACACGGCCAGAGCTCTTCTGGAAGGAGTCCCACAGGTCACAAAGAGCAAAGTGACCCTCTGCTAAGGAGTGATGACGAAAAGCTGATGTTCCACTTGATGACCCACAGCTATATCAACATCCATGATGGCCAGAAGCTGCTCTTAGTGGATGGAGAGTTGAACAATCTCACTAAAGCCCTCATCCAAACCCAAGAAAATGGATCCTGTGCACACATGTTGGAAGGGAGCGAAGGCTTTGAGGAGACAAAGGCAAAGGCAGCTCTTGAAAGCGAGCCTTGCAATGGTTTGGCTTTGCAGCAGCTTGACTTTCAATTTGGTCCTTCAAAAGAACAAAACAAAAAGGTCCTGCCRCCCAGAACTGTTTTGGAGAATGGGGAGGTGGTGATGGGACCTGAAAGCCTCCTGTTGGAGGATGCAGAAGATATCCTGCTTGTGGAGGAGCAAAAGCAGATTTATATCAAACAGGCTACCATCAAGAGTGAAACTGATGCTGAATTTGGAAGAGAGCAAGTAGCTTCTACAAGCAAGGACAAACATCAGGTGAAATTACCAATGCCAGGACATCCCAGTGACCTTGGTAGTGGATTCAGAGAAACAGAGGAAATGATTGAGGCAGAAGAAGAGTCCAAGCCTACTACAGTAGATGGAGTGGAAAATACCGAAGATCAGAAGAGGGCATCGGAAAGTGGGGCAGTTGTGAAAAGTGAAATCTGCATACCGATGGATGTTTCAGAAAGTAGAGATAGACTGGAAATCACGGCAGAGAGGTCTCAGGATGTGGAGGAACCTGAATTAGAGGCAGAAGGTGTTACCGAGATTTATTTGCTAAATGAGGAGACAATTGAGAATGGCATGCTGGGAGGAGAGGAGGTTGTGCTCCCTAAAACTGGAGAGGCAGAGCTAACAGAGAGGCAAAGTGAAAACATAGAAAGTGTATTGGAAGTGGAAGGAGGAGAGGGGGAAGGAGTCTCAGGTGATGAGAGTGTTGATGAAACATCCCTGCCAGCCCCTGCAGAGCAGGAAGCGGAGGACGCTTTGGAAATGCTGTTAACGCAGCTCCAAAGTGGTGGCATAATCCATGAGCAGACGGGCAAGAGTCTTCTTCTAAATGAAGCAGTAGCCTGTGGAGTGGTGCCCAGCCACACAGCTGTGAAACTAATGGAAAAAATGAAGATGTTCAGTGGCTTCTTTGACTCACATACACGTGAATCATTAACCACTGAGGATGTCATTGAAGAAGGTCTGATGGATGAGAAGCTTCTCCAGAAGGTATTTGCATCTGACAAAGCGATAAGTGGCGTTCTTGATCCAGGCAATAACTTTGTCTACTCTGTCAGGGATGCCGCTGCAGTTGGCCTTCTGGACAAGGAAACGGCAATGAGGATCTTGGAAGGGCAAGTGGTTACTGGAGGGATCGTTGACTTGAAACGTGGCAAAAAAATATCGGTCACTTTGGCTTCAAATCTGGGCCTCATAGAGCCAACAGGTCAGAAAGAGCTGGTCAAGCTGGAGAAGGCTTCCAAAGGGAGGGGCACTGATGAGGTGACCAGACAGAAGCTCATTAGCTTACAGGTTGAAACCAGTGGAATTGTGGATCCTAAAACGAAGCAGCCTTTGACTGTTGCACAGTCTGTTGAAAAAGGGCTCCTGAAAAAGGAAAAAGCTTTTCAGCTCTTGACCAAGCAGATTGCTGATGGAGGAATCATCCATCACATGTCTGGAATGAGGCTTTCAGTAAACGATGCAATGAAACATGGTTTGATCAGTCAAGATTTATGTAACGAACTGACGAAAGCTGAAAGCGTGTGCCTGCAGGACTATGTTCATCCAGTTACGAAGGAGAAGCTGCCCTTGCCCCAGGCAGTATCGTTAGGGCTCGTTAGTCCGGACTTCCAGAGGAAAGTGCAAGAAATCCAGGCTGGGAGTGGAAGCATTTTTGATCCTGCTTCTGGCCAGAGACTGGCACTCTGTCAAGCGGTAAAGGAGGGCTTGCTGCCCGAGCAGGTTATGGAGAAAGTCCTGTCATCTTCAGAAATGAAAGAAGGAATTGTAGATCCCGAGACCTGCATGCTCATTCCCTACTCAGAGTTCATAAAGAAGTGTAAAATCGACATTGAATCTGGCCAGAGGTATCTGGAGGTCCATCCCTTCAGAGCCTTCAAGGATGAGGTGACGGGGAACAAGCTCACGTGTGCCGAGGCGATGAGGCTGGGGAGGGTGGACCCTCTGCCCGCTCTGCGGTTGCTGCAGGCTCAGGCAGACAGCGGGGGGGTCGTGGAGGGTACTGTCAGCAAGAGGCTCTCCCTGAGGGCTGCTGTGGAGCAAGGGCTGCTGGATGAGGAGATGGCCAAACTCATCGCCACCAACCAGATGAGGACTGGGGGAATTGTTGATGCTAGCAGTGGGAAAAGATTGACTTTAAAGGAAGCTGTTGAAAAAGAACTGATTAGCCAAAAATTAGCTGCCAGTCTTCAGGAGGCACAAATATCTGAAGACAAATATGGTTCTGAGGTCTGCAAAGTAGATAAGCCCCACCTTTTCCAGGAAAAAATGGAAAAAAAATCTCCAAAAGAGGAAGATGCCATCCTCTCTACCAGTGCTGCTAAGAAGCCTGATGGTGCTGAGCATAAAGCCAGATCTGAAGCCATGAGCTACGACGTGGCTGGAGGTGCTGCCACCAAGAGATCCCCAGTGACGCCGACAGAAGGGAAATCAAAACCTCAAGAAACTTTAGAGGATGGTGTAACGCATCAGCCCCAAGAAAAGGTTGAACTGACTCCAGAATACCCCTCAGCATTAGGTACAGCATCTCTCTCCGAAGAGATGGTGGTGGTAAGGGCTATGGAAAAAGGGATTGCAAAAAGCAGCTCCCAGGTGAGAGCAGCTTGGGGGAAGGAATTGAGGAGAGAAGTAGATCGAGGGATAGAGAAAGTGGAGGGATTGGGATTGCAGGAAGAGCAGTCGTTCTTGGACAYGGACTCGCTTCACAGTGCGGAGGACAGCGAGGAGAGGAGGAGGAGAGGGTTTGTAAGTGCAGAGGGAGTTGTGGCGGGTGAAGAAGGTGCAGTGGTGGCTTCTGAGCAAGGAGAGCGAGCAGGCAGGCTGGATGGGGTAACACCAGCAGCCCTGAGAGAATCTGTTACTGTGGGTCGAGGGAAGGGAGAGATGGGTCCTACAGAGTCTGGAGAACCCCCTGAGATTGGCATCCCTATGAAGCCTGCAAGAGATGAGCTTGCAGGTAAAAAAACTGTCAAGCACATCAAAGGAGAAACCCCGAGATTGGGTGCAGAAGGTCCAGTTGATCAAGAAAAAACAAGTGAAACTGAGCTAAAACCTACCCAAAAACAGAAAAGCAAGAAAAAGAAAGCAAAGCAGACCGGTATCTCAGGAGACAGTGCTCAGCCGGAGAAATCTTCTGTGGGAAAGCAGTCCATTCCTCTTCTGATTTCCAAAGAAATTCCAGGGAAGAAGGAGGAGGAGGAGGACTTCGTCTCAAGCACACCAGAACCAAAACATGAAACCACCACCAAGATTACTGCTGTCTTGGCAAGAGGCACAGCCAAGCACATGGGGAGCAGCAGGGATGAAAAAGAAAAGAAAACAATTTCCAAGAAAGATAAAGAAAACCTCGCTGGGGGTCAGGTGTTCCCTGTCCTCCCAGGACAAGGGGAAGCTCAAGAGGTGATGAAAGGTGGGATCAGAAATGGTCACGATTCCTTGGTGGCATTGAGCCTGGAGGAGAGGATGACCCAGGAAAACACCAAGGTGGAAACCACCAGTGCAGCCCCTGCAGCAGGCGTACTGCCCGATGAATTAATTATCAGAGAGGAACCCAGAGAAGTTCAGAAAACCTCTGCAGTCCTTGAGCTTGGAGAAGAGACACGGCAAGAGCAAACAGGAGAGATCAGCACAGGCCAAGGAGGTGCCCCTGTTCCCCCAAAATCCCAAGGAGAAATACCCCAGGAGAGGACCAGGCAGCCGGGTCCTGGCGATCGGGGCTTGCTCTTACCTGTGATAGTGGAGGGGCAGCTGCTGGAAACCTCAAGGGAATCCACGAGACCAGCCCAGGTAAATCGATGCTTTTTGCTATTTCGACTTTTTTTTTTAATGAGCTATTTGTGTATGTTTGATGTTAAATCTGTCCAAGGTCCTCAGCACAGAGGACAGCCAGAACATGAGGAGTGGATGTTTGAGCCTGATGTTGCAGTATCAGCTGCAATGGATTTGGCAAAGGACCCAGTGATGTATGACTGAAAACACTCAAGGCTTAGTTGTGGCTTCTTTTTGCTAGAGCATTACTTATAAATGACTAATAAGTAGGACTCTTTTTTTTTTTTGGCACTTTTACTGTAACACCAGAGATCTCTTGCCATTTATAAGCTTATGTTGGAAAAAGAGCCATGTGTTTTATTTTTCCTGTAGTAAATCTTGTAGATAAGGCTAGCGAGTGGAAAGTCCCTGAAATGGAATGTTATTAACAGATTTCTTCTTTGAAAAAAAGAACAATACATAATCCTTTGTTTTCTTTTCTGTCTAAATTTGAGGTTTTGTTTTACTGTTTGATTCTGTAGATCATGTTCAGCAAGAAGATGTGTCTGGAGCACGATGAGAAGCTGATATCGTATCTCTCCATGCTGCGAGATATTGAGATGAGAATCAAACGGGTGCAGCCGGCGGAGCAGAATTTGGCAGCCCTGCACGACCTGCTGCAGCAGGCGGAGGTGAGCGAGGCTGGGCCAGGCTTGGCCGGCGTTAGGCAGGACAGAGCTCATCCATCCTCTCCCCAGCTTCATGCACAGCCTTTGCACCTCCTCCCTGCTTCTGGGAGCCAGCCGGGGAGGTTAGTCTCAGGTTTAACAAGCATTTATATGCAAACCCTGTCCCTCCCCACTCTGGCACTGCCTCTGGCTCACCTCCTCCCTACTTAGACAATAACCTAAGCATGGCTGCAATGAATTTTACAGCCTGGAGAAAGACAGGCGAGTGCTGGCAGCTGAGCAGGGCTGGAGGATGGTAATGAATCTTTTTAGGAGATAGACACAGTGTTTGGAGCTGAGTCTCCAAAACCTTTCCTCAGTTTTGGCAGTGGGAAGATGAAGTCACCATATCTTAGACATAACGATGCTGTCTTGCCTCAGGCCCTGGGCGCTGAGCTGCAGGAGCTGAGCTTCCCAGTGAATCAGGAGTTGGACGCTGTGAAGTGGATTGTGGCCAACCCCCCTGAAGAAGTCCCTGAGCAATTACTGAAGGCTTTGGAGAAGGATGCCAAGAATCTCCAGAAGTCTCTGAGCTCTGCGAGTGATGTCCTGGAGGCCCGGCTGCAAAACCTTCACGGGGCGGCAGAAACTGAAAAGGTAGAGCTGGCAACTGTCCCCACTGCCTGCTGTCCCCCAAGCATCCCAACGCTTCTTCCCCGGAGCGCTCTGCTCCTTCTTTAAATGATGCGTTTCTGGTTTTAAGGCTAAAATCCTGGCGCATCACAAGACTCTCCAGGGCAAACTCCAGGAGCTGCTGAGCTGGGTCTCTGGCACTGCAGAGTCGCTGGACGGCAGCGATTACCACCACGCGACTGATGTGAACAGCTTGAGTCGCTGCCTCCAGCACTACAAGGTAACCATGGCAATGCCCCTAATCCTTCTGGCTGATGAAGTTGCTGTCCTCTGCACGGGGGAGAAGCTTTTAATCCTGCTTCCCTCCTGGAGCCTACCAAGGGTTTGCCCTTATCCTTTGTTGCAGGAGGAGCAACAATATTGTATTTGCTCCAAAGTCATTTGTTTCCACAATACACAAACCATCTGCTTTGGCCATTTGGGGAACATGCTCAAATGCAGGTGTGTGGTAGGGGCTGAGTGACCGGGAGGGATTCCCGTCAGGCTGTTGAGGAGAGAGCTGCTTCCTGCATGGGGGCTCTGAGAGCCCCCTCCATCACACCTGCCCCGGTCTCCATCGACTGTACGAGGCGCCCAGGCTCCCCTCCACATTTATTCATCTTTTAGTGATAGCTTTCAAGATTTGATCAGTTCAGCATCTCCTGTTTGCTGAACTGGAACTGATGCTGGTAGCACCTTGGTGCTGAAGTCAGGAGATGGAAGGCTTTGAGAGCCGATGGTGGCACACGGAGTTCACCATGGACTGGATGGGGCTGCTGGCAGCTGCTGGCAGCTCCAGGTCTGGGTCATCTTCAGACCCAAGGGCACCCTACACGCACAGTCCAAGCAACCTCTCGGCGAGGGGCTGGAGGCCTGGTGCAGAYGCACGTTAGAAAATTGCTGCGGTGAGATGCTGTCACCTCGATGCTGAGTGTGCTTTTGGGAGCATTTGGAGTTTCTGGAATATATTGTTCTGGTGACAAAGCACTTTTTTTGGGTGCATACTGCTGCCTCTCTGCGTGTCCCATCTGAAGCTGGCAGTGCAGGAGAGCGCTGGCTGCGGAGTCGTTTTGCCTGACAGGTCTTTTCTCTCCCATTCAGGAGCTGAGAGAGCCCCTCGCTGACACTAAGTCTCAGCTCGACGCCACTGCCTTTGACATCCAGTTCCTTATCTCAGAGCATGCCCAGGACTTGACCCCTCAGCAGAGCAGGCAGCTGCTGAGGCTGCTCAATGAGCTGCAGAAGGCTTTCCGGGACCTGTCGGAGCGCGTGACGGCTCGGGTRGAGGTCCTGCAGGTCTGTCTCCAGCAAGTGGAGCAGACGGATCAGGTGAAGGTTGTGAGACATCTGCTTCCTGGCTGCAGTTTGCTCGCTGAAGCGCTTCCCGGCCACAAGAACGTGCGCTGAGACACCTCGTATTTGGGATTTCGTGTGCATGCCACTCACAGTTTATGACTTCATTGCACATCATGAGCTTCCTCTAAAGTCTTTCTTCTTCCTACCATGTAACTCCCAGGCGAAAAGTCGCTTTCCTCCCAAAAGATGGAGCCCTGCTGAGGTCTGGGTAGCACAGCCGGGCAGTCCTCTGCTAGACATCGAGTTGCTTTGGGCTGGGTGGAATAAACTCTGGTCTCTGTAACCCCACCAGAAAATCCCTGTGCAGAGGGGCCACCACAGACACCTGGCAGTTTTAATGTCTTATTTCCACTGCACAAGTCAGGTATTGCTGTCCCAGAGAAACAGCTGATGAGGTATCAAGGCAGCAGGCGGCTGCAAAAACAAGTCCTCAGGTCTCTGCTGCATTGCTGCAGCACCCGTCACTGCATGGATCCTCTTATACAAGACAGGATTAATGTGGTTTTTATTAACAGTTGCTCTCTGTAACTCTTGCCTGTCCTCTCTGGAGTGTGTGTGTATATTAACCAGTTTGCTTTGCTTTTTCAGATTGAGTGTGCGCCCATCCTAACCCAGGAAGAACTCGCTTTGCAGCTGAAGAGCTCTTAAGAAGGCTCTTTCAATTTGCTTCTGTTGTTTATCTTATGACTGGGAGAAACAAGCACAGTGTTTTGCACAAGTTTGTACATCACCTTGCTGAAATGCCCAGTGAAACTGAAAACCTTTTATCTCCCCTGGGAAAGGGGAACAGGAACGTTGCAGGGACTCTCAGGTCACATCATGCTCAATTGCTCAAACAGGCGCTTCTGTATTGTGCTCTAGCAGCAAAACGGAGGGGCTGGATCAGCTACAGAAACGCTTTCTCTCTCCCGGGCTCCCTCTCCAACCCCAGGATCAAAAACCAAGCCTACTTAGGTTGTTTGGGGCTCCACAGTGGTGCTGCCTGACCTCAGGTTGTTGTTACCTCTCATTAGATGAGTTTCTGCTGCAGTTTTAATGTTTGTAAGGTTGAATGGAAAAGGCACAGAAACTTATGGTTGAGCTCTCCCGAGAGAGGAGTGCGTGACCTGGAGTGTAGCTCCACGTGGAGCTGAACGGGCTTCTCAAAGAGCAGATTGAGAGAAACCTGCTTGAATGGTGGCAAACATGCAGTGAGCAGCTCCTGCTCGGCAGGGACTCGGCACCTCAGCCCTGTTCCTGCAGCGTGTGAGCCTGAGAGGGAGAGAGGGAGCACGTGGAGAGCTGCAAAAGCCGTTTTCTGTGCTGCATCCTCATCTTCAGGAGATGCTCCAGCTGTAACCTCTCGCCTTGCCTTTCAGCAGTGTGCGTGACCGGAGGTGCAGCACAGGTACTAACTGTCTCCTCTCCCCTTCCCTCTGCCCGCAGACGCTGCAGGAGCAGCAGGCAGCCCGGGCGCAGAGCCTGGCCGAGCTGAGCTGCTGGCTGCACCAGGCAGAGGACACGCTGGCAGAGCAGCAGAGAGCAGCCAGCAAAGGGGACCTGTCCGCCTTGCAGCAGAGGCAAAGCGATGTTAAGGTCAGTGCTTTAGAAACAGGGGTTGGAAGGCGAAGAGGCTCGGTGCTGCCTTGGGAGCACATGGAGCCTTACAGCATCGTCTGCCTAGGAGCTGCAGAGGAACATGCACACCCGAGCCGCCTCCTTTGCCAGCGTCCTTAAAAGCACAGAGGAGTTTTTGGAGGAGAACAAGGCGAAGATGGAGCCCGGGGAGCTAGCAGCACTGCAAGAGAAGCTCCAGTGTGCCAAGGAGCAGTACCGGTCCCTGCAGGAGAGGACAGAGGTGGCCCAGAAGGAGCTGGAGAGCGCTGTGACTGCTGCAGTGCAGCAGGAGACTGAAAAGGTAACGTGCAAAGAGCTGTAGCCCCCAGGTTCTGCTTGAGGTGGACAGTGAGGTCCGGTCGGTGCAGTCAGATTCATCTGGGGTCCTGGTATTCCTCTGGGTGATGCGGCATAAAGCAATTTGTTGTTCCTCCCTGTCTGTCCCCGAGGCGAGGTGCCCCCCAGGCGTGTCTCTCATGAAATGCCTTGAGAGCTGCAGCCACAGATGAGCTGGTTCTGGAGGGAACAGGGGAGTAAAAGGCACCTTGCTCTGCCTTTGGGCTGACCTGTAATGGGAGCGTGAGCATTGGGCACCTCCACGCGCTGGCGGTGAAAGCGATGCTCACGCCTGCGTGTGAGGAGTCGCAACCCTTCGCACAGGGGACTGGTGGTGTCAGGGTGAGAGATGCAACGTAGCAGAGAGGCTGAGTTTATTCACAGCTTCTTTGCACCTCCTCCCCTTTCAGAGAGTCACAAAGTGTTTTGGAGGTCTGTGAGTGTCTCAGGCATTTGCTGTGGCTGGAAAACTGTTTGGGGTTTTTCCTTCTGTTGTTTTTTGTCTCCCTCCCCCATGCAGCCATTTGTTGAACRTGCATAAAATGGGTCATTCTTATCTGGAGCCTTTGTGCTTTCAGGTGAAAGCTGCCAAAGAGCTGGAGGAGAACAGCAATAAGATCGATTCCCTTTTGAACTGGGTGGCATCGCTGGAGCAGAAGGGAGGGCTCCTGGAGTACAGACCGCACCCCGTCGAGCAAGCACCAGGGGCGAGAGCGGGGACAGGCATTCAGGACGTCCCCGACGGCCACGTCATGGGAGCAGACAGTGCTGCCGAGAGCCTGGATGAGCAGTATGAGAGGCTGAAGGTCAGGACCGATACCTCGTCCCTCTCAAAGCTTTCTGCCCAACACACTGACCCTGCCTCCGGCTGCTGATGCAGCTGGGAGCAGGATGGGGTGTTAGATAGGTTTGGTCTCCGAAACATGTGTTCAGGGTGATTTTCCATATGGGAGACTTGAGAAGTCCCTGCCTGGCTTCCTGGAGGACGTGTGCTCTGTGTTGGTGGGTGGGTGCCTCGGCACGGTGCAATCAGGGTAACGAGAGAAGGTGCCCATCATGGTCAGAGAAGGGGTTACTCTCCTGTGGGCAGAGCGCCTGCCTGTATCCCAGCCTTGGGGTGTTCCCCCACCTTGCTAGTGCTGTAGGAGGGTGCGGAGGCTCGGTCACACACGTGGCCTTACTACACCCGCCGGGTGCTGGTGGGCAGAGACCCTCGGTCGCAAGCATCACCTTTGTTCTCTGGCATCTTTCAGGCCCAGCACCAGGAGCTGCTATCCCAGCAGCAGGACGTTATCCTGGCCACACAGTCGGCACAGGCTTTCCTGGACAAGCATGGCCACAGCCTGGCTGGGGAGGAGCGGGACCGGCTCCAGGGCCGGCTGGCAGAGCTGAAGGACCAGTATGCGGCTTCCCTCTCGCAGTCGGAAACGCAGCTGAAGCAAGTGCAAGTCCTGCGGGACGAGCTGCAGAAGTTCTTGCGGGATCACGGGGAGTTCGAGGCTTGGCTGAAGCAAGCGGAGCAGGATCTGGAGGGGATGTACAAGGGGGACAGCGACCCCACAGCCCTCCGGCGGCTGCTCCTGCGACAGGGGAGCTTCTCGGAAGACGTGATCTCCCACAAAGGCGACCTGCGGTTTGTTACCATGTCAGGGCAGAAGGTGCTGGATGCAGAGGGAGCTGCTGGGGACGCAGGGTCCCAGCCACTGACGTCCGGGAGCGTGGTCAAGAGCAAGCTGGAGGATGCGACGCAGCGATACACCACGCTACACTCCAAGGTACGGGAAGGGCTTTGCAAGGCTGGGAGTTGAACCCTGGGTGCTCTTTTCCTCCTGTGCATGTCAAACGAGCAGGGATGGCAGAGAGATGTTTCTCTCAAGTGTCTGGCTGGACTTCTAGCGCATGTGTAGATTGTAGGACAAGGATTGTTGTCTTCAGGGCTTGGGCAGGAGTAACACCCCCCCGTCTTGGTGTTGGTCTGCATGTTGCCTCCTGTAATTCCTTTAACACATATGGCAAGAGTGTTTTTTTAATTGTTTTTTCTTTCTTGATGATTTCTGTGTGTATTCCAGCGGTGCCCAGGTTGCTCTGTGCTTGTGTGCATCCTCCCGTTATGTCTTGTTGCTCCTTTGCAGTGCACCAAGCTGGGCTCCCACCTGAACACCTTGCTGGATCACTACCAGCAGTTCCAGGAGGTGGCGGAGTCTCTCAGGACGTGGCTGCAGGAGAGCGAAGCTGCCGTTGGGAAACTGCTCTCGGAGACAGTTTCTTCAGATCCRGCTGTGCTGCAAAAGCAGCTCGCCAGCGCTAAGGTACGGGATCCTTGGGTGATCGCCTAGGGGAGCGTTGGAGCCTGTATGGGAATTTGGCTGCTGCTCTGAGCAGTCAGCAGCAGGAAAGAGACTTGATCCGTTTGCTTTTTTTGCTGGTTGAGTGCAAAGATGTACCTGCAGGCTCAGGAGGTCCCTGCGCTGCAGGTCTGGTGGAGCCAGACTCCTCTGAGAGGTGCTCAGAGCAAGGACACAGGGCTGCAGTCGCGGACTGCCACAGGGGACATCCCAGCGGGACATGGCGGGGACGTTCCTCCCCGCTGAGGGTGGCTGGGCACTGGGACAGCCCAGACCCTCTGATCCAGCTCTGAAGTCAGCCCTGCGTGCAGCACGGGGTTGGACCTTCCAACTTACATTATTATTTTTCTTAATGATTTTGTGATTAAGTGAACAGGATCCCTCAGCAGGGTTTAAATGGAGCCCTGAGCTCCCCGTGGGTGCAGGTCTCTTGCATGTGACCCACCACTGATTTTGCCTTGTCTCRTGTCAAAGCAGCAGCTGCAGGGAGACCTCGCTGAGCATCAGGTGCCGGTGGAGAAGCTCCAGAAAGCAGCTCGGTCCCTGCTGGAGGTACAAGGGGAGCCAGCCCCGGACCACGGGCACGTTCAGGAGACAACAGGTACAGAGCAAAGCAGCCACCTGCGTTAGCAGGGATGGTTGGGGAGAGCGTGAAAACCAACCAGGGAGGTAGGAAAGATGAAGTCTCCCACTTTTGGGGGAAGATGGGGCAAAGGTGCACAGCAACACGTCTTCAGGGCTTGTGTTTGCACATGGGGAGGGCTGAGATCTCGTTTAGCCGTTTGCATTGGGTCTCCTGTCTTGCTGCTGAATTTGGGGATGGGGATTTGTCGTCAGTGAGAGTTTGGCAGGAGCCAAAGGTGGTACTTGCTGCTCTCTGAGCACCAGGCGAGAAGCTCTTTGCCGCTGATTCTCCTTTGCGCTGAACTCTGCAGATGCCATCGTGAGCCACTTCCAGAGCCTCTCCCAGCAGATGGCTGAGCGCTCGGACCTGCTGCAGAAATCCATCGCCCAGTCCCAGAGTGTCCAGGAGAGCCTGGAGAGCCTCCTCCAGTCGGTGGCTGAGATCGAGAAGAACCTGGAGGGAGAGCAGCCGGCTGTGCTCTCCTCCACCTCCATCCAGGACTCGCTTGCCACGAGCGCGGTAAGGCTGGTCCCTGAGCTCCCCCGCCTCAAACACGCCTGTCTGCAGGACCTGAACCATGCAGGCAGTTGCTGGGGGTTAGCTACAGTATTCTGAAAGCACAAAAAAAGCCCTGAAAAGGGATATGAGCAGAACCTTTACTTAATTTCTTTAAGCCAGGACACAGACCTGTTGAAAGTCTCTCTTCTGCTGACAAGCAGGGCTTTGATATCTGGCACCAGGAAAAGGCAGAGCATGTTGGGGAGATCAAAAAGGAAAGGAAAACCAGGATAGAAAACTATTCTTGCCTGACTATTCTTTCCCAAGGGTGGCCCAGCCTCTTCATGCCAGTTCAGTTTTGCTCAAGAGCCTTCCTAAAATGGCATCCCTTTCTGTGTGTGCTTACCGCAGAAGCTGAAGCAGGACATCGCCAGGCAGAAGAGCTGCCTGGAAGCCACCCGCGAGATGGTGACACGATTCATGGAGGCAGCAGACAGCCCCACGGCCTCTGCCCTGCGGGGCAAGCTGGCAGAGGTGACGGAGCATTTTGGCAGGCTGTGCCAGCAGCAGCGGGAGAGGGAGGACGCGCTGAAGGGCCTCCTCCCAAAGGTCGAGCAGTACGAGCAGCTCTCGGAGAAGTTGCAGCAGTTCACAGAGAGTAGAGCGCGGATGTTGGCATCCGGGAACCAGCCAGACCGGGACATCGCTCACTTCTCCCAGCACATCCAGGTGAGATGCAGGGGGAGAAGACTCCACCTGCCTCGAGTTGCTAGGGCACGGCCGTCTTGCAATGATTTCTTCCTGGGCAAACAGCCCCTGGTTCAATCCCAGGCTGGCAGGATCCGCCGGACCTGTGCTGGCTCTTTGCCTGGGGAAGGGAGTGCGGCCGGAGCGGCTGAGGCTGTTTCCAGCAGTGAGAGAGGGGAATGGCATTTCCCTGGAGCCAGGCTGGTTTTCGGAAGGGATCTCTAGCCAGGCTCTTAGGGGCCGCTCCAAATATAGCAAGGTTTTACCAATTAAAGACTCCACAGGGTTAATACAGCAAAACGCCCGAGTGTTGGCAGTAAGTGCAGTGCAGGATGTGACAAAGCCCTTGGAGATGCCGTGGGTCCTGGTGGCCGGTCATGGCTGCACAGGATTCCTCCCTCTGGCTTCCTAGAGTGCTCTGCTACGGGGGGTGGTTTGACCACAGCCTCAGAAATGCTCTAAGTTGGCATAAAACCAGATGCTTGTGCTGTGGTGGGGGGATTGATTTGGTTTGGTCTAGGGCCCCCATCCCATTCACTGTGTGGCTTTACACCAGCACCGGGGAAGGTGGGACTTGCACCCGCAGCTGCTTGAAGTATTTGCTGAGCCAGAGCTGGAGGAGCAGGTGGGACTGAGCCGTGCCCGCCCGTTCAGCGCTGGTGCAATTCATGGTGCTGCCCGCAGAGGGTCTCTCCGGCTCACCAGGACGCGGGGCTGTCCGGTTCATCGTCTCTGCCTGAGTCTGCTGGCGAGGGCACGGTCGGCATTGCCCTTTGCTCTTGACAGGAACTGAATTCGGAGATGAGGCAGCACCAGGAGGACCTGGCAGCCCTGGAGCACCTGGCTGCGGAGCTGGGCTCCTGCGGCTTCGCCCCCAGCGCCTCCCAGCAGCAGGAGAAGCTGCAGAGCCTGAAGAAAGACTTCCTGCAGCTGCAGAAGGTGGCAAAAGAGAGGTGAGTCCCAGGGACCCGGCCACTCTCTGGGGAGGTGAGTTTGGGGGTGGCTTCGTGGTCAGAGCAAGACCCCGTGGAGATCTCCTTTCCATGGCGGGGCACGAGCGAACTCTTCCTGCCTCCCTCCTCCCACACCAGGAGACGTAAGGCAGCTYGCTCCAGCTGACGCTTTAAAAAAAGCCTTGGCTGGGGGCGTTGTGAAAAATTCCTGGTGCTGCAGGAGCTGGCGTTCGTGCGTTTCCCAGCGTGTGGGCTGCCACAGCTCCATCCCAGAGCATCTTGTCGGAGGGGAGCAGGATGCTGGCGGGGGATCGGGAGCCTGCCCCAGGCGTGCTGTCCGGGAGGTGATAGAGCAGAGCAGACTGTCCCCAGAGTCCCCTAAAGTTGGGTGTAAAGGGGAGCTTTAGCAGCAGCTTGAGCTCGAATCGGCCATGGCAGTATGAGCAGGATTGGAGGGGCAGCTCGCCTGCGTCCCCCGGGGATCACACCTCCCAGGCTGTATCTCCAGCCTCCCTGGTGAATACAGGAAAGGTGATGGGGAAAAGCAGATAAATCTCATAATAATCCCCAGAAATTCAGTGCCACACAGAGAACTGCCTCTGGCCGGCCCCGTGCAGGCTGCTCGCAGCTGCGGTCGGCGAGGGTGAGCCGGAGGGGCCCATGGCTCCCGTCCGGGGGCTGCCTTGTTCCTCCGGGACGGGCTGAATAGATGAGAGCTGTGGCTGGGGAGGAGGGGCGGCAGAGCCTGGCCTCCCCCGGGCTGCAGCTGGCTGGAGCGAGACGGCATGAATGAGCCCTGTCTTCCCGAAATCTTCGCTCCCCCCAGGACAAAGAGACGGGTGCAGAGCCGGCGCAGGTTGGCCAGCGGTGGTCCCACGGTGGTGCCGGAGTGGCCCCGAAAGTGCCACCGGCCGCGGCTTGGGGGGCCAGCAGCAGTGAGGGGCTGGCTGCAGCGTGCACCCCACTTTGGCTGGCACTGCGTGCGCTGTTCCTAAGCAACATCTAATAATAATAATAAAAAGAAGGGCTCCTAGAGACACAACTGTGCTACATTCAAGCAGGGGTAATTGCAAGGCAAAGCACGAGCTCTGACTCTCTGAAACCTTTTCACTCTCAGAGAAAAGGATGCGTCGTCCTGCCAGGAGCAACTGGATGAATTTCGGAAGCTGGTTGGGGCCACGAGGAAGTGGCTGAGGGAGAGCGAAGGCAAAATGCCGCCTGCTGAGACCTCCCTGGGCACCCAGGAGCTGCACAAGTGCAGGCAGCAGATCCAGGTGGGCAGCGGGAGCCGGAACCAGACTGGGAAATTTAGCAGCTGGTGTGGAAACACTGGAACATGGAATAAATCCCAGGAAGCAGAGTCCTGGGAGGTTATTTTATGGTCTCAGGAATCCTGGGCATCCCTGTACTTGCTGCTGGGCAGCAGCCCCTGGTGTGTGTGCATCCAGTGGTCCCTGGCTTGCGGAGAAGGCAGCACTGTTAAGGTCCTCCTGGGCACTGCCTGGTTTCCCTTCCCTCCCCCTGCCTGCTCGGGGCGGGGATTTGGGAGCAGGAGACCCGAGCACRCTTGTTTTCGCTGAGTGTTTCCCCTTGCTAGACATGGAAGGTGGCCTCCCGTCATCCGAGCCCCTGCTCCTCTCCAGCACCGTGATGCTTTAAATCAGGATATGCCAAGGGTTTGACTCAGAGGCAGCACAGCGTCTGCTGAATCACCCACGGCCCTCGCACCCCACGGCACGCTGCTGGGCTCTGGCACGCTGCCGGGCTCCGCCGAAAGCTGCGGGGACTGGACGCGCGTGAGGCTGGGTTGTGTCGAGAGGAGGAGGGAGGTCCCCGAAACAGTAGGAGGGGGAATAAGGTTTTCTGCGACAGACTCACTAGTTAGGGAAGAGCTTTTCACTTTTTGAGTCCCCCCGACAAAAATAAAGACACCCACTTTCCCAGTGCAGTCTGCTTGCCGTGTGCTGGTGTGACCTTTGCCAGTTCCCTGGGCACTGTGTCCCGGTGCCACCAAGTCACTGCAGAGGTGATGGGCGAGGAATGGGGGGCTGCCGTGGGGCAAGCGCAGCCTCCGATCCCAGCCTTTGCTTTTGACCAGGATCTCCTAGAGGAGTGGAAGGGGAAGGGGGCCCAGGTGGAGGAGATCGGCCGCAGAGGGACCCTCCTGGAGAACCTGATTGTGGAGATTACGGCCCCTGACACCCCGTCCAAGGCAGGTGAGTTGCAGCCTGGCTCTCCCGAGGACACCTCCTTCCTTGGAGCTCTGTTTGCTCTCATTGCATCTTCTCTGAGCGTGCCTCAAGCAAAAAATGGCGTTATTTCCCCTCTTTAACAAACTTCAGAGTGGTGGTCCCAGTATCATGGGGCTCAGCCTGGCTGTCGAATTGCTGCCGCTTGTGCATTAATGCATCAGCCAAGCGCTCGGAGCCCACCAACTTGGCTTAGTTTGCTGTAGCGTAACGAGCACTGAATTACCCTGCGTTAGCTGTGAGCCCAGCGTGGGGACACGTACCACTGCTCGGATKGAGCATGGGAGCTTCAGGCTGCCGCAGCACAGGGGTCCGGGCTCTCGGCCCCGCAGGGAGCTCATGGAGGTGGCTCCTGCTTTCTCTTGGTGATGTGCTTCAGCCTCCTGGGGACTGGAGCGTTTTAATCAAACTCCAGTATTTGGGTTTCGTATCTGGATGAAATTTAAGACTGCAATATTCAGGCGTGATTTACTAGTCTCCTTTTTGGCTTCAAGTCTGTGAAGCAATGAGATTATGTCTGGTTCATTTGGAAACCAACTAAAAGATGTCTTCCAGCTCATGAGAACAAGTCTCTGGACTCTCATCATTGATGGGCATTTATGGGAATTCACAGTCTAGGTATGTTTGTTAGGGTTAACTTGATGAGCAGTTCAGTGGGAAACCTCCAAGAGAAGCAGGGAGAGGCTTGTTGTGGGTGACCCACATGGTCACCCATGTGGAGTGACCGAAGCTGCAGCCCCTTACATCCATGAAAACTTTAAAATGTGTGGTTAGAAAGAGAGAGACTTACCCGGTAATGTTTCTGATGAATCCCCCTTTGGTTGTGAAGCTGGTGTCCAAGGAGGGGACAGTGACGCATCCTGCGTGGAGCCTCTTGGCAAAGAGAGCACGCCTGTGCACCAAGGCGGGTTTAAATAGCTTCATTCCATAAGAAAAGGAGAATATGGGGGAGTTAATCTCTTCAAGGGGAGTTAATCTCTTCAGGGAAGGCATTCAGAAATCTCACTTGATATTATAATTCACAAAATCATGCTCAGGGTAGCAGCTTTCCAGGGGTGGAGGGGTGGCCAGTGGCCCCCAGTATTATGGTCCATGCAGGAGCCACGTCCACCTTGGGTGATGTTGGGAGAGGTGCCCAGCTCCAGGCAGCTTTAGCTCTTCTGCTTCTGGTCCAGCGAGGCAGGAGCAGCTCCAGGAAAACGAGGGGTGCGGGTGTTGTTGGGAGGAGGAGAAATAAACGGGCTCCAAATCGTACTAATGCCGATCGCTCGGCACCGAACCGGTGAGTTCATCAGCGCCAGGCGGGTGGGCCCGTGGAGGTGCCGCGTCCGTGCTTGGTGGCCGGTGTGGTCCGTGTCGTGGAGGGCCGTTCATCGCTTGCTGTCTGCATTCCTAACACATCTGTCTTGTCCCTCTGTCTGTCTCCGTCCCCTCTGCTCAGGTGCCGCGCTGCCCGCTCCGGGAGGGTCAGTAGGCAGCGTGAACGGATACCACACGTGCAAAGGTGAGCTCGCTGTCACCGCTGTGCCGGCACGTGCGTGCCGAGGCCGCCTCGCCGTCTCCCTGTCCGTTTTTGTCTGTGCATTTCCATCCGTGAGAATATAAACCACAATGTGACACCGTCAGCATCCCGGCACAAGTGAAATGAGCCTGCAAATAGGCTTGTGAATTCTCAGCCGCGCTGTGCGGTAGCCGGAGCCACGGGACAGGCAGGCGGTGATGGAGGATGTAGGTCAGGCTGAAGGACGGAGAGGGGCAGCTTTGGGGAGTGACAACACCCTGACACCCCATCAGGTGGTGTTAAAAGCTGATAAATGGGAGATCGTTTTAAGGCCTGCAATTAAATTTATTGGTTCTAAGGGATTATAACCCATCCAACCCTTCAGTTTGAAGAGCAATTTTAATTATTGCCTGTTATCTGCTGTTAGTCCACCGGTTCAACGAGATAATAGGTGCATAAAAATGGCTTTATATTTTGGTGTCAAATTATTTAACACTGTATTAGCAGTGACATTGCGAAAGGGGGGCTCAGCTTGCATCAGTCTCACAAACACGAAGGCATTTGCTTTGTTTGCAAACTGTCAACGTGCATACGTGGTGCAACTGGAAGGGCCCCTCTGGCATGAGAGGTGAGGATAATCTGACATTGCTCTGCAGACAGACGGACGGCAGCGTGGCCTCTTGCTCCTCCTGCTTGGCCAGCTGTGGCTGCCCGGGGCTAGATTAGTACCTGATAATCCAGGTTAAGATGCGTAACTCGGGCAGCGGTCCTCATCTCAGGCTGCTTTTTGGAAACAGATCTGACCGAGATCCAGTGCGATGTGTCGGACGTGACCCAGCAGTACCAGGGCCTTGGCGCGGTGCTGCGGGAACGCCAGCAGCAGCTCTCGGCTATGCTAGAGAAGATGCAAGAAGTGCAGGAGGAGGCAAGCTCGATGCTGAAGTGGCTGGAGTCGAAGGAACGAACACTGTCGGAGCTGGACGCCTCCTCCTCGCCCACCAAGACGGAGACGATGAGAGCCCAGGCTGAGCACAACAAGGTAACTTCTCTTCCACACCAATAAAYGGGGATCTGAGCACCTCCTCCCAAAGGATCTTGGAGATGTGCTTTATTGCAGCAGAGCTAGAAGGATTAGCAACGAGGATCTGCCCTGGGTTAAAGAAGGGCTTTCCCCAGAAGGGATCGCAGGCGGGTCCGTGGAGCAGGAGCCCCCGCGCTGTGCTCGACCCTCGTTGCYCTTAGACCTGTTGCTTTCAGGCATTTGGCTCAGGGGAAAGGAGCTTATCTGGAGCCCTTGTTGCTGGGTCACTCCAACTTCTCCTGGAAAGCAATCCCCAGCCTTTCCCTGCTCTTGGAGCCAAGTTAGCTCACGATRTTGCTAATAAAATGAAGTGATTTCATTAAAGAGCAAAGAACAGAAATTGTCCGACTCAGCTTGTAGCTGCTGCTTCGTTCCTACTCGGTGATTTCATTCTTTTGCCCTATAGAAGTTCAAATGATTATTTTCCAGGCATTTCTGGCTGAATTGGAACAGAATTCTGGGAAGATCCAGAAGGTAAAGGAAGCACTTTCTGGCTTGCTGGAGAAATATCCAGATTCTCCGGAAGCAGCAAACTGGAAGAAGATGCAGGAGGACCTGAGTAAGTGCCTGAAGCACTTAGTGAGGCTTCTGTCTTGAAACATCACGTTAGAAGTGGTTCAGGATTGCAGGGTGATTCCAAAGTCACAGCAGAGCAGAGTCGCTTCTAATTAAAATTTAGTAAATAGCGAACTTATCTCCAAGCTGTCTGGTGTACAAGGTGTTCCTGAGATGAGCATTGTCGTGATTAATGAAATCTCTATGATGGATGTATATTTTAAAGACTTGCCTCCTTAAATTACTTCTTTT
>JAYKAV010002766.1:656450-716319 GCA_035582835.1 Phoebastria nigripes | reverse complement strand
GAAAGAAAAAAAAAGCATTAGCCACATGGGTTGATTATTTTGATTAAAAGCTTCACTGCTTGATATAAAATTCTAGTCATTAGTAAGGCTATCCTAGGTAATTAAATGTTGACTAAACAAGACTGTGTATTTAAGAAGAAGCCCAGAGATTCTCTTCTTTGGAATAGCAGGAACGCGTTTATGGAGTTCTCCGTCCAGGAGATCTGAATGTGCTGTGTGAGGACTGATACAGATGAGAGTATCCTCATTTATCGAGCCAGGGATGTGAGATGGCTCACCCAAGGTCAGACCAGCTCGTGGCAGTAGTGACTAGAGCGCAGAAATCCTGCTTGCAAGGTTTTTTTCTATGAGCTTYAAGACCACGTAGCCATTAGAAATGGGTAACGGCTTATTAGATGGAGAGTGAATAGAGCCACGCTAGTTTTATTGAAAAGCTGAGGAGGTTTCCCATCGGGGAAACCATGGGGAAGGGTAAAAAACCTTCTCARTGGAGAGGTGGGCTGGCCGGGAGCGCGACCACTGCCAACACAGCCGGTGCTTCAGATTGCAGGTGGGAAAGAGCCAGCCAGGCAACGGCCGAGCGGCAGCAGAAGCTGGAGGAGTCGGCGAACCAGCTGGCCAGCTTCCAGGCTGCCGAAGCCCAGCTGCGCCCCTGGCTCATGGAGAAGGAGCTGATGATGAGCGTGCTGGGACCCCTCTCCATTGACCCGAACATGCTGAACGCACAGAAGCAGCAGGTCCAGGTGAGCCGGGAGCTGAGGACGCATCTCCATGGTGGGTTCAGGACAAGGAGGGAGGGTGTCTCATCCAGTACGTGAGGTAGAAGATGGCACTTGGAGTTATTTGTCTTGCAAGCGCTCTGCCATGCAGCGAGTGTTGGGAGACCTCATGGCTCCTCTCCCAAGTCCTCCTGTTGAGTGCAAACTACTGTGAATAACTTGAAACGGGTGCAGTGGCCGAGCTCCCTTTCCTGCGCTGGATTGACTCATCAGTGAATCACTTGGCCCCTCTTGGAGAGTGAAATTGCTTTAAACAAGACCTGTGCTGATGCTCTGCAGGACTTGCTAATGCTGCACCTCTGCCTGGCAGCCTGCCCTTTCCGTACCTCCTGCTTCCAAATCCTAACATGTCCGTAACCGGCCACATCATAAAATAAAATGCCCCAGTTAACATAATTAGATTTCCTTCTCATCTAACTGGTTTATATTACATTACACAGCAGTAGGACAAATAAGAGAGAGAGCAAAGTACTGGAGCCGCAGACCCCTCCCAGCTTTTTAAGTTGCAAGGTCACAGTAAATCGTGGTCTTCCCAACCCAATTGCCGTCCCACCCCAGGGCTTGTTCCTACTGATTCCATGGGCTCGATAAAGCCCCTGGAGGTCTGGTTTGTTTTGACTGTGTGTACTCGGAGCTGTCAGTTATATGCAAACATTTTTATGTTATTTCTGTTCCAGTTTATGCTGAAGGAATTTGAAGCTCGCAGACAACAGCATGARCAGCTCAACCAGGCAGCTCAGAGCATCTTGACTGGCCCTGGAGATGTTTCTCCATCCACTAACCAGGTGCGGGAAGAGCTCCAAGGGGTTAATCAGAAATGGTCTGAGCTAACAGAACGCCTCAACTCCCGCTCCAGCCAAATTGACCAAGCCATAGTGAAGAGCACCCAGTACCAGGAGCTCCTCCAGAGCCTCTCTGAGAAGGTGAAGGCAGTTGGGCAACGCCTGAGCAGCCAGTCTGCCGTCAGCACGCAGCCTGATGCCGTGAAACAGCAGCTGGAAGAAACCAGTGAGATCCGCTCAGACCTGGAGCAGCTGGAAGAGGAGATTGCAGAGGCTCAGACCCTCTGTGATGACCTCTCTGTCCTGATTGGGGAGCAGTATCTCAAAGATGAGTTAAGGAAACGTCTGGAGACAGTGGCGCTTCCTCTCAAAGGCCTGGAAGACCTGGCAGGTGAGACAGCATGGAGAAGTCGCTTAAGAGATGTTGGGATGTCAGACTCCATCCCTGCTTTTTGCCAAAGGGCTCTCCCATCACTTGGTTTCTAGGAATAATAGGGGAAGCACCAYTTATCATTTTTTAGGGTGTTTCATGGGTGCTTTATGTGGGACTAAGCACAGGAGAGTTCATGCTCCAGACATACCTGAGGCTGGAGAGTGAGCAGAGATGTTCAGTCCCACTGACGTGGCTCTTCAACAAGCCTGCCTGGCTTGCAGCAGTGTGGCATGTGCTGTGCTTGGGGAAAAAAAACCTGGTTCCTAAATTCAGAACGGGGCATGGAGAAGACTCAGTGGCCACCCTCTAATCTTGGGATGCCTCTTCTGGTTTCTAARAGGTTGCATTTAGAGACTAGTCAGGAGAACTGAGACTACTGCGCTACCATTGCCTGTTACTACTTAAGAAATTCATGAATCAGTGAGCAAAAAGGCTAGTGATGCAATGGAAAGCTCCTTCCTGTTAATCAAAACACAGTTGGTGCATCTGAGATGATTTTAAATAATTGCACTTTGCTTATTTGATTTCAGCTTAATTGTCGCGTTCTAATCTTATTTCCATTTCAGCCGACCGGATGAACCGACTGCAGACTGCGCTTGCAAGTTCCCAGCAGTTCCAGCATATGTTTGATGAACTCAGGACCTGGCTAGATGACAAACTGTGCCAGCAAGCTCAGAGCCAACCTATTTCTGCTAAACTGGAGAGGCTACAGAGCCAAATTCAGGAACAAGAAGAGTTCCAGAAGAGCCTCAACCAACACAGTGGCTCCTAYGAGATGATTGTAGCCGAGGGAGAATCTTTGCTGCTTTCTGTCCAGCCTGGGGAGGAGAAGACCACTCTGCAAAACCAGTTGGTCAGCCTCAAAACACACTGGGAAGAGCTCAGTAAACAGGCTGCTGATAGACACTCTAAGCTCAAGGACTGTTTGCAGAAAGCTCAGAAGTACCAACGGCACACGGAGGACCTCCTCCCTTGGGTGGAGGACTGCAAGGCAAAGATGTCAGAGCTGGAAGTAACTCTGGATCCGGTGCAGCTGGAGGCGACTCTTCTGAGATCAAAGGCTATGCTGAGTGATGTGGAGAAGCGTCGCTCCTTGCTGGAGATGCTGAACAGCGCTGCCGACATCCTGATTGATGCTTCTCAAACCGATGAGGATGACATTCGGGATGAGAAGGCTGGGATCAATCAGAAGATGGATGCCATCACAGAAGAGCTGCAAGCCAAGACGGGCTCCATCGAAGAAATGTCACAGAGGCTCAAGGAGTTTCAAGAGAGCTTCAAGAACATTGAGAAGAAGCTGGAAGGGGCAAAGCACCAGCTGGAGATCTATGATGCACTAGGGCCRCAAGCCTGCAGCAACAAGAATTTGGAGAAGCTGAGGGCACAGCAGGAGGTGCTGCAGGCCCTGGAGCCCCAAGTGGATTATCTGAAAAACTTCACTCAAGGTCTAGTAGAAGATGCCCCAGATGGGTCCGACTGTTCCCAGCTCTTAAGCCAAGCTGAGGTGGCTCAGCAGGACTTCAAAGCTGTGAAGCAGAAAGTAAATGACTGCTGTACGCTCATGGAAAACAAGCTTGAAGGGATCGGCCAATTCAATAATCGGGTGAGGGAGATGTTCTCTCAACTGGCAGATCTCGATGATGAGTTAGACAGCATGGGCCCCATCGGGAGAGACTCTGACAGCCTTCAGTCCCAAGCAGAGGATGTTCGCATGTTCCTGGGCAAACTCCACAGGCTGAAGTCTGACATTGAAGCTTCTGAAAGTGAATGTAAGAAGATGCTGGAGGATGAAGGGAGCCCCGATTTGTTAGGACTGAAACGTGAATTGGAGACCCTGAATAAACAGTGCAGCAAACTGACCGAGAGAGGCAAGAACCGTCAGGAGCAGGTAGAAACGACGCTGTCTCGTGTCGAGGACTTTTACAGCAGGCTAAAGGAGCTGACCCACATGACAACTGCGGCGGAGGAGAACGAGGCGTTGCAGTGGGTGGTGGGAACAGAGGTGGAAACCATCAACCAGCAGTTGGCAGACTTCAAGGTAAGTCTTTATGCTATCACGTTTCTTAAGTGGTGTTTGGTGTTTGAAGGTCTGTCTAGTGTTGTGGTCTTTTGTGTAGGCTCTAGTCTTCAAGCTATCGCGGCTTCGTTGTTGCTGTAACGTCAGCGTTTTTGGTGTGGTAAAATATCCTTGCTCTGGAGAATATAAGATCAACTGTTGGACTTGATAGTCTGCGGTGAAAAGGTGCAGAAAGATTTTGTGATTGGGAGGAAAAAACTTCTCCCTGTTCTCCTTGTGATGTGTAACGTTGGCGTGCCAGTACCTCATGGGCTTGTAGGAGTGGTTTGCATTTAGGTTTTGGGGGAGGGAGGGATGGTTTTGAGTCCATCTGAACTGTAAGTTGGCTTCATCTGAGAGTCTAGTCSAGACCAGATCATCCTGTAGGTCTTTCTTCCTGGTCTACCATTACTGCTTGTTGTTCACTTCATCTGGGACATATTTGGGGGTCCTTTTTTGGGGTCCTTGGGTACAAGTAAAGCCACAGATGAACTGTGGGACGAGGGGTGCACCCAGGGAATAAAACCAAGGCAAAGTTTTGCCATGGGCTGTTCATGTTTCCAGCAAAGAGCTGCTAGAGACCATCAAGGCTTGCATGAAATGCTGAGAGAGGGAAGAGTTGGAGTGTGTTTGATTTTTTTTTTTTTTTTTTTTATACAGTATTATGGTGTTGGGTCATGCTGTTACACTACATTAATTATATTAATACTGCTTAGAAATTCTCTTGCTGTGAAACTTCTATTACTGATGTGCTTGGTAGCTGATGATTGGGCTGATTTACATCTGGCTGCTCGTTTCCTGGTGTTAATGGGGGCTGGGAGGGGGAGGCATTTTTACAGCCATTTACTTTTCATCTCATGGCTAATTGATCCCGTTCCACCACTTAATAGCTCTGTGAAACCTTCATCAGGACAAGGTATTTCTGTTTTGGGGATTGCCTATCCAAAAAAAGAGCATGGAAGTGTTACCTACAGGGCAAACTCAAACTCATCTGATCATGTTGCTGTTAACTCTTGTGTTGGGCAGTCTTTTGCATTGAGCTTATATCGATGGGAAGGATTTAACTTCAGCATTAAACACCACACAGTCACTTGGAACAAATATATCCAAAAAGGAGTTTCTAGTCCTTAAAACCAGTGAAACTTTCCTGCAGAGCAAGGGATTATTCCTGGCTGAGCAGCTCTCATTAGAAACGATGATGAAACCCAGCATCGGTGCAGATTGCTTGGTTGGCGGGGCTGGCAGGCGCAGCTTAACCCATCGTAGCACTTGCAAATGGTCTATATCTCAGTGACCTTGAGGATGACCCTTTAAGACAACAGTGGCCTGGGCTGCACGAGCCAAGGGTGCTTTGGGGAACGACGTGTCCTTACCAGGAGTCATTCATTGGCCATTGAGGCCACACGGTGCAGTTGGGGTCTTTGTTCATGGAAAAATGAAAGTTGCAGCAGTGATGGTAGGGTTTTGCTGTGTAATGGCTGAGAATAAAATGGGGGAGAAGCAAGAAGGGTGGATGGAGCAATCGCGGTTACGCAGCGGCATTCCTCCCATGCACGGTTCATCCAGAGAGCAAGCATTTTTGCACGAATCGTAAATGTTGCAGAGCAGATCTTTGCAAAGCCTCATCTTAATATTCTCTCTAAGGGGAAATGCAATCCCAGATATTGATCTGCACGTGGAAGGGCATCGCAGCATACGGGCAGGGACCGTCTGTACTCCATACGTGCAGGAGGGAGAGCGGTGGAGAAGTCTGGCTTGGGCTCTGGGGTGAGCGAGGAGCACGGGGGGCTTTTTTTGGTTGCACCAGGCTTTTATTTCTCTGCACCTAAGACAATATCGTAACTGTCTCCCTTCTTGGATCGCAAACAAGATCCATGCACAGCGTGTCCGTGGGGACCAGAGGCAGCTCCTCAGCTGGGCACTGCTCCCCGGGGCGGCGTGGGGACGATGCAGCTGAGCGTGGGGAGGAGGATGGGGTGGCTGGGGCTCTCCAGGAGCGGTCGCGGTCCGTCTGTCCAGAAGGCTCAAATGCGGACAGATATTATGTCTTAAGGCATTAATTTTAATGAACATCTGTGTAAATGAGATGCAAATTAGGCGTGGCCTCAGGCCTCCAGGCACGTTGCCAATGCAGCCCTGACAAAGGTGGGCACTTCTGGACTCATTGCGTCCAGATTTTAATAAAGAAGATATATTGAAGGCTCTGACGGAGGCCGTGAACAGATGACTTTTGAAGCAGTTTGTACTTGAAGCTTCCCATGTATTTTTCTTTTCCTGCCTGCAAACACCCCTCAAACTTGCCCCAAAAGGCCACAACCTACAACAAACCCTTAACTTTTGGAGAACTGCCACCCATGCGTTTCCTCTCTCCCCCCCCCAGTCCCTTTCCCAGGTCACAGGGGGGACTAATCCTGGCTACGGGAGGGATGAGCCCTCTCCCGCTGTAAGTGCTCCTCCTGGCCGGGTTTCTCGGAGGCAGGAGGCTGGGAAGCAGCTGTCGGATCTTGCTCGGGGGGAAGCTTTGTTTGCAGGAGGTGTTTCGGTTCAGCGAGCGGGTGCAACGGTGGGGATGGCTACACCGAGGGGCTGAGCCCACGCCAGCTCCCGTGGCCATCGGAAGCCAGGACGGAGACGTAGGGTGGTCCTGGCCTTCAGGGGGTGGGGGAAAACTAGGTAGGGACTGGTTCGGAGCACCACGTTGTTAGAGGATTGTAGGAAACCCATCTGGAAGAGACTTTAAGGGGTCATCTAGTCTACCCCCTAGCTTTATGGTGAGATCAAGTGCAGCTGAAAGGCATTTCTGTGGTTTGGAGTCTGTGCTTATATGGACATCCTGATGGATCACTTAGATACAGCTATGCTACAGAAGAAATAACGTGGGTTTAGCTTATGTTAAGCTGTCAGAGCAAAGGGACCTCATCTATAACTCCTGGTCTTCAGCATGAGTTTAACCCAAGTGACTGTCTTTCCATTGCTGCCTCTCTGAGGAGCCCCTTTTTTATATAAAAGGGTACTAAAAGTTGGAAGAATCCTTCAGCACCGTGTCTCCGTGAGCATCACGCGGCCGAGTCAGGCTCTTCAGCGCGAGGGACAAGTGACAGCCACCAGCAAGAGCTCCTCATAGGAGCTTTCAGGCCGGGGCATTTCTTCCCCCTCCGCTCTCACTGCTGTCAGCTCGGGTTTCTCAAAGCTTACGCTAATATTAAATTTTAATGACTGGAATCAAATGAGCAACAGTTGAAACATTACTAAACATAACAGCTATGTTGATTTAGTTTAGCAAACAGCAGAAATCTCCGGGGAAGCAATTCCCCAGGTACGGATGAGAGATGAAGGGTCGCACGGAGGCGTAGGGGTTTTCTCCATCGTGTGCTCTCCAGCATCAGCAACCCCTAAGCTAGAAGACCCCGAGTTACAACCCTTCCTCCCAAAGACTGGGAAACTAATGCTGTGCTTCAGATAAAGCTTGTGTCGTTCAGTGCAAGGGGCTGATTCTTCCTTTACGCGCCCAAGAAGCAGAGGTGAGGTTTGCGGGTTTGTAGCGATGGTGCCAGGAAGCCCCAGGCACGGGCTCGTCCCGTCTGGCCAAAGAGCATCCATCAGCCGGGGCGGCGGAGAGCTGATGAAATCAAATTCTTTGGTGTTTTTTGGGAAGACATCTGTGCTGGGGTAGCTTGGCCTCCTGGCTAAGCGAGCTCAAGCCTGGTTTTGTTTACTTTATCTTTTATACAGTGGATTTTGAACTTGGGTTTCAAAGCCTGGCTGGTACTTAGCGTGGGCAATTCTGAGCTGGGACCCTCTTTGAGTCACCGTATTGTTTTTGGACAAACTCTAACATTGCCACATTTCACCTACAAAGCAGAGCGTAACGCTCAGCCCTGGGTCAAAGGCGCTAACAGAGATTTTTAAGCTTGCTGCAATATAAAGCGATGGTCGGGAGTAGAAGGATGCCACTGCCTCCCCAGTCGTATCATGCCAGAGTGGTTTTGGTTTGCTGGGGACACTTTCCTCCCCATGATGAAGATGAGAGCAGGAACGGGGCAGCCTGCCTTCCTTCTGAGTTGTGCTCAATGGACAGAAGGGATTTCTGCAAGAATCTGGAGAACTTGACCCAAAATGAAACCCAAGAAAAAGCATCAAAGTTGACATAACCAAACAGTCACTGTCACATTCAAATCGGTGCAGATGCAGTTGGCTGAAGGGGAGGACGCGTGGTGACGCCTCCACGTGCGGTCGGACTTCCATCGACTCGCCGGCCCCCTCCTGATGCCGCGCCGCGGCCCCCGCCGTCACCGCAGCTGCGCTTCGCCCCACGTCTGCTGGCGGCGTTGGGGCACGGCGGAGGAATGCCGGCGAGCCGGGACCTGCCGCAGCTGGCACACGCCACGCCGCTTATCCAGGATCTCGCCTCCGAGTATTAATTAAACCCCACCCTTGCCCCAGCCGGAGAGGAGGGGGGGGGAGCGGGAGGGGGTCTGCCGCAGGGAGCGGGGACTGCCGCATCCGACCCTCGCCAGCAACGGCTTTGCCAGGGCAGGTCGTGGGGAGCGGAGGGAAGAGATGGGATTTTGGGCTCCTGCCTCTCCTCCTGCTGTGGATTTTTGAGGAGGTTATTTGAAACCGGAGCTGCTCAATGCAGTGAACTTGGGCACCGCTCCTTCACACCAATAAAGGTTTTATGCTGGATGATGGAGAGGGGGAGGGAGAATCCCTAGACAGCAATAACTGAAGCCGCACTCCTGTTTTATTTTAGAGCAGGTCAGGTCGTCCGGGGCCCGTGGAGCCCTTGTGACTCCCGCACCCTCTTTGTCTGCTTAAATAAAAAAAATCAGGAAAGAAATCCCAGGAGGGGTGATGCAGTGAGTGAGTAAAGCCCTAAACAGCATTACTCATCTTGCCATTCAGATACCGCTCTCTCTAACCCTGCTCCGGGTCCTCCCCGCTTCACCCTAAGTAAAAGCAGCAATTAGCCGGCGCTCGTCGCGAGCCCGCGCGCGCTTCCGCGCCCTCCCTGCCGCTGCCCCGCTTCGCGGCAGGAGGACGTCGGCTTTCTTCAGCGCTCTATTTATGACTCTCTTAATTCCCCCAACCTTTCAGACGGGGAGCTGACTCAACGGCGCTATCAGAAATGCCGCTCTTGCTAATAACTGTTTGCCTCATGCCCGCTGTCCCTGGGTTTCTCCCAGGTGCCGCTGCCTGAGGCTGCTGCTTTTCGGGAGAGGGGGCTGCCGCTGGCACGTGGCCTGGGGGGTACAAGGGAGCTCACAGGCATCGCATCCCCCGCCTGAGCTGTTGTCCTTGCACGGGGCACTGGTGGCAGGGGAGGCACGGGACGGGGACTTGGCTGCCCAGTGCCGTGCGGTGTTTCATGGTGGTTATTTTGCAGGAGGACTGAAATGGGTGGTTTCTTCCCAGAAGTTTATCCCATTTACGTTTGCAGAGTGCGTTCCTCGGCAGGCTGGGGACGAGCGCGGTCCCTGATTGCACAAGTGGTGTTTTATGATCTTTCTTTGCAAGACGTGCGTATGATGATCTTAAGGGTCTTTTCCAACCGAAATGATTCTGTGATTCAATGATTCTATCTCTGGGACCAGCGGCTCTGCTTCTGCCACTGTGGAGCCGCTCTCGAGGACAGGCAGAGGAAATCCGGCATCCCATCTCGGGATCGCGGGGCTGAACCGGAGAGCAGGAACAAATCCCTGTGCTGATGAGGTGAGGTATTTACACCAAAGCGTTTACACTCAAAGCCTTAATTTCTCGAGACAGCGCATTAGCTGCCACTGGCAAGCACGTGTGCTCGCAGGTGATGCCCGACCACCCGGCCCGGGCCTCTGGGGAGGCTTTTTTGGTAACTGCGCACCCGATCATATAGCTGAAGACCCCATAGCTGGGGTTGCATTGCCGGCGGGGGCTTCAGGGGTGGGTGGGAGAGGGGAGGTGGGTTTCTGGGATGGGATGGGGCAGGGAGGGGACACTGCCACTTGCTGTGCCCCAGCCCGGCCGAGGGTATTTTTAACCCTTCTGTGCCCCCGGAGGAATGTGTGCGGCTCCCGACAGTCGTCCAGTTGGGAGCAGCTGGGTGGGACTGGGCTGGGAGCGGGGACAGGCTGCACGACGGTGTCTTCTCGTTGAACGCTTTCCAGACCTACTTAAAGTATCTCTGGCTAGTATTTTGAGCATCAGCAACACACGCAAAAATGCCTCCTCTCTGACAGCTGTTAAGCTGCCTTAAAGGCACCATCTCCCCTCGTTGGAGAAGAGGATGATAAATGGGGAGTGATAAGCGCGAGCTGTGCCGGGTGACGGGGCTGTCACCGACCCCGGCTGGGGCGAGTGGCCCAAGCAGAGCTGCAAAGCCTTGCTGGTGTTTGGTGCACTTCTAACCCGGTAACCTGGGGGCGTTGGAAATAAACGTGTTTGCACAAGAGGCACTTGAGCACGAGTGGCCCCTGCAGCCTCCTCGTTCCTTGGAAATAAATTTTATCGCAAAGAAGGGAAGAGCAAACGCGCCCTGGGAGCTCGGCCTCCCCGAAGGGAGCGTTGCCGGTGTGCTTGTTCATCAGCGAGCTGCGGATGGGTTTTGACCTTGACTTGTCAGCGGGCGGGCAGACAGGCACAGGCACTTCCCTGATCCCGAGCAAACTGAGAACAAGAGTGAATTAAGCCGAGAGCTGCTGAGACCGACCAAATCATAGCGAGGCTTTTTTTTTTTTTTTTTCTTGACCGTAAAACAATTAGGCTGTGATCAAATGGTCCCTTTCAGGAGCCAGCTTGGGTCACTGCTCCAAAGCCACCCACTTGCAGATGCTTTGGTGACCCTGCCAGGTCTCAGCTGGGGGAGATGGCCGTAGGAATGTCCTCTCGCAGGAGCGCTCGTTAGCTGGTGGTGGTGACACTTCGCAGTGTTTCCAGGAGATACTAAAAATACCAGCTTTGCGTAAGAGCGGGAGAGCTGAGGATCTGAGGGAGGAGGAGATGGGAAGCTTTTTGTCTACAAGGGCTGAGCAGAGGAGGGAGAGGAGCCCGGTCCTGGCGGGATGCGGCCATGGAGAGGAGGGATCCGTGGGGAAGCACGTGGTGGAGCAAACACAGGACTTTCCCATCACCCACAGCATCCAAGCGAGTCTCCGTTCTCCGCCGGGGAAGGGAGTGACTGTGGCCACTGGGTCTGGAGCAGACGGGGGCTTCTCTAGGGAAGGGCTTGGGCTTGGATTAGTCACCGCAGTGTTTCAAGAACAATTGCCAATTCTTCTGCTGAAGGAGTGGTTTAAAATGTCTCCCATCCAGAGGATTCTCTGGATGATAACGCACTTACCTCACTTCCTAAAGAGCCTCCAGAGCAGTTTATTAATCACCCCATCCCTGCTGTCCCTGATTACTCTGACACCGGGTGAGGAGCAGCTTCTGCAGTTTTCCATTTCCCCGGGGTGGGCAGTGGGGTGGCAGCACCCTGCCCGTGGGTGCTGGGTCGCTGGCAGCATGGAGCGGGATGGCCAGAGAGCCCAGGGTGCTTCATCTACCCTTGTGCAGCACCAGAGCAAAGCCTGGCAGCTACGGAGGGGAATTTGCAGGAAAACTGGGCAGCTGAGGACAAAAATGGGCATTTCAGCAGATTGCACCTCCTGTGCCCAGCCAAGCCCCCGGATGCAAGGACCCACCGCCCCGGCAYGTGGCTCTACCCTTCGCTCTCAGTCCCAGCCCAGGTTACTCGCAGGCTGTTTCGGGGTGCTCTGTGTACACAGACGGGGTCCCAGGGGAGCCCCGGGCTCCGCAGCGATCGAGCGCCGAATGCCACGGTGTGGGGCTGTGCCTGAGTGCTGCTGTAACACGTGGGGCTCCAGGCTTCATTCAAGAGAATTATTTATATCAACATCTATATTAGTTGCCTTGCAGGGAAAGCGCTATGGTGCAGCTCCTGCACCCTTGGAAAAATAAAATAAATTAAAAAACGCAGTGCTCACTGCATCTGTACATCCAAACTGCAGAACGTTTCTCTGGGAGTTTGGTTTTTAACCTCTTTCTAAAACTTTTCCAGTGGAGGTGCAGACCCCTGTGGAGCCAGCCCAGGTTTCCTCCCACAGCCCTGCGGAGGAGTGTCCCAAATTAACGGGCTACAGGTTGCAAATCGCTGCTTGAAAGGCACCCTGGCTCCCTGCATCACGAACAGCCGTAGCCTTTGAAGAGAGGGATTGCGTGGTGGCAGAGGCCTGACATGAAATCGGTTTGAAGTCAGCTGTAAGCCAAGGGGATAAGGGAGCACCCAGCCCGGCACGGTGGGATGGGATTAGCCAGGGTGCTGTTGCCCGGAACAGCCGGGAGCTTGGGGCTTGCCCACGCGGCGCCGAAAACAGCAATTGCAAAGATTTGGCAAATGGAGCGAGTTTAGGAGAACAACAGCACTGAAAGGGAGATAAAGAAATCCCTCAGACCTTCCGACAAATGCAGCAAAGGCTTTAAAAAACTTGAATCCTCCGGTAAAAATCCCAGTGAAACCTAAAAAGTGGTTTCTAAGGCAGATTTTGGGTGTGCATGATTTGGCTTTGTGCTTTTATCATGGTGTCTGGGGGAGGCTGAAACCTACCCCAGGTCCCTCCGTTGGGCTGGAAGCTCTTGGGGTTCATCCCCTCTGCCTTGCTTGGACGTGGTGCCATGTCCCAACCCAGCGGTCCCTCCTGCCACCACCAGCTTGGTGACCCTCACGGAGTCAGACGTGGGGGACACGGTGACCCACACGGAGCTGGATGTGGGGGACACAGTCTGCAAAACCTGTAGGGACAAAGCTTGTGGTGCAAAGGCAGGAGCTCTTCTGCATCCACCCTCAGCCAGGCTGGGCGAGTGGGTGCTGCACTGCATCCTTCCAAGGTGAAGATTAAAGGAGCTTTAAGGATGAAGAAGGTCCTTGGTTGTACCCGGGGCTCATTAGCCATGTGTCCATCAGAGATCTTGAGCTGTCTTTGGGCTCTCTTGCTTGCACGTAACACAGGTCCCTCATTTCCAGCTGCTGAGATGCATTAAAAGAAAGCTAAAAATATATTGGTTTCCAAATACTGCTTTCCCATGTAAACAGTGGCAGCAGCGGCGGGCAGGATGTAATGCAGTCGTAAACAGGGTGACATCACCCCGTGACGGGGAAGGCATGCGCCCCTGCGCTCCGGGGCCGGTGGCCATATGAGGAAAGCTTGAAACCTACGGGTCCGGGAGACAAATGGGGATGCTGCTAYGTGGAGCAAGTCTGGGAAAACCTCCGGGTGGGTTTTAGCTGAGGGTCTTTATCTGCAGGACGTGGCCATCGGATGGCCTGGGGTGGCTCCGGGGCACGAGTGGGTCTGGGCTGGGTGACAGCCCTTGGCAGAGCTGTTTCATCCTCTCCCCACGGCACGCTGGCTGCCGGAGCACGGGCATCCCAGCGCCTGAGCGCATCGTCCGTAGCCGTGAACCCCAACTGGGGTTTGGCCAAAACGTGCTGGTAACGGGGCAGGTGAGAGGAGGTTTGGTGACTGAACAAAAGCCAGATGAGGGGTCCTGGTGTTCCGTTCTGCCCACCACCGCTGCACCGCAGGTCCAGCGAGCTGTGAAGTGAGCAGACGCGCTCTCCTGAGCTTGGGGCTGTGGCTCCGAAGCTCTGTCAGCCATTTATTTCAGTCCCGGCGCTTGATGCTGGCCGGGCTCTGTATGCCGGAGCCACTCGGAGACACCCAAAAGGACAAAAATTCAGACAGGACCTTCGCGTCCTGCCCCGTCCTTCCCTCGCACCAACACAAAGCTTGAGCAAAGCCCTGAAGTTGCAATTCCCAGCACCCTTCGGCTTCTGTCCCCATCGCTGGGGCGGCACTTGGTGGCTTAAAGCCATGACTTGGGGAACCTGCAAGAGCTCCGGCTGGGATCTTCAGGCCAGGCACAGCAGGTTTTTAATTGGCTTTAGTACTTGCCGAATATTTCCCTAATGGTTTTAGAGATGGGGGGATGTGTTGGAGGAAGACTTGGCTTGCTTCTGGCACGTGACTCGGTGAGGAAATGGGAAAAGAATTTCTGGCTGTGAAACGGCAGCTCCACGTCGAGATCGTTCCTTCTTCGCAGTGGAACAAAAAGCCTCCGCGCCCCAGCCCGGATGCCTGGGATTCCTTGCGGAGGGGCCCCGGAGCGGTAACGGTCCTGCTCCTGCTATGCCAGCTCCCGGCCAAGGTGGTAGCGGGGGAGCCGGGGGCGGCTTTGCCGGAGCACTGGCATGGCGCAGCCGCCCTGCCCCTGTTATTTCAGCTGCGCTGGATTAATAACACRGACCAAGAGCTGGTGTGTCCCCTGCCAAGTATAAAAATCCGGGCTTTGGGACGCTCTTGCAGTGTTGGCAGCCAGGGCCGGAGGAGGCTGTGGGGCCAGCCCTGACCATCCGTCTGTCTGTCCAGGAGGGCTCGGGGGACGTGGAGGGGACAGCTGTGGATGGGCAAAGGGGCTCCCGGGGGCTGCTTGGGCTCCCCCTCATGCAGTGCAGAGCTGCGGGGGGGCTGTTCATACACCCCTCCTACCTCCCCGCTCCCTCGCCACCTCCCGCTCTTTTTCTTGGTCATATTTAATCATGGAAATAAGAAAAGGAGTTTCCAAAGATTTCCCGGTGTGCAACCAGCCCTGCCGAGTGCCTCGGGCCGTTTAACCTCCACAGCCCTGAACCCTCCCCTTCCACAAAACGTCCGTTCCCGTCTCTCCGAAGGGAAAAAGTCCCTCGGGGGACATGGGGCTGGAGCTGCTGCGTGTGCTGTTGGTGCCRGGGCAGTTGGGGACAAAGGGTCTGAGGGCTTGGGGACAGGGAAGCCGGGTTCCCTCCGCAGCCGTGCCATGACCTTGGCCAAGCCCTGATGTTTTCGGAGACAGCAGGCACCTGCAGCGTGTCTGAAAAATCAGGCTTTTCATCTCTCCCTTGGCTTCACCCTCTCAGCTGTAACATAGCCATTGCTCGCCATGGCTGGGCGGGAAGGCTTTCGGTGAAGCTATGGCACGGCAAAGCGCAGACCGAGGTCACCATCTCCCAGCGTTGGCACTATCGGGGTTCACGGTGCATGCTTTTGTGTATTAAGCACCTGCCTGGCCTCTCATATTTTTATCCCGATGCTATAATTCATCCCCGAAGTAGCAGGCTGGGTGGCTGGCGGGGCGGGTTGTTGCCTGGAGATGCGTGGAGGCTGTTTCAAGCCCTCCTGTTTTCTCTCCCAAGTCTGTGACTTCCCTCAGCATCACTTCACAGCGGTGATTCACGCGCCCGGGCTGCCTCCCTCTCCCAGCCCCACAGCAGCTGCTTTGAACGTTCCCCATCTCTTAAACCCAAGGGTTGGGGGGGGGGAAAGAGGGTCATGGGGTGGGGGGAGCACGATGCTGACCCAGAGCTGGGGCTGTAATAATTAGTTTATAGGAAAAGGAGCCGGCGAGCCGTGCGGTGGCAAGTTGCGGGTGGGTTTTTGGCAGAGCGGTTGGTCGTGCTGGCAGAGCGATGCGGCTTCGGGGAAAGCAAAAATGGTACTTTGGTGTTGGGTTTGGGTTTTTTTTTTTTTTTTCGGTGATTTAATAACTCGGTTCTTTGTGCAGGGGTGGGTGTGAAGGGAAGGGGGCCCCGGGGGGGGCGGGGGGGGCCAGGCCCCCTCCCAGCGCGGGGCTCGACTGGGAAGCGTCTTAAAACGCCGTATCGGGGAAAACCCGGGGCCGGGCGCGGACAAAGGGCCGGGGGAGCGCGGCTCGGCGGGGCCGGTGCGCGGGGGGAGCCGGAGCCGCCGCCGAGCCAGGGCGTTGCTGCTCTTTGTCGGGGGCTGCCGCCTCCCCCCGGAGGAGGGGCCAGCCCCGGCGGGGCGGGGAAGGGGCCAGCCCCGGGCTGCCGCCGGCCGCGGAGAACCCCCCCCCTCCGCCCCGGTTCGGGCTCCGGTAACCCCCTTCCCGGGCCCGGTGGAGGGGGTGTCGGGGAGGGGGGTGGAAGGGGCCGCGGCGCCCGGGGAGGGGGCGGCTCCGCTGCTGCCGCCCCGCTCCGCCCCGCGGCGCCGCGCCCCGGAGGGGAGAAGGGCCGCTCGGGAGCGGCGGCGGCGGCGGCGGGGCCGGGGCGTGCGGCGGCCTGCGCGGCTCGGCCTTTTGTTCCGCCGGCGGGAAGGAGAGCGGGCGGCGGCGGAGGAGGAGGAGGAGGAAGAGGAGGAGGAGGAGGAAGGCAGCGGCCCGGGCGCGCCATGCATCCCCCCGCGCCGGCCGGGGGCTGCCCGCGGGGGCGACGCGGAGCCCCCCGCCCCCGGCCCGGCCGCTGAGCCGCGCACAAAAGGGGCGAGAGCGGCGGGGAAGGGGAAGGGGAGGGCGGCCCCGGTGTGTGTGTCCCCCCCCCCGGCCTCCCCTCCCCTCGCCGCGGGGACCGGCTCCCGCGCCCTCCCCGCCGCCCCCCCGCCATGGCCGGGCCGCCCGGCGGCGCGGAGCCGCCGCAGCCCGCCACCGGCCGCCGGGAAAGTTAGTGCGAGAGGGGCCGGGAGGAGGAGGAGGAGGAGGAAGAAGAAGAAGCAGCAGCAGCAGCAGCAGCAGCAGCAGCCTCCGGCCGCGGCTGCTCCCCGTCCTCCCCGCCGGCTCCCGGCAACTTGGGGGATTTCGTGCCGCTCCGTCCCCTTGCCATTTTTGGATGCGTTTTATAGCCTTTTTTTTTTTTTTTCCTGGGGAGAAAGAGAAAAAAAAAAAAAGCGAAGACCCAGCAGCCTTCCTCCACCACCGCCGCCGCAGGACTCTGTCGCGTGCCCCGGCCACCGCGCGGCAAACGGCTGGATTTTGGGGGTTCGGTGGCTCTCGGTGGCCCCAGGCGTCGCAGCGGGGTGACGGGAACAACAATGCCATCATGTTTTTGAGACAGGAAACCTCCGAGTTTGCCCTGAATGAAGAACTTCCTGTGTTTAAACTTGCACGAATATCCGCTGACAAGCTCAGTTCAAATGAAAACACGAGAGTCGGGGGGAGAGGCTAATTCAGACCAGCTGGACTTCCATGGGACTTAGAGCTGGGCAGAAAATGCGAGGAGCCGCTCGCCGCTCGGGCTGCGATACGTGAGCGGCCGGGACAAGCAGTGCCTTTGTTATTAAAGAAGGACGGACGGAATAATTTAAGAGCTTTGAAACTCTTCTGCGGTTTCTGTCACAAACGGCAATTGGGAATATTTTATCGAAGCTGTTGGATTTGGATGGTTTTTGCTGATGGATGGGGTTTTTTTGGGGGGGGTCGGGTGGATGAGATGGGTTGTTTCACTGCTTGGGATCGCYGGTCGGGCTGCTGAGCCGGCGCGGTTCTGCCGGCGCACCCTCCCGTCCCCGTAGCGTCGCTGCTTTGGGATTAGAGTCTGCCACAGCGGGTTTGGGACCTGCTGGCTGTGTGATGCTTCCTGCGGTKGCGGGCGAAAGGTTGCCGGGGCGGTTTCGTCATCTGTAAGGACGAGAGCATGGGCAAACCACTGAGCCGGCCAGACTGTTTACGGCAGAACCACACTTGCCTGGGGAAGGGCGAGGAGGAGGATGGTTATATAGAGGATTGCTACGTGCCCCAGAGGTCGATATACGACACGATGAGAATTAACGAGCAAATCGATCAGGGATCAAAGCTTAACCAGCTTTCCAAGAGCACCCTCGGCAAGGGGGACGGCAGCACCATATCCAGCAATGGGACTCTGGGAGCTGCCAACGTCTTTGAGTCCAGGGCACCAGAAACGAAGAAGTTGGACGAGCGAGTCATCTTCGACGCGCTGAAGCTCAGCAGTGACGTCTCCAAGCCAGCGCCGGCTCCACCAAGGAGACGACCGAACCCCGAGAGAAAGGAGAATGTCAACCGGCGGTCATGGAAATCCTTCATGCCGCCGAACTTCACCGAGTTTGCGGAAAGGATGGGGGCTTCGCTGAGCGAGGTGTCGGAAGCGGGCGCCTCCAACCCTTCCCTGCGGGATAAGCGGGAGTCGAGCGCCATCCTCACCGAGCGTCCGGGCCAGCCCGACCACGGTGAGCCCACGTCCGAGTTTCTCACCTTGGAGCACATCTCCAAGTCATCTGGTGCGGCAGAGGCTCTAACGGCCAAGCAGTTCAGCGTGGATGGCTACGGTGGTCCCCGGGATGAGCGCCAGCCCCTGCTGAACGCCGGCAATGGCCGCGGTCGCGTCGGGGACCTGGCCAGGGCTCGCCGGCTCCCCAGTGCCACCTGGCCGCGAGCCAGGAAGAATTTCATCAAGGGAAGCCTCAGCGATGGGCACCAGGAGACCCTGGAGGCCTCCGAGTCGGACTGTACAGTGGAAAATGTCAACCTCTCTCCGTGCCTTAGCGAAGAGCTGCTGGATGCGGGACTGGATATTCTCATCACCTCCAATCTCAGGGAGAAAACGGAGTCTGAGCTGAGATTTGAGGAGGACGAGCGCTGGGTGATGATGGAGGAGTGGGAGGAGGCGACGCTGTCAGAGAGAGGAAAGGCTGTTCTGGTGGCAGAGGAGAAGAAGAGCTGTTGCTTGGCAGATATTTCTGAAGAAAGGGAACAATTTGCCGCTCCGGCGGACAGCTCTGTCCCCAGCCCGGCGACCTCCCGGTCCTGCGCGTCCCCGGGGGGTGCTGGCAGCCCCCTCGCCGGCAGCGCGTGCTGTACCGAGGACGCGGCGGTACAGTGCGAGGCTGAGGACTTTGCTCCAGGTTCAGAGCACTCAGCCAGCCCCGCGGGCCCCGAGTTGTCCGACACGGACTCGGTGCAGATGTTCCTGGAGCTGGAAGAGCAGTGCCTGAACGAGGACGAGGGCAATGAGGCCATCCCCGGCTGCCTGGAGRTTCAGGTCTCCCCGATGGACTCAGAGGGGCTGGACCCAGATTCAGCCAAACTGGCTGGGGCGGCAGTCGAAGCATGTCAGCGTAGGGCCCCTTTGGACATCAGCGCTTCGGACTCTGCCGTCGTGTCAGATCTGGAGGACTTTGATGTCACCTGCAGCTCGCAGGTGCTGAGCACGCTGGAGCCAGCGACAGAGCCCTTCTCGGAAAGGGACACCTCAGCCATCACCCCAACGGACTCGGATGGAGGGGCCTCACCCAGCCCCGTGGCCGCGGCGGGGCCGGGCTCCCTCTGGCAGTGCTCTCCAGCACTGATGGAGGAGGATGCACCTGACCCACTGGTGGACCTGGAGTTTGTGGACGGTTGCGCGGTGGCGGTGCTGGTGGCTGGTGGGATGCCATCTCCCGACATGGGCGCACGTCCAGCCTCTGGCTTGGAGGGAGCTGGTTACCCCAGCGCTCCAGTGGGGTGGGGTGAAGATAACCAAGACTTGCTGGTCCCCGATGGTGAAGCATCGCAGCTCCCCAAGGAGACCTGTCCTGGCCAAGTGTCCCCCTGCCAGCCCCCAGCTCCCGAAACAGTGGCGGAGGAGCTACAGTCCCCTCCGCAGCACAATGGGGACGATGTCGAGGGAACGGATCCGTCCGGGACCCACCACCTTCTGCCTGGAAGGACAGAGTTCAACTGGGATGTCCCAGAACTCGTTTCTGAGGATGAAGCCACAGATTTGGGATCAGAGATTGATGGAGCTGAGGGCCAGACTCATCTGGCAGAAAGCGGGGATGCTTGCCGTGGTTCTCTGCTGCCTTTCCATGCCGGCTCTGCATCAGAGCTGGGCTCTGAGGCTCTGATGACATCCCTGGTGCCTGTTGAGGACCTCCCATGGGAAATGGTTCCCCTGGGCCAGGGCCTGGCTCTGGAAGGGGCTGCCCACTCCGAGGGGTCCCCTGTGGAGGTGGCTGTCATGCATGGGGAGGCACCGGCAGCCATCCTGCAGCCGGGAGACCTGGACTTGCTGTTTGCCTGCGGCTGGGAGGACCAGCCGGCGGCACAGTGCCATACCGTGGTGCTGAGTGAGGGGGTCCCGCGTGCTGCCAGCCCGGCTGACCCAGAAGAGCTTCCCAGCACATCGCCCATTGTGAGGCATGCTCCCGATGCCTTCCTGTGGGATGTTGGGGGGCTTTATGTTCCAGCCGACCCAGCAGCAACAGCGGATGTGGCTGTCCCAGAGCCCCAGGCTCAGGAGACACCACCAGCCACTGGGGATCCTACCATGGATGCTGAGGAACCATGTATTGAGCACCCACTTCCAGATGCTACTACCACTGCCATACCCTTGGCTGTGGAAGAGCTTCTGGATGCCCCACCACCATTTGCTGATGTGCCTCTTGCCACTGTGCCACCAGAAGTGGCCGACCCACTCGTCTCCGGTGTCAGGGGTCTCGGTGGTGACCCTGCGCCGCTGGCAGTGGGGGGGCCAGTAGCAGCCTTGGGGGATACAGATGACTTTGCCAACATAGTTGTGCTGCCCATCCTGGAGCACCTATCCACCGAAGCGCCGGCTTTGGAGGATGACCCCATTGCGGGAGTGCCCGCAGCGGAGGTGGCAGCTTGGGACGGTGTCTCCACGCCGCCGGGCATGGAGGGTCTCCCCTCCACCTTCCCACCCCCTCCAGAGGGACCCAACACCCCAGAGCTGCACGAGCTGCCGGGCGCACCCTCCACCGCAGCACCTACCGCACAAACCCTCCCCGGAGCCGTGCCGGGGGACACCCTCCGTCCCCCCAGCCGTGGGGGTGCCCCTTCCCCGGCACCCGGCGAGGGAGAGGTGCCTGCGGGCATGGAGGGACCCTGTGCCACTGCTCTCATCGCAGAAGGGCCTCCTGCTCTACCAGATGGATTCGTTCCAGATAACGAGGTATTTGTTGCTCAGGCGCTCGCAGATGGGGTTTCAGGCGCAGAAATCGCTTTATTTTGCACTTGAGGGGTGGGTGGGAGATGGAAGCCCGCTCGGTAACTCACGGCTATGATCTGCAGAGTTCAGGCTTTGAAACAGCCTTCTCCCTCCTGAATTCAGCCTGAATTTAGCAGGCAAAAAGTTGGGGGGGGGAATTGTGTGGTTTTATAAGTAGGGGAGGCAAAAGACTATCACTGCTTTATGACCTAAACTGTTGTCTTGAACTTTTTTGGCTTATTAAAGTACATTATGGTCACTCAGACATAAATCACAGACTTTAGAAAAACCTTCTCGCTGGAGCCTGGCAGGGTGGTTCCCATCTTTGAAGCAGAAAATATCTCGGAAGAGAGAATCCTGTAAAACAAATTAAGTGCAAATAATTCCTGTCCCGTGCAGTCATCGCTTCCTGTAGCTTTTTAAGCGAGCAATAAGGTGCTGCAGCTCTGAACGCATGCGGGAAGGGGCTCAAATTCTCTCTGGTGTTTGGGGATTTGCTTTACCGTGCTGTGCTAGCAGCTTTCGCCTGGAGAGACCTCGGTGGTGGAGTTCCCACAGCCGAGCGCTGATTTACTGCCATCTGGATTAGGAGAAATATCACTGAGGAGACATCAGAAGTTAGTCAGCGCTGAAAGTCCCGATTCGGTAGCAATTACTCATCCTTTGGCTGTGCCACCCGTTTGAGAAATGCACATGGAGGGGCTTGGAGAGATGCTTTCTCATGGGGGGGGGGGGGGGTCCATGTGAGCCCAGGCTGGGGCACCCGGTGTGGACCTTAGCGAGGAAAAAGAGCCGTCGGGTTCTTGCCATTGTACGTCTGTTGTCTGAAATTCACTGCTTTGGTGTCAGCGTGTCCTCGCTGGTGGGACCCTTATTTTATGTGCAGCATCTCTGATTGTTAACTCCATAAATCTTCCCCTTGCTCAAACGTTGTTCAAGCCGTTGGCAGCTCTGGGTCTGCACCGGGGCGATGCCTGGGCACTGCCAGTTCTTCCCACCACGGGGCTGGGCTCTGCGTTCGGCAGCGGTGGGGTTAAGGACCGTGGCTGCCCGGGAGATGAGGGAAACAGAAAGCGAGGGGATGCTTTGGGAAGCATTTCTGGGAGCGAGGAGGAGGTGTGGTGGAGCAGATGTCCTTCTGCTCGCCAAGATGTCTGTCCAGCCACTTTGCCTGGGCAGGACACCTCGCGCTCTGCCTTTCCCTGCCCAGCAAAGGGTGTACGTTAAATATTTGTTTCAAAGCTGAGTCACAGTGAGGTTAATGAACTAAATTGCTGGAACATTTCATGAGCAAAGAAAAACAAGTGTGTTTGACATGCTAACTCCTCAGGCCATTAGCGTGATTATCTTTGTAACGATTGCAGCGTCAGGTTGTCGGGTTGGACCGATTCGTGTGTTGCAGGTACCCGTGGTCTGATGGCCGGGCTTTCTGTGGGGCTCCCTCCCTGCCCAGCTGCTTTGAAGCCCTGAAGTTTGTTTTTGCAGCGTACGGAGGGCTCGGACCCAGCCCGGCATGCCAGACTTATCAGCCTGATCCTTTTGTGGGTTTGGCTGCTCTAACAGCCAGCTCCATATATAAACAGTAACAGGAGAAGCAGCCGGGGAATCGGTGATTTCATGTCACCATTTATTTCTTATAACCGTGGCATAATTCTCCCTGAGCAAACAGCTCTGGACAATGTCTGCCAGCACACCCTTCGCTTTGTGTCCTGGAGTGATACCTCCCTGCCCTGGAGTAGCTGAGCTCCRATGGGAAGGAATAGCTTTTTCTTTGAAAATGGGGTGAAGAAAGTCAAGGTAACTCCTCTTGCTCAGGCTGGGAACTTTTTTAGCGTGTGTTTGGGGTATTCTGTGTGTCTGGGGTTTTTTTCCTGCCTTGTGTTCCTTCGGAGGTAAAGCGATTGCTGGGTCCGGAGAGCTGTGGCATCCACGAGCCGCTGCTCTGCTAGGAGAGATCTTGCATCTGAGTGGGAATTTTTCAATGCTGTCAACGTCCGTATATTCTCGRGCACGTGAGGAGGAGGCACACTTGAGAAAGCAGGCAGCTGGCTGCGATCCCCTCTGCTTTCCAAAGAGAAAACGTTGCGACAGGGCTGAGGGCTCTGATCCTGTCCAGCGCTGGGTGCGGGGTGACCTGTGCTCTGGATGGGCTAGTGGTCCAAGGGACCAGAGTAAGCGATGAAGGACCCCATTCCCTTTTTTTGGGGCTTGTGCTATTCGCTATGGGGAAGCAGCAGGCTTGTCCCTTGGCACCGGGCTGTGCGGCCGCCCCAGCAGTGCCGGAGAGGGACCGTGCATGGGCGGCCGCGTCAGCGGGTAGTTAGAGCAGATCCACAGTTCTGATAAAGAGCACTTATCTCCTTCACGGAAACAGGATTTTCCTTGCTGCCTCTCTTTACAATGGGGAGCTTCATTCACTCTCCTCCCCCTTCCCTATCAAATCTTTTTTGGTTTAAAAAGCTTTTCCCCACAGGATTCCCAGGCAGGAGCATGCCAAATATGCGGTGCAGTAAACGACTAGCACATTAATTGCCTATTGCCTTTGTCTGTCGAAATACAGCTAGCTTCTCAGTGTCTGTAATTTTGTGGTTAACAAAACTCATGTGATGTCAGGTCTCTGTTCTCAATAGTATCACTGTGAGAATTGCTTTGGGTTTTTCCCCAGGAGCATTATTTCCCAATCTGATGGCTGACCAGAGCCGACGCTCTCATTTCTTCCCYGATTTGCTCTCTCCACCTTACTCCAGTGCTTGGAAAAAGGGGATTTACCCATTTAAAAGCAGAGGTGGATGTGTACAGATCCCAAGCTGTGCTCCACACCAGTGAATGCCTGCGACATCTGTGTTACTGGGTCAAGGCGCGGGACGAGTTAGACAAACTTGCACAACTCTAATAAAATCAGTGCAAGTAGCTACTGTATCTTCTCTAGAGAAGAAAGCCTGTTGTATCTATGGAATGATGGAGGGGTTGTAAGAGCAGCTCACAGGTTATAAATACCTTTTCTCTCCCCTCCTTCCCATCCCCAGCTGTTCCAGAAGGAGCAAGTGGATCCTCTCCAGCTAAAACTACAGCAAGTCAATGGAGTTGGTCAAGGACTCATCCAAAGTGCCGGGAAAAACTGTGATGTCCAAGGGCTGGAGCATGACATGGAAGAAATCAACACCCGCTGGAACACTCTCAACAAGAAGGTGAGAGCGTGGGGAGGGGCTGTAACTGGTTTCTCTCGGCCCCATTGGGGTCTGGTAGAAGAAGGGGGTCCTCGACAGGGAGCTGAGGCTCCGGTGTCAATGTGTCACCAGCCTGACCATGCAATGGGGTTGTGTCTGGGGTGCAGGTGGCCCAAAGAGTTGCTCAGCTGCAAGAGGCTCTGTTGCACTGCGGGAAGTTTCAGGATGCCCTGGAGCCGTTGCTGAGCTGGCTGGCGGACACCGAGGAGCTCATCTCCAACCAGAAACCTCCCTCTGCGGAGTACAAGGTGGTGAAAGCTCAGATCCAGGAGCAGAAGGTGAGTGAGCACAGGGCAACGATTGGCTCGATGGGAGGGGGAGCTCTGGGCAGACAGGCAATATTTTGGGGGTCTAACTGTAACAGATCAGGCGTAGCTGGGATGTCCACAAGCCTGCTTCTTTCACGGTGGATCTCCTGGTTCCCCACATCCTAATGTAATAAACAGACAGCTCGTTTGCCCACACTCGCTATCTCCATCGTCTAAATCACCAGCGTTACTTTATTGTACCACTGCCTCTTGAAGTTTGCTGCTGGTTTTGCTGGTCGGCCGTGTTTTTCCAGCCCTAAGTTTTGTTTGTGCTGGTAATTCTGCTGTGTCAGGAGCAAGCTGGCATTGTAGGTACCGGTTTGGGTATTTGGACAAAATGAACGTACAAACTGTAAGAAGCAACCCGAGGCGTGCCGGTGTTCGCAGAGATAACAGCCTGGGTCGGCGCCTGCCCTTGTGAGCAGGCGGATGAAAGTTCAAGTGTGGTCGTGGTAAAACATTTTAGAAATGAATTCTTACCGAGGCTTGGTCCGACGTATTGAGACTTTGAAGAGGAAATTTATTTAAAGTGAAAGTTAAAAACTTGATCTTCATAAGTTTGGGGGGGTGATGGGGAAGCCTCTGAAAACTTCTCTGGCACAGAAGTGCTTTGAATCTCTTTTAGAATAGAATAGAATATTTCAGTTGGAAGGGACCTACAATGATCGTCTAGTCCAACTGCCTGACCACTTCAGGGCTCACCAGAAGTTAAAGCATATTATTATACTATTAATTTTTTTTTTGAACTGGTTTTGATGGCAGAGGCTGTCCCACGGGGCTGGCTTTGGTCTCAGCCCTGTGCTTACAGTGGTTTTCAGCCACAATTAGAGATTTGCTATCTCTGAGGACTAGAAGAGGTTCTGCTGATCCAGTCTGGTAACTTTTATCCTCCTCTGTTTCACTGCTGATGCTAAAGCTGCTCCAGCGGCTCCTGGACGATCGCAAGGCCACCGTTGAGATGATCCAAGCGGAGGGAGGGAGGATCGCGCAGTCGGCCGAGCCTGCGGATCGGGAGAAGATCGTTGGCCAGCTGGAGAGCCTGGAGCGCCGCTGGGCAGGGCTGCTGGGCAGGGCGGCCGGCAGGTGAGAGGGTCTGTGCCGCTGGCCAGAAACACAGGGCCAGCTCGTCCTGCGATTCATGGTGCCCCGGAGCTTGGGGTTACAACAYGTGGGAAGCTGGCAGAGATTTCTGTGCAGATACATCCTGGAAACAGCTGGAAAACATGAGAAATCAAAGTCTGTTTGGGAGCTGAAGTTGATAGCGGTGGTTTACAATGGCAGGGAAGAGCTCAGATTAAATAAATTCCCTGCAGGGGATGGATGTTATTTTTATTCCTTTAAGTGTTAACATTTAGCTTTAGCGGCAACATCCTGTTGACACCTTTCTGCTGCCTGAATCTCATTTATGAGTTGCTTGTTGCTACATAAGCTAATATTGAGGTTATAAAGTCACTTCTGAGAGCCACGTTTGACCTCCCAGTGTTTTAAATCACTGSCAACTAGATGGACTGTCCATCTAGGACTTGTACTGCTGCCAGGCTGTCTTTGAACAGAAGCTCAGCAGCTCTGAAACACCAAGAGCCCKACCACAAGCTGAGTACATCGGAGGATCTCTGAGATAGTGATAGGATCAGAAGAAAAGCAGCACAACGGGGTAGCCTTTCTGCTGCCTTCCCCGGGGGGTGAACTGGACCCCAAAGACACAGCTGCAGAAAAAAGCTTATTTTGCAATTGCCCTTGCACCGAACAGGGCCGCTTTGGTTCCCTCTTCCCATCGCTCGGAGCTGCTTCCCATGCCTGGCTCCGACAGGGAGCYGCTCCTAAGCGGTTTATTATGTCCTTACTATAGGCAGAAGCAGCTGGAGGACATCTTGGTCCTGGCGAAGCAGTTCCACGAAACCACAGAGCCCGTGTCGGACTGGCTGTCGGTGACGGAGAAGAAGCTGGCCAACTCTGAGCCCATCGGTACCCAGACTGCCAAAATCCAGCAGCAGATCAGTCGGCACAAGGTAGGACCCGTGTGTGAACGGGAGCTGCCGATGGAGGTGGTTGGTATCGGGTCCCATTCAGGTGGTTGTTTCTGCCATGGCGAGGGGGTTTTTGKCACGAACAAGTACTGGAGGAGTTATCCAGGCTGCCTTATGTACAGAGAAGGCTGCAAACCCTAACCCACCAGTGTGGGTAAATATTACGCTGATGTCTTTGCACCTTGCAGTGAATGTATCTGGCTCTGGATAGAAAAACCATTCCTGTTCTTGTGTTTCTTTTAAACCTTTTTTTATTTTGATGCAGTTTGCCCGTTCACGGGTGGGTTTCATGTCTCCTTCATTCCTTCAGTTGCGTTCATTGTTTCTGTTTCCCCTTTTGTGTTTTGGTTTTTTTTTAATCCATTTTTTCACTCATTTTCCTTTCTGTTGTCCATTTTATCCTCCCGGCATTCAGGCTCTAGAGGAAGAGATAGAGAGCCACGCGGCCGACGTGTCTCGGGTGGTCGGTGTCGGGCAGTCCCTCTCCTCCCTGAGCTGTGCCGCTGAGCGGAGGCTGCTGGCAGAGAAGCTAGACTCTCTGCAGACCCGCTACGGCGAGGTCCACGACCGGTGCTGCCGGAAGGCAGCGCTGCTGGATCAGGCGCTGTCTAACGCCAGGCTCTTTGGGGAGGAGGAGGTGGAAGTGCTCAACTGGCTGGCTGAGGTCGAGGACAAGCTCGGCTCGGTATCCGTAAAGGATTACAAACGGGACGTCCTGCAGAAGCAGCATGCCGACCAGCTGGTATTTTCCATTTTCTTCCATGTTTATGTTGTTTATTTTGTTGCATTTATCTGGTTTTATTTTTGTTTCTGGTCTGACTAATTTTGCAAAGCTTGTTCCACTGCTGGTTCTCTTCTAGGCTTGCAGAAGTGTAAAGAGATTTCATGTGTTAAAAACAATAATTGTGGCCCCAAAAATGGATTTCCCAGGGGGGAAACTTCAAGTGATTCATTTGCTTTGTGAACAATGTCTGAGCAAGCTTGGCCACCCCGTGCCTTTAGAAAGCTGGATGCCGTTTCCAAGAATGAGAGCTTGAAAAGCCTGGTGGGTTTTCTGAGCCAGGCTGGCCACCAAGGAAGCCGTCTGCTTCCGCTCCCCGGGGGCCATGCAAGCTCTTTTCAAGAGTGAGGTTATGTCTAATACAAGRGCAAATTCTTCGGTAACACATATCCAATGGGTTGGGATGGGTTTGCTCTAAGATTTGAGCCTTTGGATCCCAGAAGTCCCAATAAGTCCCGTAGCAGGAGAAGGTTGACTGGACAAGTATCAGATCTGTTGTCCACCCTTCCCATGCTCGGTAGAAGCAGTTCGTGCTCTGCTTAGCATCTCTGGCCAGCACTGGCTGGCAGGACTTGGGGACCTGCCTGCAGAAGGGTAACCCCAATTTGCCTTTCTCTCCAGGCTTTGAACGAGGAAATTGTGAACAGGAAGAAGAATGTGGACCAAGCCATTAGAAACGGGCAAGCTCTTCTGAAGCAAACCACAGGTAACACAAAGAGTTGGGCGCRCTCGGGCCCATGCTGGGGGTCTGGGAAGCCCCCCATCCTCCGCATGGTCTTCCCTGGGAAGTCCGTGCTCTGCAGTGATACGTTGTTCGGGGGAGGCTGTTCTCCCTCAGGTCTAATTTCCTTTCGGATACTCCCAAAGTAGCTGTTTTGCATCCAGCCTTGGATGCTGAGCTACAAGCACTCCAGCTTAGTAAATCCCAAGTACCAACCTCGCAGCTCCGTGAGCGGGTGATTCCCACCGCCAGGATGGTGATGCTCAGCGCTGAGCAGCCCTGCAACATGAGGGAGGGTTTTCTCATTGCATCCAGCTGCTAAATCACATGGAAAGAGGTTAAAAATACACCCAGCCCTTTCCTAATATTGCTTTCCCATACTGAGCAGTTGTTGCTGTTGCCACGTGGGTGTGAGTTTATGTTTATGAGTGGGAAGAAAGGTCGGGGCGATGCATTTCCTTCAGATGTGGTCTGCTCAGAGCAGATGTACAGACCTCTGTCCTTGTGGGAGCCGTGTAGCAGGAAGAGTGATTACAAAGAATTTGGCTTGCAGTTTCTCGTCCTCTCGGAAATAGCAGTAAAGAGTGAACTGGACCTTTTTTCTTGGAGCTGTGACATGTTAGTTGAGAACTGAGTTGTGGTGGCTTCGGGGCTTGTGGCAAAGCCAGGCTTCGCAGCACGCTTCCATCCTATTCCAGGGAGGAGGTGGACGTTACGCTGGCTGGTAGAAAATGTCAGCTCTAAGAGTAGCTTCCTGGCTGTAAAAATAGGCTGTGAAGTTGCACTGATATAAAGAAAAGTGAGACTGAAATTAGGTATTTAAAATGGGGGGAACAGGGCAGGTGGCTCCTGCAGCCCCCCCGGCCCAGCATCATTTGCCCCTTGCTGCTGTCTCGCAGGGGAGGAGGTGTTGCTGATCCAGGAGAAGCTGGACGGAATTAAGACCCGCTATTCGGACATCACCGCCGCCAGCTCCAAGGCGCTGCGCACGCTGGAGCAGGCTCGGCAGCTGGCCACCAAGTTCCAGTCCACGCACGAAGAGCTCACCGGCTGGATGAGCAAAGTGGAGGACGAGCTGGCTTCCAGCGGGGGACAGTCCCCCGCCGGCGAGCAGATACCCCAGTTCCAGCAGAGGCAAAAGGTGGGGGCTGGCAGAGCAGCACCCAGGAGGATGGGGACGCGAGGGTGGGAGCCGGCGGGGATTTGCTCGCTGTTTTGAGAGGCTGGGGAAGAGCTGGAGAGGGATGTCACCTGCAGAGCGCTGAGGAGGACATGTGTCCATCGGTGCCTTCCACAGGAGCTGAAGAAGGAGGTGATGGAGCACAGGCTGATCCTGGACACGGTGAACGAGGTGAGCCGAGCTCTTTTGGAGCTGGTTCCCTGGCGAGCCCGCGAAGGGCTGGATAAACTCGTGTCGGACACCAACGAGCGCTACAAGCTGGTCAGCGACACCATCAAGCAGAGGGTGGAAGAAATCGATGCTGCTATTCAGAGGTCTCAACAGGTAATTTAATAACCCCGCTGGAGGCTGTCAGGCTTTCTCGGCAGAGTGGGAGCGAGCGGCTCGGCCCCGCTCCAGCCCGTGCAGCGCAATGGCGGCAGGAGGGATAGCGAGCGCAGCCCAACGGGAGGGCCAGATCCCATCGGGAAACACCAAGAAATGAACTGGCCCCACCAGTGGTGTGTGGCAGCGGGGCTGGTTCCTGACCCGTCCCGTTGCATGTGGTTTGGATAGGATAACTCCTGGACGGCACCGTGTTATCCCGCCTGCTGGCTTTTGCTTGCGTGGGTGAAGTAGATGGTGTAAAACCAATGACAGGTGACTTTCAAGCCTGGAAAAATGTCATCCCCTGTTGTGATAGCATGGGGATTTGTTCCAGGCGAACGGTCCTCTCAAAAAAGGCTTGTTCTGCACGGACTGGAGGCTGTGGAGTGCTGTGAATAACTGCCCTCGCTGGCTTTGAGCGCTGACTCCACGAAGCTGAACGTGCGAGCAAAATGATCGCGTAAAATAGAGGCGTCTCTTTCCCTGTGGGCAGGGAGGGTGTGGGGAAAGGTGGTTGCTCCACTGTGCTCTGCTGTGCGGAGCGCCTGTGGTGCGGTGTTGCTCCATGCCCTGAAACCAACTGCAGGAGCTGCCGGCCGTGGGACAGCGGCTGCCGTTCCTCTCGGAGAGGAGCGTGGAGTCAGAAACCTGTGTCCACACCAATGTCCCCTTCCCCTCCCTGCCTCTGCATGCCCGGGCGAGGCGTTCGTCCCTCGCATCCCGCTGGGTCCCCCCATGTCTCCCACCRTCCCCAACTTGCCGTGTGTTCCATCCCTGCTGCCGGTCGCTAACGTGCGCTGCCTGTCCTCTCCCGTGTGCCAGTACGAGCAGGCGGCCGAYGCAGAGCTGGCCTGGGTGGCCGAGACCAAGCGGAAGCTGATGGCTCTCGGTCCCATCCGCCTGGAGCAAGACCAGACGACGGCTCAGCTGCAGGTGCAGAAGGTACGTGCGCACTTGCTGCCGGGGGGACGCAGTGGGCAGCGAGGAGGGATGTGGTTTGGGTGATGGGCTGGGATCTGAAGGGGGGCAGCTTTACCCTGGGGTTTGTAGCGCTGAGCCCAGAGCACCAGGAGAGATGCAACGCTTGTCCTTGGTAAGTAAAAGCAAAAAACGAGGAAGAAAGAGGATTTAGAGAAATGAAGTGTTGGGCTTCTGAAGGAAAAAGCCTCCAGTCCGTTTGCAGGAGCCGAAACCTTTGCACAGCCGTTCAGGGCTGGATGGGTGCTCTTGCTTGGACTCCCCTTGAGAGAGCCGCTCCTTCCGAAGGTTTTCCCTGTGGCTGCCGGAGGGAGCTCTGCCTGGGTCTTGCAGGCGCTGGCAGCGGGAAGGGTTTGGAGAAATGTATATATTGATTAATGAGGGTGCTTTTACATTTGCTTTTTGCTCATTGTTCCTTGCAGTGGGGGACTCCTCGTTTCCCTCCCGGCAGCCAGACGTGGAACAAAGAGACGCTGGGGTTTTTTATATCTTTGAGATGAGCTCATGCCTGAAAGAACGTGCACTTTAAATAAACGGCCCTTTTCTTCCCTTACCAGCCTCGGCAATCAGAGCAGCATACAGGCTTATTGGATTTAAAAAAAAAAAAAAAGAAAAATAAGACATTGTTATAAGGGAGGGGGACTGAACCGTCAAGCATTAAGTTAAATTGAGCTCAGCTTGGCTTCCCGCTGTTAATCGCGTGGACCTTGGGAATGGCAAAATTATTGGTAGATGCAGTTCTGGAGAGCATCGTTTCAGGGGGTTAACGTGTTCGCTAACAAATGGATGGTGGAGCTTTTCCTCTGGTGAGGACCCTGGGTGTGGAAGTTGACTGATACCTCATTTCAAGAGCTGTTTTCAGGCCTTTGAAAGAGATAGGTTGATGTAGATGAGTCATGAGAAAAAAATGCAGTAATCTGCATTTTCAGCCAGATTTTCAGTGTGCTGCAGGACACTTGTGCTGAGTTTTGTGTGGTCTCTGCCGCGCTGAGCTCTGCTGCCTGCTACGGCTGGCGCAGGCAGGAGGGTCCCGTGGATGGGCTGGGGGGAGAAGTTGGGCTCGACTCTGATTTCTTTCCTTTCTTTGGACATTTCCTTTCTGCAGGCTTTTTCCATTGACATTATTCGGCACAAAGACTCTATGGATGAACTGTTCAGCCAGCGCAATGAGATCTTTGGGACGTGCGGGGAGGAACAAAAAGCTGTTCTCCAGGTGAGCCGCCTTCTGCTATTTACCACAATGGGAAAGACAGAGAGGGGAGAGAGGCGAATGCTCATCAGCTCTTGCAGAGGCTGAAGTAGTTTAAAATTACTCCATCTTTAGTAATTCCCACCAGCATTAGCAGAAATCTCTTTACATTTATTACTCTCTTTTATTGCGTATTTTTATTGCAGTGTTTGGGGATGGGGGGGGGGGGACAGTGGAGATTTCTGAGGCTGCTTTAATTGGAATTACAGCTTGAGCGTGTGGAAGGCCACCAAAGGCACCTCCTGCTCTTCCAGCTCGCAGCGTGCAGCTGGCGCTATTCCTGGGCCCTTTCGCATCCCTTGCTATAACTCTCCTCCCTCTTTTTTTAGGAGAAAACCGAGTCCCTGGTGCAACAGTACGAAGCCGTGAGCCAGCTCAACTCGGAGCGCTACGCTCGCTTGGAGCGTGCCCAGGTCCTGGTAAACCAGTTCTGGGAGACCTACGAGGAGCTGAACCCGTGGATCGAGGAGACACAAGCCCTCATCTCCCAGCTGCCCCCTCCGGCCATCGATCACGAGCAGCTCAAGCAGCAGCAGGAGGACATGAGGGTAAGAGGAYGCAGCGTTTGCATCTCCTGCGCCATCAGTTCCTCTACCTTAAACGGAGGTGCAGCGCTCGCAGGGGCGAGAGCGCCTTTTTTTCTGAATTTTTCTGATTTCCCCCCCCGCCCCCTCCATTCTCTTCTTTTTGGGGATCCTGCCTATGTAATACAAGTGTGCCGTGAGCGTACCATGTGGAAATCACTAGTTACATTAGAGCACTTCTTAACTAAAATACAGATTGCACCCAAGGGAGCCTGGCTGCCTTCGGATCTCCTGCCTGATTGTGGCAGGGAAGACCGCTTTGTGCTTTTAGGGTAGAGAGCTGCAAAGTGAGTTTTCTCAGTGGTGTCCCCCGTGGGGCTGTGGGGAGGGTCAGGAGCCAGCCGTGCCGGGGAAGGACCTGTGCCGGGCGATGTGCCGGCACATGCAGAGCTGTGGCCATGTTAGGAAGAGCCAAGTGCCATGTGCTTGGCAGATGCTGGATCAAGACATCCACGGTGTGAGTTCACTACCAGATACAATCGCTGCTCTTGGAGTGTTGCATGAAATAAATAGGCACGGCTTTCAATAGATTTCTAAACAAATGTCTTCCCTCCCCCTATTCCCTAGCAACTGAGAGAGTCCATTGCTGAACATAAGCCTCATATTGACAAGTTGCTGAAAATCGGACCGCAGCTCAAGGACCTCAACCCCGAGGAAGGGGAGATGGTGCAGAAAAAATACTCGATGGCTGAGGCCATGTATGCCAAAATCAAGGAGGAGGTGTGCCAGCGGGCTCTCGCGCTCGACGAAGCCGTCTCGCAGTCCACCCAGGTACGCTGGGGTGCAAAGGAGCCGAGCCTTCTTATCACAGTCCCCTGGGGAAGCCACATGCTTTCAAATGCGGTTTTATTCTGAGTGTTACAATTGTAAAACCCTTTATAAGGCACAACGTGGTCAGACACCTCCAGGGTAGTTTCCTGCTGCTCAGCGCTGTCTGCAAAAGCAGGGGAGAAGGCGTTTGAATCTTGACATAGTAAATAGGATAATAAATTTTTACAACCTCAATAATGATGCTCTTTCAAAGGGGCTGTTTTGGCATCCACCCAAGGTTGGAAGGGCCCAGAAAGCCTCTTGAAAGGTCTTGGAGAGATAAGTTTAATTTCTGATAAGCTGCGTGTGCAGTGAACGGCCACGGGATCCTTTGTATGGGAGAGTTAACGGTCATCTCCAGGGTCTGGGCGTCTCCAGAGAAGGTCAGTGACTGCAGGAGCAGAGATACGAAAGGAGAGGCAGAGACTGTAGGTGCTAAAGTCCAGAAAGGGGGTGAAGAGTTTCTGCTGCTGAGGGTTTATGACCCCTAGTTATGTTTCATTTCACCTCGTGTTACCGTAGCACAGTTGGTTTTTGTCATGTCTGGGTGTTTATTTTTTTTATTCCTGTATTGTGTAGTCACTTCTCTTGGTTTGCACTTGTATTAACTCCGAGTTTTTCCCCCCACACCCCCCTCCCGTCTCATCTCTCACTCCCATTGTGGAATGTGTTATCTGTGTGTGTTGCTGCCTGTGCCCGTCCTCCCCACATGGTCCCATTTCATTCTTGTGTTGACTGCGCCCCACCATTGCAGATTACGGAGGTAAGCCCCACCACCACAGATATTCATTTACACTCTTTCTTTGGGCTGATTCTATTTTACACCCGGACTTTTATTTCTGGTCCATGCACAGCTCAGCAGAACATGCTTAAAAATTAACTCTGGGGGCCTGAAATCACGTTTCTGAGATGGCTTTCGTTGCATTGCTGCCTGGTCTCAGCCATGGCCAGCTTCTGCTGGGAATGCTTCCTGCAAAGCAGAAGTTTTGCTTTCAGAGGGGTTTACACTGATGCGTGGAGCTTTCTGCTCTAGCTGGACTCGCCGGTTTGCTCCTGCTTGTTGGCTGAGCCAGCGTGCTGCTGATCAACTTTGCACCGAGAGCCCCTCTCCTCTCTGCTGTTAGAGCCCGGGACTTGGCAAATGCCAACACTGGTGTCCTGCAGAGAGGGACCTGAGCTGGCAGCCAGAGTGCAGAGCTGTCCTATCTCACCAGCAGAGATGGTTTGGGATCTTTAAGGCCAAAGTTGACTTTTCTTTAAAAAACAAAACAAAMCAAAAAACCCTGCTAGACCCCCTTCCTCTCTCACTCTTGGCTTTCTGGTTMTGCTTTTGTTGAAGCCCCAGTTCCGTGGCAGCTCGCTCCTCCCCACGTGCATGCAGCCTTCCACCATCTCCCGCTGACCCTGCCGGGGTGGTTTTCTTGCTGGCATTGCACCGAGCGGAGATTTCCGTCAGCACCAAACACGGGCGCTTTTCCAGCAGCGTCTTTGCACGGATGCTCAAATAAACAGGCAGCATCTGGCCATGCTGCCTGTCTGCAAGAAGTGGGACAGCGGTCAAAAATGTGAATTTTGTAGGGTTGAATCCGGTGACAAATCACTGCCGTGTTTGGTTCACAGTTGCCTGTGCCGGCTCTGTGAGTCTGTATGGCTGATATATGGTTTGAGCTGGTGCAGCCTGGGGCTGTTGGCAGCAGAGGAAAGCAGAGGCAGGCGTGAACAGGACGCTGCAGGTTTAATTGCTGTTGCAGGCAATGTTTGTCCTCTCCGCGAGGCCGCTGGGTGCAGCGCTAAGGGCTGTTGCACACGCAGGGAACGATGCAGCRTTGCTTAATCTCATTTCGCCTGCCCTAATGGACTTGCTCTTCTCCAGTTCCACGATAAGATTGAGCCCATGCTGGAGACGCTGGAGACCCTCTCCTCCCGCCTGCGCATGCCACCCCTCATCCCTGCCGAGGTCGATAAGATCCGGGAGTGCATCAGTGAGAACAAAAATGCCACAGTGGAGCTGGAGAAGCTGCAGCCCTCCTTCGAGGCTCTGAAACGCCGTGGGGAAGAGCTGATCGGGCGATCGCAGGGAACGGACAAGGACCTGGCAGCGAAAGGTATCTCGGGGTGGATTTAACAGAAGGTGCTGGCTGGGCTGGTAGCACTGCCCAGCTTCTCCTACCCAAACCATGGCTCCATCACCATGAGGGAGACTTTGATGTCCCCGGGGTGTATTTCAGAGGGTCTCCTGGCTGTAGGAGGAAGGATGAGTCCTCTGCACACAGCTATCTGGTGCCTGCTTCCATCTGGAGCAGACAGGGTGGTATCAGCCAGAGGAGAAAGAATTATTTGTGGCTGCTCAGGCAGAGGTTTCAGCTCAGCYGAGCTGAGCCGTCACCCTGAGCTGGTCTCTTGTGGCAACCGTTGGTGGCCCCTGTGAAATGATTTGTTGGTGTTGATTCAGCATCTAATGGAGGAAAGGAACATCCTCAGCACAAAAAGCCCTGTCAACACGATTGGCACTAATTGGCACCTTTCTTGGCAGCTCAACAGCCAGCTCATGGACTGAGTGAGCGTAGACTTCACGCTAGAGGTGGCCAGAACAGAGGTTCGTTGGAGGAGAGTGTGTGGGCAAATTTGCCCTGAGCTTGCCTGCGCTTAAATAAAGGCTTTATTTCTGCAAGCTGGAGTTTCTCACGTCTCTCAGTATCTCTGAGTTAATGCTCTGATAGTCCTGGTCATCTTTAATTCCCATTTGAATATTCTGTTGGCTATTTCTAAGTGGAAAGTGTTTGCAAAATGCTTTTGAGTTGTAGAAAGGTTTCCTTCTTGAATGTTTTCATTCCCTTCCTCAGTAATCCAGGATAAGTTGGATCAGATGGTCTTCTTCTGGGAAGACATCAAAGCTCGGGCGGAGGAACGTGAAATGAAGTTCCTCGATGTCCTGGAGCTTGCAGAGAAGTTCTGGTACGACATGGCAGCCCTCCTGACTACCATCAAAGACACGCAGGACATCGTTCACGACCTGGAGAGCCCAGGCATTGATCCCTCCATCATCAAGCAGCAGGTGGAAGCGGCAGAGGTGAGGACCATGGGACTGTACCCCTGTATGGAACTTGTCTACACCCAGCTTGTAGGATAAGCTGGGGTAGAGCTTAGATATGAGCATGGCCAGAAGTGGCTGTAAAACAGTTTTGTAGGCAGGCAGTCGGATTATAAAATGTTATTTCCATTGCAATTTGGAACTGCAAGGAAAAAAACAGAAGTGTATTTCACATATCCCTCCCCACCACCACCGCTCCCTGTTCCAGACAAGGAAATGATGCTTAAATCACTTTATCTGCTACTGTTTTGGGAAGCTTATCAAGCATGTGGTCAGAGTTGTGTGCCCACTTGTTTTGAGTGATGTGGAAGTTTGCACAGTTCTGCTCCCAGTCTGAGTCGAAGGCATCTGAGTGCTGTCTAGCGTGGGAAGTGTATATTTAGATTTTGGTTAGACCGGAGATAATTGTAAAGCTGGATGGGCTTGGATTTGAGTGTTGTTGTTTGGTTGTTTCAAATAAGTGGTGAAATCCACTTCAGGTGGATTTGAGTTGACTTGGACCTTGGGGAACAGGGATGTTGCTTTATGCTTTGCTAAGTTTGTCCTTGCTATTTCCCTTTTATAACCATTCTGGCTTTGGTTTGCAACTTTTGAGTCTCAAAACCTAATTCCTATATTGACAGAACACTCCTGTAAACAGTACATCTCTTGTAAACAACATCTTCAGCCAGGCGGTTCAGGCACACGTCAAGCTAAATACAGATGTTCTTATTTTAGTTCCCCCAACCCCTACACACAGCAGCATTGCCACAGTGGCCAGAAGTGGGAGCAGACCAGGTTGGTGGTGGCGATGCTGGTGAGCAGAACAGCCGTCTGCTCGGTGTGTAACCTAGTCCTGGGGTCTGGCATCAGGCTGTTGGCCAGGGTGAGGACACCAGAGCAAGAAGGACTCTCCGTGCTTTAGCCCTCCTGTTCATGGGGCAATTTTGGAAGAGCATTTAATAAGAAACATTTTTCTTTTGTCACTGTGTTATATGCAGACTATTAAAGAGGAGACGGATGGCTTGCATGAAGAGCTGGAGTTCATCCGACTCCTTGGAACTGATTTAATTTTTGCCTGTGGCGAAACTGAGAAACCAGAAGTGAAAAAGAGCATTGATGAGGTAGGAAAACCAGCAGCCTCTCCTTCAGATAAAATCGGGTAGGAGCAAGTGGGAGAGCCTAACGAATTTTGTGGGCAATCTTGTGTTCCGCAGATGAACAACGCGTGGGAAAATCTAAACAAAACGTGGAAGGAGAGGCTTGAAAAGCTTGAAGAAGCCATGCAGTCGGCTGTGCAATACCAAGATACGCTTCAAGTAAGAGGCAGGGCTGTTTGTGTGGGGTGGGTGGACCTTGGGAACACCACTGCGAGTCCTCTCCCTGGAGTTGTACTGGGATTTGCACTAATGCAAAGCAGGGAAATGTCTCCTGGGTGAGTGTTTGCAGCCTCTGTTAGAGCCTGAGCTCAACAACCAGCTCCAAGGAGGAGCAGATATTTGACTGCGTTTGTCTTCCCAAACCTCTCTTCATTTCTGCACGAAGCAGCGGGATGCGCCTGGCTGCCATCAGGTCCTTATGTTGGAAGCAGGAGAGGGGAGGAAAGAGCTTGCAAAAGCGTGTGCTGGCCAAGCAGGCGCCTCTGTCCCGAAAGACAAGTTTCATGGTTGYGGGGTGGTGGAGGCACCAGCCCCATTTCCCCGACCCGCCGCGGGGGGAGCACACTTTGCCATTCCCTTTGCTAACGGTGTCTGCACTCCTTTCAGGCCATGTTTGACTGGCTGGATAACGCCGTGATCAAACTCTGCAACATGTCTCCTGTCGGCACTGACCTCAACACGGTTAAGGAGCAGATGAACGAGATGAAGGTACGCGGGCGGAGTGGCTCCAGTTCTCTGGTGCTTGCTTTGCATCGCAGGGCCCGCACTCCAATGATTCATTTTGTTCTGGTTTTTGTCCTGCTTGTTTTGGCAGGAGTTTAAAATGGAGGTTTACCAGCAGCAGATTGAGATGGAAAAGCTTAATCACCAAGGTGAACTGATGCTAAAAAAAGCTACAGATGAGACAGACAGAGACATCATAAAGGAACCACTGACAGAGCTGAAACATCTCTGGGAGAATTTGGGCGAGAAAATTGCTCACAGACAGGTAGAGAGAAGATCTGGGCTCTCGCAAGTGCAGGGTTGAAACTCGCTGGGATGCTCCCCCTCCTTCCCGACTTAAACTTTCTTTTTCCTTCCCTGTCCTTGCCCAGCATAAGTTGGAAGCCGCTCTCCTGGCACTCGGCCAGTTCCAGCACGCATTGGCGGAGCTGATGGCCTGGCTGACCCACACCGAGGAGCTGCTCGACGCACAAAAACCCATCAATGGAGACCCAAAAATCATCGAGGTTGAACTCGCAAAGCACCATGTGAGTACTCACACTCTGTGTCCATTTTTAGTCTATTCCCGTTGCAGGATTTTATTTCTCATGAAGGGTTTGAGTTGATTCAAGTCCATGAGAGCATTCAAGAATTAACAGGGTGCTTTAGAGAGGCATCCAACATTTGCCCACCACGTCTCATGTAGGTGCTGAAGAACGACGTCCTGGCCCACCAAGCGACCGTGGAGACGGTGAACAAAGCAGGCAATGAGCTCCTGGAGTCGAGCGCAGGGGACGACGCGAGCAGCCTGCGAAACCGCCTGGAGAAGCTGAACTCGTGCTGGGAGTCGGTGCTGCAGAAGACGGAGGAGAGGGAGCAGCAGCTTCAGTCCACGCTCCAGCAGGTCAGGGAGACGCATCGGGGGTAACCCCCTGTGCCGCGGCAAGCTGCTGAGGGTCCGCTTCCCCCTTCCCTTTGGGGGTAAACGAAGGGGGAAGGAGTTAGAGACACACACTGGGATTTTTTATGCAAGTTTTTCATTTAACTCTTAGTCCTGGCGTGGTTCGGTGCCTGCCCAGAAGCACGGCAGGGACGAGGCACACCCGCGTGGTTAAGGAGGTGCCATGTATAACCTTCCTTAAGGTGCTGGTGCATCCAGCTCTGCCTCTTTATCTGGTTTTGAAGCAAACACAGCGTTAACCCTGGCGCATGATCAATGGTGGCTGATGTCATCTGATCTGTGGCCGATTATATGTTCCCGAACAGGCCCAGGGTTTCCATGGTGAGATTGAAGACTTCCTCCTGTGGCTAACGAGGATGGAGAGCCAATTGTCGGCATCAAAACCCACAGGAGGTCTGCCAGAAACTGCCCGGGAACAGCTCAATGCCCACATGGTAATTTCTCAGGAGAGATTTTTAATGCTTTCAATTCAGCAAGCTCCTGTCTGTCAAATATCAGCATCAAAACTTCTCCCTTCTGTATCCGATGGGAAGAAGAGTGCTTCTCTGGTCTCTTCTTACAGATTATTTTGCACTTGATGCCTGGGACAAGCATCACGATGCTTTAACCACCTTTCTCTGCTCAAAGTGACACACTGCTGTCACTTTGCTGCTTGCCCTGAACCTAATTTTCTCATCACCCTGAGTTGCAGCAAGCCGTGGCCCCTCTCCGAGCTCTTCCTTTGTCTAACGCTTYGGTGATGCCTTCCTTGCAGGAGCTGTACAGCCAGCTCAAAGCCAAGGAGGACATCTACAGCCAGCTGCTGGCCAAGGGGCGACTGATGCTGTTGAATCGCGACGACTCTGGCTCTGGCTCAAAGACAGAGCAGAGCGTAGCGCTGCTGGAGCAGAAATGGTGTCTGGTCAGCACCAAGATGGAGGAGAGAAAGGTAATGTTGGTGGAGAGATGCCATCCACCCTTGCCCCATGAGCTGGTCTTGATGGCACTTTCTCCCTGCTTTGCTACTCTGCTTTCCCGGGAGGGATGGAGCCGGTCAGGGCTGGAGAGGTGGGCTGGGGTTTTTTCTTAGACAAGCTGTCTTGGTTGCGCAGGTTGAGTTTGTCTTTCAGATGGTGCTGTCTGAGCGTCAAGCTGTTGTTTTTTTTTTTTTTCTAGATAGTCATCAGAGTTGGTTAAATCACACAGAAAATGAGAGTAAAATTGCATTTTGGGTTAATTTAGAGGAGAGGTGGGAAGAAACCTCCTGCGGCTCTGAAAGGCAGGCTTTGTTGGTCCTCTGCGAGACAGCAGGCCAAATCCTCCTCCGAGCTGACTCCATCCTAGGCTTTTGGCCGGTGATGAGATAAAACAAGGGACGCAGTGGCCTCAGCCCAGAATAAATTTGCGGTGCTGCAGCTGTTACCATCGAAATATCATCCACCTCATTTACCCAGCCACTCTCCCCATGGCGATCCCTTTCTCAGGAAGCTGAGGGTGACRCAGCTGCTCGTGTGCCGATGAAGGTCTCCCCTTTCAGGGGCGATTCTTGTTTTGAAAGAAAGCGGTGGCTTTCACCGAAACCCCCTCCCCTTGGTAAACAAGTCGCGTTCCCGGGCCAAGGCGATGTGGTTCCTGTTAGAGGGACGCTTCGGCAGCGACACAAAGGCTGCCTCTGTCTGTGAAACCGCAGATCGTGAGCTCTCACCCTCCGTGTTGTGTTTTTCCCCCTCCCTTTCTCTCTCCCTACTGCGGCAGGCGAAGCTGGAGGAGGCGCTGGCCCTGGCCACGGACTTCCAGAACTCCCTCCAGGACTTCATCAACTGGCTCACGCTGGCCGAGCAGAGCCTGAACATCGCGCCCCCGGCCAGCCTCATCCTCAACGCCGTGCTGGCCCAGATCGACGAGCACAAGGTACCGGCGCCGTGAGCACCCAACAGCTCTCTGGGGTGGAGGGACCAAGGGTGGCACCTCATCTCCCCTGCACCCATGGGCTGCTCGCAGGCACGTCCAGCTCCCTTACAGATAAGAGGACATCTTTGCCATTCGCAGGTGTTCGCCAACGAGGTGAATGCTCATCGGGATCGGATCATCGAGCTGGATCAAACTGGGAACCAACTGAAGTTTCTCAGTCAAAAGCAGGATGTGGTGTTAATCAAGAACCTGCTGGTGAGCGTCCAGTCCCGCTGGGAGAAGGTCGTCCAGCGCTCAGTGGAGCGGGGACGGGCTCTTGATGATGCCAGGAAGCGAGCCAAGCAGGTAAGAAACATGGGATGGGTGCGACAGACCCCAAAGTACGGCCAACCTCGGGGAACAGCAGGTCCCAGAGACCAGAAAGGGACTGGGGACACCACCRGTGTTAAGTTTCAGACTTGCTCTTGTTTCTTTGCAGTTCCACGAAGCTTGGAAGAAACTGATTGATTGGCTGGAGGATGCAGAGAATCACCTGGACTCAGAGCTGGAGATTTCCAATGATCCTGACAAAATCAAGCTCCAGCTCTCCAAACACAAGGTAGAGCTTCGCCAAAGTGAGACTGGTGCTGGACGCTGGGTGGAAGGGTGCTTTGTTGGGAGGGGGAGCAGGGCAGCATCTCCTCTGCCGTCAGGACAGGGGAAAGGCATGTCCACACTTACCGCTGCCATGGAAAATGTTCAGCTGGGGATCTTCACAGGCACCATCTATCTTCAGAAAGCCAATGCCAGGCTTTCTGAAACAGTTTTGTTTTCTCTCCGGTTCCCAGGAGTTCCAGAAGACGCTGGGGGGGAAGCAGCCCGTCTACGACACCACCATCAGGACAGGCAGAGCCCTCAAAGAAAAAGCCTTGCTTCCAGATGACACTCAAAAGCTGGATAATTTACTGGGAGAAGTCCGGGATAAGTGGGACACAGTGTGCGGGAAATCTGTGGAAAGGTAAGTCCAGCCCCAACCTTGTACCAACAGCACTTGTTTGTCGATGACTCATCGAAATGGAGAGCAGAGGAGGGGGAAGCGATTTCATGGGGTGGTTGGAGGAGGTCACTGGGACGTGACAAAAGGAGGTGAGTTTGTTCATGGAGGTTCACGGGGATGTTTGTTTTTCAGGCAGCACAAGCTGGAAGAAGCCCTCTTGTTCTCTGGCCAGTTCATGGATGCGCTGCAGGCCTTGGTGGACTGGCTCTACAAGGTGGAACCCCAGTTAGCTGAAGACCAGCCTGTCCATGGTGACCTGGATCTGGTCATGAACCTGATGGATGCTCACAAGGTGAGAGCGCCTTTTCCAGCTCTTCTCTGGGACATGAGTAGGGCTTGTCTTCCCCAAGAGCCAAAGAACGGAGGAGCCAGAGTTGGTGTCTTGCTGCAGAGCTGCGTGTCTCCCTGCTTTGCTTTGCTGTGGTGGACAAGGAGGGCAAAAACAGGGTGAAGAAGGGGGAAGAAACTTTTATGTAGGTTACAGGAGCTGGAGCTCTGTTCTTCTGAGATGCTATCAGTCAAATCTGTTGAGGGTTTAGTTTTGAAAAGGTGGCTGAATTTATAGTCCTCTATAAACTTTGGTCTTGGCAGTTCTCTCCAACATGTCTTGGAGACTGGCGCTCCTGGGTTTGGATTGGGTCATACGTTGAAATCCCTGGACAGGGCTTGGGCTTCTGTTCAAAGCAGCCGTTGTGTTGCAGCTGGAGCTCCTGGGCTAAAGTTCGCCTGCTCCAGGTCACCACTGCTTCTGCCAGGGTGGAAAGCTGGGGCTCCTGCCCACGTGCACTTACACCGAAACGCACTCAGGAGCTGCCTGCGCCATCTGGCTCCCTGCCTGCCTGCCCTCCCATCACACCGGGTTGTGGTGGATCCCTGATGTGGGTGCAAAACCCATGTTACAAACTATTTCAGACGTGCCCCCTGTTTTATTCCCCACATGAAACAACCCACTGGGACTGACTGGCCCCGCTGGGCTTCTGCCCTCTCTCCCTCCAGGTCTTCCAGAAGGAGCTGGGGAAGCGCACTGGGACGGTCCAGGTGCTCAAGCGCTCTGGCCGGGAGCTCATCGAGAACAGCCGGGATGACACGACCTGGGTGAAGGTGCAGCTGCAGGAGCTGAGCAACCGGTGGGACACGGTGTGCAAGCTGTCCGTGTCCAAACAAACCCGTCTGGAACAGGCCTTGAAGCAGGTGAGCAGAAGGCTAGGGGTGGAAACGGTCTCAGAGAGCTTTGCTGGGACTACAAGTTTGTGCCAGGAGGTCAACACAAACCTCAGAGAAGAGGTTTTGCCCAGGGACGGATCTCCTGGCCGAGCAGGACGCCCAGCCCTGCAGCAGTTACCAGTGGGTTGGTGTCAGTTATTTATTTATTCTTTTCCCCAAAGAGCCGATAAAGGCTGATTTGAAAAGGGAGGATGAAAAGATCTCACCAATGTGCACGGCAGGAATAGAGCAGTGATCAGAGACTGCCCAGGCTGGTGTTTGCTAATGTCCAGTGGAAGGGAGAGGCCTAGATTGAAGCAAAAAAAAAAAAAAAAAAGGTCAAAGGCTCTAAGTAGTTTTTATGCCAAGTAGGCAATTTACAGAATAAACTATGCAGGTGCCAAATTGGTCAGAATACAGGTAGTTGTGCTGTTTTTAAAAACATTTAGTTCTTCAGTGTGGCTGATGCCGAGGGGAGGGAGGTGCCCGGCCGCTGCGGGACCCGTCTGCTGGTGCTGCACAAACCCAGGCCAACAGACAGGGCTTTTTTCCCCTTTTTGTATTTGTTTTTGAAGTATCTTTCAGCCCTTTTGTCTCTCCAGCTCTCGGCAGTGAATTGAGCGGCCCATTTTGGGAACAGGAGGGCTAACGCCTGTGCTTTTGTCGCCACAGGCAGAGGAGTTCAGGACGGCCGTGCACATGCTGCTGGAGTGGCTCTCGGAGGCAGAGCAGTCCCTGCGCTTTCGGGGAGCGCTTCCCGACGACGCCGAGGCGTTGCAGTCCCTCATTGACGCGCACAAGGTAGCGGGGAGCTCTGAAACGCAACCTGAGCAAAATTTATGGGAGAGAATATTGCAAAATAATTCGTTTGGGCCTTTCAGGAGTTCATGAAGAAAGTAGAGGAGAAGAGAGTGGACGTGAACGCAGCGGTGGGCATGGGGGAGGTCATCCTGGCCGCCTGCCATCCCGACTGCATCACCACGATCAAACACTGGATCACCATCATCCGAGCCAGGTTCGAGGAGGTGAGTCCACCAGGCTTTGTTCCAGGCCAGTGGTGAGAGGTGGTGGTGGACACCACCACCAGGGATGGCCGTTTGGTATTGGTTCCTGCCCCTGGTTTCCCACCATAGGCTAATGGTCATCTCTGTGTTTCCAACAGGTTCTCACGTGGGCGAAGCAGCACCAGCAGAGACTGGAGTCTGCGCTTTCCGAGCTGGTGGCRAATGCAGAGCTTCTGGAAGAGCTCCTGGCTTGGATCCAGTGGGCTGAGACAACCCTGATCCAACGGGACCAGGAGCCCATGCCACAAAATATTGATCAGGTCAAAGCCCTCATCTCCGAACACCAGGTGAGCCCAGTGCCGAACACGGTGGGCACTCAGGAGAGGGGCGGGGGGGGTTTCCTGCCCTTCCGTGGAGAAGGCRTTGACTTCTCTTGGAAGTCCCTGTTAAAACACTATGTGACCMAACCGGAGCTGTCACCTGGGAGCAAAGCCAGCCCAGGGGATGAACTCCAGCGTTTGCAGACCCAAGCCAGCGCTGTACAATAGCTTGACCACAAGCCCCCGTTGCCGGTGCTTAATGCTCCCATCTCCTTTATGGGCTTGGCATGTCCCAGCAAGGATCTGGAGCAGCAGGAGACCAAAAACATCTTGAAACTGTAAAGGTTCTCTTGTCCCTTCTGTATTTTGACAGTCCTTTATGGAGGAGATGACACGGAAACAGCCAGACGTGGACCGCGTCACGAAGACGTACAAGAGGAAAGCTACTGAGCCCCCCCACGGGCCTTTCATCGAGAAGTCCCGCAGCAACAGTACGTCTCCTCAATATGCAGCTTTCGGTGAAACATGCTACGATGAGAGGAAATGAAACGCATAGGAAACTAATTAACTTTGATTATCAATTAACAAGGCATCCTGCATTGACAGCCACCAGGAAGGCGGTTGAAACTTGTCAGAAGGGGGGAAAAAAAATCCAGGTGGCATTTGCCAAAACGCCCATGCCGGGGTGTGCTGCGCCTGGGGAAGCTCGTGCTGTCGCTGCTCTGCTCTTTCTCTCTGCAGTTGCTTTGTGATGAGGTTTTGGGGTCTTTCCTCATGTTGTTTCGTGAAGCCAGAGTCTGTTGTGAAAAAAACGTGCAAAGGGAGCGCCGGGGGGGTTGGGTGTAGAGCCGTCCATCACCCCGTCCTCCTACCTGGGGACACTGTGTCCCTTCGGAGAGCGGCCAGCGAGGCCGTGGGAGGTTTTCTCTTTGAAAAATAAAATGCATTTCATTGCTGCTCTTTCCTGGACTGCTCAGACTTGCTGAACCCATCAAAACCACCTCAAACAACTCCTGTTCTCCCTTTTTCCAGGAAAATCCTTGAGTCAGGCCGCTCCCCCCAGCATGCCCATTATCTCCCAGTCGGAAACAAAGAACCCCCGGATTAACCAGCTCTCGGCCCGCTGGCAGCAGGTCTGGCTGCTGGCGCTGGAGCGGCAGCGGAAGCTCAACGATGCCCTGGACAGACTGGAGGAGGTAACGGCCACCGGCTGCTCTGGGCCGTGGGGGGGAGCGGTGCCCGGGGGGTTGCTCGCTGGAGAGGTGCGAGAAGCATTTTAAATTAGTGCTGCCTCTTGAATTGCCCAGCTCTTGCAGACAGTTACTGCTGCCTTTCTGAAAATGCCAAAAGAAAAAGAAAAAAATTAACTCCTAAAATATTAAGGCTGAAAACTACCTTCTGTAATTAACTGCACACCGATGAACTGCTTTGTGCCCCTGCAGTCAGTATCTGTAGAGGTAATGACAGCCAGGCCTGCTTTACTCCTAGTAATTAGTTTAACAACTACTGTCTATATCTTTTCCAAACATCTAATGTAATTTTTGTTTTTATTTATGCTTAACAAAGCAGCTATGCCCAGAAGTGAGTGTTTTTGTTTTTTGTTGCTTTTGCTGTAGGTCAGTTCAGTTTATACGTATTAATGTTTTTTCTTTGTTGCTTTTAACTCCAAGAATGTTTAGAGAAAACAAACAAACAAAAAAAGCGCTAAAAATTGTTGCATTACCTTGCTGTGAGCTGCTTTAGCTGGTGGGGTTGTGGGGGGTCCTTTTGGGGGAGCATAAAAAAGGGTGTTAGTTTAAATTGGAGGGTGAGTGGCTCGTCAGAGGCTGGTGGCAGAGCCGCGGGGCCAGGGTTTGCAGAGCTGAGATGTGCCCCAGCTGCTGTCTTACCTGGAAGACAAGCAAGAAATCCCTTCTTGCCTGCTTAGAGGGAAAGGGAGAGGAGAGACGTGCCCAAAATGGGGCCAGCAATGGGTATTCCTCCCGGGCAGAGCCTGGCGAGTCGTTAGGCAAAATCCGGGTGAGGAATTATCCCCAAATGCCCGAGCAGAGACGGGGGGGATGTGTGTGTGTCTGTGTGCAAGTAGCTGATATCTCTGCATATGTGTACGTATACCACCGTGGGGGATGCTGCATCCCGTGTCGATGGTTCCGTGACGCGCGGTCCACGTGGTGGCTGTCGGCTACGCTGTGTGTCCATCTGTTCTGGAAAGTCAGTTTGAGCAGCCCCCTCATTAACGGGGGTCGTCTGGATAAACCCAGATAAACCTTCCCGGGGGGGCGGGCAGTGAGCATTAGCATCGGGAGCTCGGGCACGGGCTCACCTGAAGGCTGGTGTTTTAGGGTGCTGTAGAGCCGGGGGTGCTACTCCTTCAGGGATTTCCCCCGCTGACTCTCATGGGTTTCCTTCCAGTTGAAGGAGTTTGCAAACTTCGACTTCGATGTCTGGCGGAAGAAGTATATGCGTTGGATGAACCACAAGAAATCCCGCGTCATGGACTTCTTCCGGCGCATCGACAAAGACCAAGATGGGAAGATCACCCGGCAGGAGTTCATCGATGGCATCCTGGCCTCTAGTAAGTCCCTGCCTGCCTGAAACAAGCTGGGAAAATTGGCTACCTCGGTGTGGCGAGAGGTTGTCCCTGCTCGAGGACCGAGATGCAGACTGTGCTCCGACATCCCTGGCTCTCGTGAGTGAGGTCCCTGCATCGGTTACTCATTTCTCTCTCCTTCCAGAATTCCCCACCACGAAGCTGGAGATGACCGCGGTGGCCGACATCTTTGACCGTGACGGTGACGGCTATATCGATTACTATGAGTTCGTGGCTGCTCTCCATCCCAACAAGGATGCCTACCGCCCCACCACTGATGCCGACAAGATYGAAGATGAGGTAAAGCACCAAAAGAGACGGGTGCTTGGAGGTGCGGGGTGGTTCAGGCTGCAGGTTGGCAGTGGGGAAGACAAAAAGGAGGGGAGGGGGGGAGGAAAAGGGATTGTGGTGGTGCTGAGCTCAAATAATTGGCTGGTACCACCAGTACCTACCGTATTTTTGAAGGAAAGGCTGCTTAGGGCTGTGTGTTATCCAAGCAGTGCCTTGTATTGGAGGAGACTCCCAAAATCCTGGTCCCTTACCTCTCTTGTTGGTGATGGCAGGTCACCAGGCAAGTGGCCCAGTGCAAGTGTGCCAAGAGATTTCAAGTGGAGCAGATCGGCGAGAACAAATACCGGGTAAGGCAGAGGGGGCCGAATGCTGCCCCGGCGGCACAAATCCTGCTCCCCCTTCCCACCCGGGGGAGGGGGATTACCAACGGGGTGCCCAGCCTGGTGCAGGGGGGACCCTCCGGGCTCCCCAGGGCGAGACGGAGACCTCATCCTCCGGCACGCCGGCTCCCAGCGGAGGTGGCTGAGCCGTGTTTGCCCAGCACCGACCTCGGCCCCAGGGCGTTCCCCAAATCGGGAGAGCATAAAAGTGGCCCTGTTCTGGGGCAGCCGGCTCGTCGGCCCCGTGAAACGCTGCATTCACTCCGCCGGCAGCCGCCCTTGAAGTTTTCCTCGTGGATGAGTGTACCTTACGCCTGTGTTTTTCTTAGCTCGCTCCCGAAGAAGGAGAATAATTTCCTTAAAGAATCTCTTTGTAACGGGCTGGCTGTTTATGTTTCAAATCATTCACCGAGGTGAACTGGTGAAACGAGCTGGCGGCAGAGCTGCCCRCTTTCCTGCCCACTGTTTTCGGGGCTGATGCTCTGGCCGGGAGGAGCCGAGCCGCAGCGCTCGCCCCCGCCGGCTGCACCGGCCGCAGGCTCCCTGAACTTCTACCTTACACCCAAATAGCATAAACCCCACAGATTTCTAACTACCTGCAGTTAACAGTTTTCATGATTATTGCACTGTTAATCCCATAAATGTTTTTCTTGTTTTTCTTTCCCCTCCTCTTCCTCTCGACTTTCCTTCCCCGCCCCATCCCCTCTCCCTCCACAACTCTTCTCCCTCCGTAGTTCTTCCTCGGCAATCAGGTACAGTTTGCCTTGCGATGCTGTCTCTCACCTCTTGGGTTTTTTTTGTTGTTTTTTTTTTTTTTTTAACAAACATAGCTTTGTGTGTCCGTGATGCTGCTCTGTCCTTTGTTGCTGTGGGAGGATGTGATCTGTGAGCGCAGCTCAGCAGAGCCTGGTACAGAGGCGTGCCTGAGCTGGGAGGGCCACCTGAAAAAAAGACTGCATTAGGTAGAAAAAAGGGAAAAATTCAATGGAAAACACGAGATTTGACAAAAATGGAGAGATTTTTCTCTCCCTGGCTCCTTTCTGGGATACCTTGGGGATGTTGATGGTAACCAGTGGCAAATCACGGCACCCTGCGGCAGGGAACACTGAGATACTGATGGGCTCGTGCCCGGGACTGCCTTCCTTCGGGGAACGGCCAGCCCGGATGAAATCACAGGGGTACAACTACCTGCACGAGGGCTGTACCAGGCTCTGGTGGGTTTGGATCGCAATCACTGTGGAATGAGAATGCTGAGTCCACCCCTTTAATCCCGTAGGTAACGATAACTAAACCCTCATCCCCGCTACACCCACTGAGTAACTCCTAACTGGAGCGAGGCTCACAAAACCTGCATGTATCCCCATTACTGTCGTGACCCGAGATGAGCGGTGCAGCGTGCGTGAGTGCCAGCTGGTTCGGGGRCCAGAGCTCTTCTTTTAACGGGACTGGAGCATCGCGTGTTGTTACAATGTGCCCACTGCCCCCGCTCAAACAGAAAARCCTATTTTTTCATCTGGAATGATGATGCCCTACCAAAAACATGCCCAAAAAGAAACAAACTTGGGTGTCCAAAGTGGACGAATCCGAGAGAGTTCTGGCTTTAATTTAGACAGTGATTATAGAAAAATTTTCAACAGCAACTGAAAAATAATGTAAATGCGGCAGAGGAAATGAGAATTGACTTGTCCCTGGTTTTCCCTGGTGCAGAACTAGCTCTTGAAGGACACCTCGCGTGGAGCCGGAGAGAGGGAAGGCAGCTCCCCTGCCCTCCTCCCTGCCCGCGGGCACCGCGGCCATGCCGAGCACGGCTGCGGCAGCTCTTTCACCGCGGCGCTGGGGCGAGCGTGTTTTGGTAGGACCCCTGAGCAGGGAGACCCACCAGTGCACGGTCCGGGGTCCCATGTCCCGGTGGGAAGGAGGGTCGGAGATGCTGCTACCTCCTGCCCCTCTGCCTGCCATGACCCATCTCAGTGTGGCTTTGCACTCTCTGTTTTCATTTAATCTCTTGGGTTTTGCATTCTTATCCACGCAGGGAAAATGTTGCTACATTTTTTTTTTTTTTTTCTTTTTTTAATCATTCTGAAGAAGGTCTTGCTTTCAAAGGGTGGTTCCTCTATCTTCTCATCCCTGCAGGTGCTCTGTAGACCTGGATGCAGAGCTGCTACATCCGAGCAAGGCTCCCGGTGTCCCGCACCGGCTCTGCCGCCTGCCCCATGCAGAGGGCAACCAGGAGCCTGGGCTCAGCTGTCCGGGAGATTTAGGGAGCTTTGAAAAACAGACACATGCTTTTGATTCAGGGTGCACTTGTTTGAAATTGCAGGTGTTTTAAAATCACTAATGAACATTGCAATCACTAATCAACATTGCTGCGGGATTCCTGCCTGGATTCCCATCACTCTGCACTCACCAAAACATTCTCACTGGGCGATCTCTGCGGTGGGGGCTTTCTGGCTGGTGGGGTCAAGTCTGAGGCTCGGTGAAATCCCAGGACTTCAGACTTGATGATAAGAGGTTTCTCGCTCAGCGGTGACGCAGCACTGCTTGCCTCGCTGATTCATTGGTACTCAGTGATCTGAATCAGCCAGCTCTTTTCCACGTGGGCTGCACCAGGAGGGTCATTGTATTGCCAGCCTCTATTTCCTTCATGATAAAAGGAAAAACTACAATTCTGGCTGAGAAAACCCATCCGAAGACCAAATTCCAAATTCTCATTTGCTGCTCTAAAAAATTCTCTCTTTCCAGCTTTAAAACTAAAGGATTTGGATAGTTTCATCACCTTAAAACCATGCAGCAGAAAAACTCCTGTAAATTGGTACTAGCCTGCCCTTATTCCAGAAGAACCTATCTGGAGAAACCTTAAAAGTATTCAATAGATCAATAAAAGCATTTGGTGCAGCCTGCTGCGGGAAGGAGCCGAGTGTCCCTTGTTGTGTCCCCCTTGTCTGAACTGTTCCTTGGCTCCGCAGTTCGGCGATTCCCAGCAGCTGCGGCTGGTCCGTATTCTGCGGAGCACGGTCATGGTTCGTGTCGGTGGCGGATGGATGGCCCTGGATGAATTTTTAGTGAAGAATGATCCTTGCAGAGGTAAGGCAATTCCTGGGTTTTATACAACCGGGGTCTTCTCGCCCAGTAAGGGGAGTTTGAGAACTTGTCTGCTGTGACTGTGAATGGCCAGATGTACCAGAGGAGCGGGTCTGGGTTATCCAAATAACAGGCGGGAGCTGGAGAAAATGGATCCAAAGCAAACCATAGAACTTAAAATCACGAGATTTGGCGATACTGCAGCAAATCTCGCAGTGTTTAGCCAGGTGTCTTGGGAGGAGAAGATGGAAGGGTTGTGGTTTTTGTTTTTAAGACCCCAGCGAGYGGAGCTGCATTGCCATGCTGGGGGTCTCGGCTTCCCTTTGAAGCGGTCAGTGCGCCCGTGTGGCTCTCTGGATGATGGAGTAAACTTCGTAAAGGTGACCTGAAAGAATTCAAAAGGTTCAAAGCCAGGAGATGGTAAAATCCTGGTCTGAGACACTCTGGGGAGAAGATGCTCTGGCCCAGGATCCGTGAAGCCGTGGTGCTGTGGCCACGGGGCATTTGGTCCAGACYGGTCCTATTGAATGAGGAGACGTTTCTCCCGTGACTTTGAAACTACTTGATTTCTCTCTGATGCGTTTCTAATGCAAGTTTTCTCAGTTCATTTGTTTTCTTTAGAGCAGCGGCATAAGGAACTAATTTGGAAACCCTGAGCTGTGCAGGACCGTGCAACTTAAATACCTGTTTGCAGCGAGAGCTGCAGACAGTGCTGGCTCTTCCTCTAGTGCCTTAAAATTACCTTTCTTCCCCCAGCTCTGCCCGTGAGGGTGGAAACGTGGCCCTTCTTCTTTTTTCTGGATTGCCACGTGCTAGATTTGAGTTGTAAAAAGGCTGCATTTAGGCATCATTGTCCGTCGGGCTGTTCAGGGCTGGGTTGGATTTCTTTGGGGGATTTTGAGCACTGCGTCCTGCTGTAAGTGTGTCGATAGGCATCACCTTGCACAAATGTGTCCCAGGGATTGACCAGCCCACGGTGAAACAAAAAAGATGTTTCAGTTCAGCATTAATGCAGGAAAATTCAAGTGCAAGAAGTTCCTAGATGAACTGAGCTTAAGGAAAACACAGCAGCACATTAGAAGGGAAAAACTACCTTGATCTTGGGGTTTTAGGGCTGAGCAGTGTTTGCTGGAGCTGGTTTGGTGGGACACGTTTGGAAGGGACGGTTGGGATAACGCAGACCAGGGTCACGTACTGTGGGCACAGAGAGCGGGGTCGCCTCCTTTCCAAAATCTTCAGTCTTGAGGTTTTATTGTGGTCAGAGCTGTTGGGCTGGAAGCGATGCTATGCTGCAACCGGCCGAGAGCTGTGACCGGGCGACAGAGAAGGATCCACTTCGGTGGATGAGGAATTGGTTGGATGGTTGCATCCAGAGGGTAGTGGTCAATGGCTCAATGTCCAGATGGAGATCGGTGACGAGTGGCGTCCCACAGAGGTTCGTACTGGGACCAGTACTGTTTAGTATCTTCATCAATGACATAGGCAGCGGGATCGAGTGCACCCTCAGCAAGTTTGCCGATGACACCAAGCTGAGTGGTGYGGTCGACACGCCTGAGGGACGGGATACCACCCAGAGGGACCTGGACAAGCTCCAGAAGTGGGCCCATGTGAACCTCATGAGGTTCAACAAGGCCAAGTGCAAGGTCCTGCACCTGGGTCGGGGCAACCCCCGGTGTCAATACAGGCTGGGGGATGAAGGGATTGAGAGCAGCCCTGCCRAGAAGGACTTGGGACTATTGATGGATGAAAAGCTGGACGTGAGCCGACAATGTGCGCTCGCAGCCCAGAAGGCCAACCGTACCCTGGGCTGCATCCAAAGCAGCGTGGCCAGCAGGTCGAGGGAGGTGATTCTGCCCCTCTGCTCTGCTCTGGTGAGACCCCCCCTGCAGTACTGCRTCCAGCTCTGGGGTCCTCAGCACAGGAAAGACACGGACCTGTTGGAGCGGGTCCAGAGGAGGGCCACGAAAATGATCAGGGGGATGGAACGCCTCTCCTGTGAAGGAAGGCTGAGAGAGTTGGGGTTGTTCAGCCTGGAGAAGAGAAGGCTTCGGGGAGACCTTATTGCAGCCTTCCAGTACTTAAAGGGGGCTTATAAGAAAGATGGGGACAGACTTTTTAGCAGGGCCTGTTGCGACAGGACAAGGGGGAATGGCTTTAAACTAAAAGAGGGTAGATTTAGACTAGATATAAGGAAGAAATTTTTTGTAATGAGGGTGGTGAAACCCTGGCACAGGTTGCCCGGAGAGGTGGTAGATGCCCCATCCCTGGAAACATCCAAGGTCAGGTTGGATGGGGCTCTGAGCAACCTGATCTGGTTGAAGATGTCCCTGCTCACGGCAGGGGGCTTGGACTGGATGATCTTTAAAGGTCCCTTCCAACCCAAACTATTCTATGATTAGCAAGGGGGATGGCCAGGAATGAAGTGCATCGAGGCTGCATATTTTGGAGAGCTTAGGTCTGTACTCCATATGTCCCTGTCTCACTGGGGTCTCTGAGATGTTAATTGCTTCAGATATGTCTTCTTCAAGCTGCTGCCTAACAGTTCCTTGCTCCTGCTGTCTAACGGCTGTTGCTGAAAGCAGGATGATTTACAGCGTGTGCTGCTTGCTTTGGGGAACCTTCCTGCTCCTCCGGCCTCCCCCGTTCATGCTTTGCAGCAGATGTTTTAGAGCACTGACATCAAGGTTATTTCCATCCCTTGGTTATCTCAGCGTGATGCTTCCCTTCTGCAATTGCTTCCTTGGCTTTCTGGTCCGTAATGCATCGACTCTAAAATTGCTCCCGTGTCCTATAAGGCTTGGTGCATGCCCTCGCTCTCTGAACACCGTGAGCACGCAACACGTTGGCACGTGTCAGCTGGCCCAGGAGCTGAAGTCCACAGACCTTCTCCCTGCTCGGTTTCTCCTCGCTTGTCGAAGGGAGACCCTCCAGCTCTTCGGGGCATTTGGGTGAAAATTTTAAAGTTGGCTTTTAATGGGTGGTGGTCACTTCTCTCTCACCTCTCCCCCCACATTGGTGAAGAGCTGCCCAGAGCTGCGAGAGAGCAGAATTGCAATCCTTCAAAGCTGCTCTTACTATTTTTAAGCCACTTTAAAGATTACATTGGCTGCTGTTGTAACACACCATGTTTAAAGGCCATCAGGATYGCTTTCCCCGAGACGCTAGAAAATAATAGAGCATCCAGTTTGAAGTCATGGGCCTCAGGCAGCTTTTAGTCAGACAATTTCTCAAAGAGCTGATCCATGGCAGGAGGTGGTTAGGGCAGAGCAAGAGAGCTGGGATGGTCTTGCTGCCGTCCGCTCGCCCTCGGAGATGGGCTTTGGGAGATATTGCAAGGACGCGTGCTCTGACCCCCGGAGCCTCCTGAGCCCCGGTAACCATGTCGGGTTCATGCGAACCTCAGGTCTCCTCTCCTTTATCCCCTTCCAGCACGAGGACGGACCAACCTTGAACTCCGAGAGAAATTCATCTTGCCGGAGGGAGCCTCCCAGGGAATGACACCGTTCCGATCGCGAGGCCGAAGATCAAAACCATCCTCCCGGGCAGCCTCCCCGACGCGATCCAGTTCCAGTGCCAGCCAGAGCAACCACAGCTGCGCCTCCATGCCATCCTCTCCCGCAACTCCGGCCAGCGGAGCCAAGGTGGGGTTTGCGCGTGAAGCCTTCCTCTTTCCTCTCCTTCAGAAACCGGTGGCCTCCAAACCCGTCCTGGTGAGATRAGGAGCTGCAGGAGGTGTATGGAGGAGGAGGAAGGTTGGGGATCAGGGGTTTGATGGTTACTGTGGTCTCTGGAGGATGTTCATGGTGTCTGCAGGAAGAACCCTGCTGTTCATGCCGGGTGGGTGGGGTGGGATGGTGCAGGACAGGTTTTCAGCCCAAGCTGGGTGCTCACGGCTCTGCAGAAGGGCCCCCGGCTCTCACCGTGCAGCCGAAGGCTCCTGGTCCCCGAGGCAGGGCTGTGCCACAGCCGTGGTGTCCGGCCGGCGCACAGGAAGAACCCATCGCCCATCGTCTCTCCTTTCCCACCACGTCGTCTGCCCATGCGTGTTTTATTTCATCATCTGTTTGGGTTTTTTCCCTTTATTTTAATTTATATATTTCCTGTTTGGTTCTCGTTTCATTTTAGTGCCGTTTCCCCCCATTCCAGATACTTCTCCGTTTCTTTTTTTTTTTTTTTTTCTTCACTCACTTCCTCCTCTCCCCCCCCCCTCCTTGGATTTTCCATTTCACAGACTCCACATCACTTCTCTCGATGTTATGACAAACCCTGGTTGATAAACAGTAAAGCGGGCACCCCCCTGAGGGGATTCGATTATTCCGACTTCCAGCTCTCGAGCGCCGAGGTAGAGTATGGTCTCGCAGCCCCAAGGACCTGCTGACAGGCCGGAGTGCCGCTGGCACGGAGAAGTCCTGCTCCCTTGCCTGTTTTAACGCTTTCCTTGTGGTAGAGCAGCGCTTGTCAGCACCGCTAACGCTCTGACTGTTAGCGTTTTTCATGGGTTTCTAACTCGGAGTAAATGAAACATTGACTTTAGAATAAAGCACAACTGCTTGYGATTCACATTTACCTGCTTTCAAACCAAGAGAGCGACGTTTATCCTCTTGTGCTTTAAAAAAAAAAAAGACATTTTCCAAGCTTTAATAGCTTTTAAGTATTGAAAAGCAGCCGTGTTTGGCTTTCAAAAATTGAAATCCAGCAGCCGAGTTGAGACTTGAAAATCAGCTACAGCGCATGCACAGTAACCACATCGCCTTCATTTTTATGAAGCGCTTGTATTTATCACCGTGTTGAAGCACGTATGGTGTGTCCAGCACCAGCACCGGCTTGATGCTCCCAGGAGGATGAACTCAGGCTGAGACTTTGACCTCTCTAAAGTTTCAGCCTCCTCGAGGACTTTCCTGACCTTGTGAGTCGGTGATGAGAAATACCTGGTAGATCTCGGTGATTCACTGAGTGCTGGTGTGCGCTGGCAAGATAACTGCGTCTTGCTCGGCGGTGCTTTCACGCAGAAAAGGAATTATTTTTAAATCATCAGAAGGTCAGGAGCACTTCCCCAACTGCCCTAAATTGCCTGCTTGCTGCTGTTAACTTGTTTATAAAATAGGATCAAGGACGAGAATCGAAATCTCTGATGATGAAAATGGTACCTTCGCAATCACGTGTTAATGGATTTTAATTCCCTCGGCTGCCCCTCTCCCCCGCCGCAGCTCCAGTTTCATGACATTCTAAGATTTCTAAGTTTCCCAAAAACCATAAAATTGCAGGGGGTGGAGGGAAACCTCTCCAGCTGCTGCTTTAAAGCTCCTCGGGAAACGCCCTCGGGTATTAATGTACATCTCTCCAGGGATGCAGCTGGGCTGGAGCCGTCCCTGCAGCCCGGCGCTGCTTCCCCCAGCCCCGGGGGACAGGGGAGACCACGGGCAATCGCTTTCCTGCAGCGCTGCCCCAAACCCAGAGCTTTGGTTGGTGTATAGAAACTGGAGCTGCCCTTTCCGGCTGGATCCAGGTGCCCTCGCCCTGCCCGGCATCTTCCCCTTCGCCCCTTTGCTTTCTTCCGCAGCGGCGGGAGCAGAGCTGCCTGTTGTGCTGCTTTTCCACCCCCCTTCTGCGTTTGCAACATCTTAAAGGTCAGGGAAAGCACCGTTTCAGGATGCAACCGAAGCTGATTCGCTGTGTTTTGTGTCCCTGTTCATCGCTGGTGTCTCGCTGCTCAAATTTGTCTGCCCTTGGGTGGTGGGGTGCCCGGACCTACCCGGGGCACCAGCACCGGGGCGACGTCCCTCCGACTCACAGCATCGCACCGCGCTGATGCCTCCCGACAAGGGGGGGGGCGTTTCTTAAGACGCTGCATTGTATTTGACCTTCCAAAATGGTCCTGAGCTGCTTAGATGCTAAAATACCTGTTTTTGCAAGATTTCGCTTTCTCTTTGTGGAGCTTTTGAGCCCAGATGATGCTGTCGTCCTCCAGATGGATAGCAGCTTTGCTTTTATTGGTTTTCTTTTTTTCCAACAAATAGCTGTGCACCAGCCTGCAGCGCACAAACTGCCGTTGCCCTCCAAATTTTCAGGATCCAGGCTTTTTTCTTTTTTATTAACCGCTGCTGAAACGACAGCTTGTGTTCCCCTTGACCATTAAGATGGGTGTTTCTTAAACATCAAAATCCTTTTGCCGAGGTACTGATCTCGGACGTGATCTTGGCCYGTTACGGCCCAGGCGACACCTAAAAGATGCTCTGTGTGTGCTTCCTCCCAAGGTGACCCCCTCCGCGGGCAGCAAGCTGAAGCGACCCACCTTCCACTCCAGCCGAACCTCCCTGGCTGGGGACACCAGTAACAGCTCCTCACCAGTCTCTACAGGTGCCAAAACCAGTCGGGCAGGTAAGTTAGGTACAAAGACCAAAAAACTCCTGCTGCTCCTCTTCCTACTTGGTTGCTTTAAATTGGCAGAGAAAATACTAAGTATTTAGGGAGCCCGCAGCGAGGTGGGGAGGCTGATGCCCACCGCTGTGTCCCTGCCTGGGAGAGGGGATGCTGCAGGGGTTTCGCAGTGCGAGGGCTTGCGACGGCTTCGTTAAAAGCTCGGGAATGAATCGGTCCTGGTGCTGAACCCCCCCCATTTCAGGGGGGCTGGGTGGGTGGTTGAAAGCAGCCGCAGCGGTGCTGGGGATTTGGGTGCCGGTCGGTCTGGGGATGGGGAAGAAACCTCCTCCTCCTCCTCTTCCTYCCGTCTGCTCACGGCGCTCTCGGCTCCCCTTGCAGATCCTAAAAAAACAGCCAGTCGTCCCACCAGCCGCGCCGGGAGCCGCACGGGCAGCCGGGCCAGCAGCCGKCGGGGAAGCGACGCCTCCGATTTTGACCTGCTGGAAACGCAGTCGGCGTGCTCGGACACTTCGGAGAGCAGCGTGGCCGGCGGGCAGGGCGGCTCGCGCCGGGGGATGGCCAAACCCTCCAAAATCCCAACCATGTCTAAGAAAACAACCACTGCCACCCCAAAAACTCCAGGCCCTAAAAGATAATACTGTACCCACGCCCTCCTGAAAGAAAGAAAACCCAACCTGTGTCCAATTTTTAACCCTGCTACGTACATTGGATGTATATTTATTCTAAATGGGAGAAACTATATTGTTAAAAGTGTAAAAGAAAGTTGTGTTATGAAGCTGCCTTATTTGGTTTTTTTTTTTTTTTCCCTTTTTTGTAAGTTACTATTTTCATGTGAATATTTATGTAGATAAAAATTGCCTCTCGGTGACCCCTGTTCAGAGAGGGGCCTGGAAAACTGAAATGTGGGAGAGAAAGAAAAAAAAAAAAAAAAAAAAAAAAAAAAAAAAAAAGGGAAGCAAAAAAAGGTCAAGATGTGAAAGTGTAAAGAAAAACTAAAATATAAATAGGATTTCTGCGCGGTGCAGGGTGCGAACCTGCTTTATCTTTTAGGATTGTTTCCTAAATGCATCTTTATAAACTTAACTTGCTGTCTCAGCAAGGTAAATTATATTTAAAAACAAAGACCTGAATCCTACAGTGTTCAAGGAACTCTCTTTTTGTAAATCACAGATACCTCAACCAGAGAAACATGAGGTGAGGGGACTTGGGGCTTATGTTTCCATTTTTTTAAAGCTATGTGGTTTTACCTGAAGAAAGCGGAGTTTGACTTAATAAAATTTGCACACACTACAGCGAAGGTCATGACAATTGCTGTCTTGAAAATACTGTCCCGACAACTTCGTTTTTAAAGAACAAACACCTGGTGATGGGTTTGGGGAGGGGGTTCACGCTGAAGCTGGCCAGAGGAGAGCACGCTGGTAAGATTGCAGGTCTGGATCACTCAGATACATCCCTTAGCGGTGGTGGGTCCTACAAATTAGAGGATTCTTCTGGACTGATGGCCTAAGAGACCGACCCAAGATGTTCCTTACAGAATCGCTATTTATCTGCATCTCTTTTTCCTATTTATTATTTAACTGGTCATTCCACTTCCAACCAGGCTGAGATTGATGTGACCTCTGCTCCTAGAAGAAATCTGGACTTACACGCACAGTCGCTTGTCCTTGAAATGAGTCTCACCAGCACACTTGCTACAAGTCCTGTCTCGCTTTTGTACGCTACTTTTTTCTTTGTAATAAAATCAAACTGACCAAGTGACCAGGAGACGGGCCGGGGGAGAGGGCTCTCCAGAGCTCCTGTATTTATTAAATATTGTTCCTCTCCGGCTCTGACCGTGTTGCTGTGTGATTCTCTCAATTGGTTTAAATTGAGGCAAAACTGAAGCTCTACCAATGAATTGTTTAAAAACCAGACACATTTTTGTATTAAAATTGCTTGCGGTAATAAACAACCTTGCCTCCTAGTTTATTCCACAGCGTTAGCTTTTTAAGTATGAGAGCTGGAGCTGTTTAATCCCGTGCGGGGAGGCGACGGCTGTGCCAGCAGCAGGGTGTCTGCACACCCGTTTCCTTGCAGAATGGAGCAGGGAACCATCAGCCCCAAAATTAAAAGGCCCAGGTGGGTGGGTGGGTGCTGGCGAGGGTGCGAGGTGGTGTGGGGCGAGGTGGGTGCCCACCGGTGAGGATGCCAACCGGTGAGGGTACCTGTTGGAGTGGGTGGTCGCCAGTGAGAGCGCCTGGTGAGGTGCGTGCGTGGTGGGGTTGGGTGTTGGTGAGGTGGGTGCTCAGTGAGGTCGGTGTCCATGGGGGTGAGTGTCCATAGAGGTGGGTGCACAGGATGAGTACCCAATGGTGGGGGTGCCCATGGGGATGGGTGCTGCTGAAGTGGGTGCCTGTGAGGGTGGATGCACAGGTTGGGTGCCCACAGGTTTGGGTGGCCATGGGAGTGGATGCCCATGGATTTGGGTGCCCATTGGGGTGAGCATCCATAGGGGTGGATGCCCATGGGTTTGGGTGTCAGCGGGGGTGGGTGCCCAGGGGTTTGGTTGCCCACAAGGATGAGCATCCGTAGGGGCGGGTGCCTGTGAGGGTGAGCATCCCTAGGGATGGGTGCCCACGGGCTTGGGTGTTCATGGGTTTGGGTGGCCATGGGAGTGAGCATCCACAGGGGTGGATTCCCATGGGTTTGGGTGTCAATGGCAGTGGATTCCCATGGGTTTGGGTGTCAACGGGGGTGGGTGCCCAGGGGTTTGGTTGCCCACAAGGATGAGCATCC
>JAYKAV010002766.1:621792-655817 GCA_035582835.1 Phoebastria nigripes | reverse complement strand
CCCCCGCCGCCGCCCGCGCCCCCGCCGCCGCCGCGCCGCTCTTCATGCTCGACCTCTACCACGCCGTGGCCGGCGAGGAGGAGGCGGAGGAGGAGGAGGAGGAGGCGGCGGTGTCGCGGCCGGTGCTCACCGGGCTCAGCACCCAGAGCCCCCCGCCCGGCAGCGTCGTCAGCCGCGCCGACACCGTCGTCAGCCTCGTCAACATGGGTGAGCGCGGCACCGAGGGCACCGGGGCGTGCGGGGGCACCGGGGGGAACCGGGGCGTGCGGGGGCACCGGGGCGTGCCGGGGTACCGGGGGAACCGGGGTGCACCGGGGGGCCTGGAGCCTGCGGAGGCACCGGGGGGCCGAGGCGTGCGGGCAGGATCTAGGCGGCTTTGGCAGGAGCGGGGCGCACCGGAGGGACCGGAGCCTGCGGGACGACCGGGGTGCACGGGCAGGATCCAGATGGCTTGGGCAGGACCGGAGGGACCGGCGCGCACGGACGGACCGGGGGGACCGGAGCCGACCAGGGCGCACGGGCAGGACCGGAGCTTGCGGGAGGACCGGCTGGCACGGGCAGGACCGGGCGGTCTCGGGAGCACCGGGCGCGGAGGCGGCAGCCGAGCCCCGCACAGGGCAGCGCATCGCCCCGGGGCGCTCGGGGTTGCCGCCCGCAGCGCCGGGGAGGCACCGGGGGGCACCGGGGGGCAGCGCACGGCGGGACGGGGCGCACGGGGCTGCAGCGGCCGCGCTGCCGGGGCTGCTGAACTGACCCCGACCCAAACCCCGCAGAGCAAAACCTCATCCCTGGCTGCGGGCAGGGGACCATAGCTGCTGTACCGACGGCTCCGAGCATCCCTTGGTCCCGGGGTGCTTCCTCAGTGCGTCCCTGCTCACAAAAGCCTCTTTTGCACAGAGCTGAGCTTCATAACAGCGGGAGAGTGGCTGTGAGGGRCACGGTGGCCATGGGGCTGCACCCTGGGTGCTGGGAGAGAGCTGCCCCGGTCCCCGGCCGGCTGCGCATGAAACCCAGCTCCACTTAAATAAGTGGAGATGGAGAAGGGGAAAGTCATGCAGCAAGGGTGGGCTGAGGGCCGGAGGGCTGGGACCAAGCTGGGTCCACTCGGTGAGCTTGTCCCCAAGTTGCAATGAACTGAGCTGCTTCCCCTGAACGCTATCTCCATCGTAACACAGCGGAGGGAGGCTGGAAACCACCGTGGGATGAGGCAAGCTCGTCCTGCTCGAGGGAGCTGTGTTGCCCACCCTGCACTCCTCATTTTGGTGGGCACAGGCAAACTGGCCGCGGAGCAAGCGGGGCACGCAGGCAGGACAGCAGCTCTCGTGCCAGCAGCAGGGTGGACCGAATTACCCGCGGTGGGACACTGAATCACGGTTCAAAATAAAATTCTCAAGGTTGCTAATTATTGCTGGAATCCCGTCCAGCTGGTTACTGAGCAATGCCGGGCTCCAGCCACTGTCCTATTTCCAGGCGGTTGCGTGAGCGGCAGCGAAAGCAGAGCTATTTCCAGCCAGCATCAGCAGGGCCATGAGCACTCGGGGCACGAGGGGTCCCCCCCACGAGGGCAGGCACTGGGGTGGCCTGAACCCAGCAGGATGAGCAGACCAGGCATTTGGATATGGAGCTTTTCCCTGTCTCTGCTCGTTGCTTTAAGCGGTGTTCGGGTATCCCTGTCTGGGCCAAGCACAAGACTTTGGGGGAGCATTTGTGCAAAGGCCGGGGGACGAGGTGCGGGGCAGGGGGTTGTTAGCAAGCACAGAGCAGTGTCCTGGCCCATGAGCCACAGACGAGGCTGGCATCCTGGCCTCGGGGATGCCTCCCCAGAGCAAGGCTGGATTCGGCTGCTGCACCGTGGTGTGCCAAAGGGCATGCAAGGGGAAAATGCCTCACCACAGCGCTGCCGAGGACCAGCCAGGGCCCCTGCACCCCTCCAGGCCCTACATGGGGTCCCCCACAGCCAGTGCTCTGAGCATGGGGGGGAAACCCTCCCCGGGGAGCCCAGGCAGGGAGGGGACCTGCAGCCTCGGGAGGAGATGTGGGTGAGGGAGGACTGTGGAGGCATCTCGTAAGTCCTCTCTATCCTTTCCTGCATCCCCTCTACCACGTGTGGATGTAAAGAGGCCAGGGAGCCCCCCGGGACAGACCCTGCTGCGCTGGGCAGTGGTCAGGGGGTGCCCACAGGAGCAGGCACCCAGGTCCCGTCTAGAGCCCTTGGGGCTGTGGGGGCTCAGCGTCCCGGGGAAGCCAGGACCGAGGGAGGCGATGCTGGGGCACCAAATCTGAGCTCCTTCAACACTCAAGACCACCCAAGCACCAAAAAGTGTTTTAAAATGGCCAGGTTTGATGACAGCCAGGGTGGGATGTTCGGGGAAGCTGCCTGGGAGCGTCGGTGCTGGCGCAGGGGTGCTGGCGCAGGGGTGCTGGCGCCGCTCCCCTTCCCGGTGCTCCTGGAGCAGCAGGGAGAGTTGGGGAACACAGTTCCAGCCTTCAATTTGAATGGCTTTGATTTCTGCGGCTTCGTCAGCCCCTTCATGTTAATTAAATAAATTTTTGTGGGAGAAGGCTAGCTTTCATTTGCATGCATAATTTGCTGCACAATTACCCTGATGGGGCATGCAAATGGGGTAAGTCGGTGCTCCATTGGGCACTTGGACCTCTTTGCTCCCAGCCACCCCGCGTAGCCCTGTGTGAGCCGGGCCGGAGCGCGGCTCCCAACGGCACACCTTTTTCCTGGGAAGGGGAAATGACAAACCTCCCCGGCGCACAAACACGTCCCGGTTTGTGCGGGCAGAGCGCCCTGCCTGCCTGCTGGCCTGGGGCCGGGGGCAGCGAGGGCCTCCAGGCGATGGGCGGCCACCGGGCACCTTCGGTTGGGTTTGGTGATGATGGGTCCACCCGTCCCGTCCTGCTCGCTGCCTCTCGGCGTGAAGATAAAACACTTCATATAAGCCTGACCCGTGCTATTTCTGTGCGCTAACTGAAGGAGTCAGGTGGGTTGTATTTTTAAGCCTGGGGTGAGGATGGGCTTTGAGATTTCTTCTCGGCCGGGGCTGAGCCACCAGCTGTGAGTCACGGTTACACGCAGGGTATAATCACGGAGCAGAGAGGTTTGTAACGGGAAGGCGAGGAGGAGGCTTGCAGTGCTGCAGCATGCCCGAGCCCCCCGCGACGGCCCATCGGCACCACAACACACGTGTCCTCTCTTTCCCTCCCCGGCATCCGCCACTGCCCCGGGCTGTGGCCGGACTCCCCCCGTGGCTGTTTCGGATGAAGCAGTGAGGCAGCTCTGCCCGCGGCTGGACATCTTTCTGGCAAACCCTGGCTTCACCGGATTTGCTTCCCGGGGAGCGCTGGGGGAGGAAGGCAGGGCAGCGCTTGCTGCCACCTTTGCAAAAATAGGTGCAGTGCCCCGGGCACTGCAAGGAGCCATTAGCGCGGGGGGGGGAAGCTCACGGCAGCCTCTTTAATTTAGCCAGGGAGTTGGGGTGTGCTGCTCCGCTCCCCACGCTGGCAGAGCATCGCCTGCTGCCGGCCTCGGCACCCATGTGGGCGCTCACCTTTGCCCCCACACAATTACCACCAAAATCCAACTGCTGTCAGCAGCAGGGTCAGGATTTTCCCATTCCTGACTTCATTTCGCAGCCATTTGTGCCTCCTCCTGTGGGCATCTGCGGTGGCTCCGCCAGAAAAGCCGGCGCAGCCGAGGGACGCGCGGCAGCGTTTTCCAGCAGCGCGGGACGAGCCCGTGCAGAGGTGTCGGTGCTCTGTACGCACCCGCCGTGCGTGTTTTAAATGGGAAAAGCTTTGCAAATGAAATCCCCTGGGGTCGACCTGCGACAGCGTGCTCCCGGCTGGCAGTTTGTAGGGCTGGGGGAGCAGGGGGGGATGCAAGCGGGGGGCCAAGGCTGCCTCACAGCCACATGCAGCCGGGCTGGGAGTGCCTGGTGCTGAGCCCCGTGTCCTGCAGCTCCCGATGTTCATCCTGGGAGGACGGAGGAAGCGCTCGTGAGACAAAGTGGGAGCCAGGCAGAGGCTCAGTTGCATTTCGCAGCACTTGGGATAACTCCTAAATCTCGCCCCGCTTCAGAAAGCCTCCGGAGCTTATTTTTTCCTGCTTGCAAGTGAAGGATAATATCTTCCTTGCATCTCCTTTAAACCTATTTTAGGATTCAGCGCACTTGATGTGGTTGAATATCCTGGCATTTCCTTTTAATTTAGTGTCTGAAATGATCATGGGGAGCATTGGGAGCAGCCAGGACCAGTAATTACGACTGATGCACAGTTTATAGAAACAGAGAAAGTTTACAATGAAAAAGGGCAGCTAAAAATAACCTGGGGAGCAGGACGAAGGGCAGGCGGCCCCGTCGCCCCATCTCTGGGAAGAGAGCGGGAGCGCGCAGGGGCTGGGAGCCTCAGTGGGGCTCAGCCCGGCCAGAGCTGGGCATCCCCTGCCAGGGGTTGCATGGCCCCACAGCCATATATATATGTATATAATATTTTTTTATTATTTTTAAGGGGTGTGTGGGAGCACACAGCATAGTTGTGGCAGTCAGCTTTGGGGAAAGATGCAGCAGCTCTTAGGGGCGAGACAGTAAATGCCAAAGGAGGGGGCAAGGAGAGCAAAGAGTTTGGGTTGGGTTTTTTTAGTGTGTCTCATCCGCAATCCGGATAATCCGCCCACAGATAATTGAGGGTTGGTGGTGCGGCTGAGTCAACCCGCCTCGAATCAATAGCAGGTTCCCAGGCGCGACGGGCTCCCGGCCGGCCGGGGAGGGCCCATCGCCCACACACCCCCAGCACCAGCAGCATTTTAACACCCACTTTTCTGCCTGGGCAAAAGGTGCTGGGTGCTTTCGGGATGCGACACGCACTCCCTCACTGCACGGGCGTCGTTTTGCAGCCGTTTATAATTTTGCCAGAAAACACGGCGATATTAAACCTCCCCCAACCTGCTTATCATCAACCCGATTGCTGTTTGCTAAAGGCCGTGGAGCCGGTCCCATCCCCATCGCCTCCTCTGCCCCGCTAACCCCGTGTCGGCACAGGAGAGGATGCTTCTCCCTTGGTCCTGCCCTTCCAAGGGGGTTCTCTCTTCTGCTCCGTGAAGGGGCAGAGAAAGCAGGGATTCCTCATAGTCTCTCATCCCGATAACTAGGCAGCTTGCTATTAAATCCGGCTCATTTGGTTCATTAAGGAGCACAGCTAATTGCAGTCTCCTTTAGCATTTTTCATTCCTGGCCAGGTACTGCCTGGGTGTCCCTGGGCTTCCCTCCCCGCCAGCTCACCTCCCTCTGCCTTCGGCCTCAGACTCCTCTGTCACCTCCACAGCACATATAGGTGGGAAGATTTCATAACAAACTGCTGCTTTAGCAAAGGTTTTTCACCCTTCTCAGGGGCCAAAAATCACTCCAGGATCTTTTTCTGTGTTGCTGGGTCCCTGTGACCTTTTTGGCTCTGCCACAAAACTCCTCCTGCCCTTCCCTGGATGAGGGTTCGCCCGCAGCATCGCTTTGCCGAGGACACTCGGCCCGTGAAGATCGCGGTGATTTCTGAGCTGGTATTTCATCTGGTTGGGTCTTGCCTGACACCAGGGAGCAAAGGGGTGACCCGTGAAATACCCAGGTGACCGAAAATACCCGAGGGGACGCTGCTCTCTACCTGGGTGTCCCCTGGACCGACCGCGGGACCTCCCGCTGGGGGTTTATCAATGAAAAAAAAAAAAAGGAGGGGATTCCTCTGCTTGTGTTTTGGGGGGGGTTTAAGGATTTTGCAAGAGCTACGCTGCATCGACGGCCTCAGCAGCATCTTTAATGGCCTGGGAGCATTAAACCATCAGCCATGGGAAGAAATGGAAAACCAGAAAAGGGCTGGGGAGCCCCCCGAGGGGCTGCAGCGGGGTCGGGGGGCTGGTGTGTCCCCCCCCGAGGGGGTGCAGGGGCCAGATCCAGCTCCCCCCAGCATCCTCCCGCCCGCAGCTGGCCGCCGGCCGGGCAACCTCCCCGCGGGAGCAGGAAGCGCTCTCCGCATCCGCCCCTGCCCGCCTGGCCCCGGGCTTTTTTTATAACATAACTTGTGGTGAGCCCAGTAGCTGGAGGGAATGTGGGGGTTTTTTTTAAAAAAAAAAAAAAAAAAAAAAAGAAAAAAAAAGAAAAAGAAAAAAGACGTAAAAAAACCAAACCATGGATGCACAATTAAAATCTCAGTGTTCAGGTTGGAGAGATGCTCCACGCTGCTCCCCCTGTATAAACGGGGACAGCAGCTTTGTGGTGTATTAAATTTGGAATGTTTTTTCCCCCTGGAATCGGTTAAAAATTGCATTTAAAACATGCGTTTTTATTTATTTAATTATTTGTTTGTTTTCTTTTTAAAAATAAGCACCAGGTCAGATTTGTTACATTGCTTTTGTGCCTGAAGCAGGAGGAGCTTTAATCACTTTAATTATATTCAGTCATGGCAGCCTGGAATATTTTTAAAGAACAATTTGAAGAAAATAATTACATATTAGAGAAACTGTGGGGGGTAAAGAAAGACAGCGTTTTTGTTTTTCTTTATGGACTTAATAAAAAAAGAAATAATCACCAGATTTTTCCTTTCCCAACACGCACTAGATTTCTGCCGAAAGTAGGTATTATTGTCAGTAAAAAGTGAGGTTTTATTTTTACAGAACAGTGACCTGACAATCCCCTCCTCAGTGTCCCATAGGCTGAAAATCTTTACGTTTCAGCAGCCCGAAGCCTGCAGGGAGAGGGGACCCGTGACGCCCGGCGATGGCCCCGGCAAGCCCCCGGGCTGTCCAGATTTTGTCCCCCGAGCACCTGCTGCCAGAAAAGCTTGCAAAAAACCCCAAAATTCCTGCTCCAGACGGTCCCGCCGACCCCCAAAGCTCAGCTTTTTGGGTGGGTTTTTCACCCTTTGGAGAAGCGCAAAGGGCTGCAGCCCCTAAACCACAGGGCGAGGGGCAGCTTCTCTGTGCGCACGCCATCACCAAGCCTTCGTGCCTTTTATTTTAGCTTTTTTTTTTAAATTAATAATAAAGAAAGTGGGCTGGGAGGCTGGTGGGTTTCCAGCAAAATAAAGTTGCGGGGGGGTTATGCAAAAATGGGGGAGTTGCATCAAGATTAAAACTCTCGGGAGAGGAGAGGTGGGAATTTGCAGCAGCAGCCAAGAGCTCAGTGGGGTTTGTCCCCAAATCGGGGGCAAATCAGGTCGGTGGGACGCGGCGGGGGCTGCAGGCTCTGATCAGCCCTCAGGGTGGCCGGCGGCACGGTGAAGGCCCGGCACAGCCCTCCCTGACCCCTCTGCTCCACAGTCGAGCAGGACCGGGACATCTTCTCGCCGAAGCCGTACTGGAAGGAGTTCAGATTCGACCTGACCCAGGTGCCCACGGGCGAGTCGGTGACGGCCGCCGAGTTTCGCATCTACAAGGCACGGGGTGTCACCCGCCATGCCAACAACACCCTCCACGTCAGCATCTACGAGATCGCCGCCGAACACTCCAACAGGTGATGGGCATGGGGATGGGGATGGGGATGGGGATGGAGATGAGGATGAGGATGGGGATGGGGATAGGGATGGAGACAGGGATGGGGATGGGGATGGGGATGAGGATGAGGATGGGGATGGGAATGAAGATGATGGGGATAGGGATGGAGACAGGGATGGGGATGGGGATGAAGATGATGGGGATGGGGATGGAGACAGGGATGGGGATGGGGATGAAGATGATGGGGATGGAGACAGGGATGGGGATGGGGATGAGGATGGGGATGGGGATGGGAATGAAGATGATGGGGATGGGGATGAGGATGGGAATGAAGATGATGGGGATGGAGACATGGATGGGGATGAGGGTGAGGATGGGGATGAAGATGATGGGGATGGGGATGAAGACAGGGATTGGGGATAAAGATGGGGATGGGGCCCCCCCGTGAGCACCAGCCCTGGCTCTTTTCCTTCCCACCACCATGCAAACGCCGAGGGAAGCAGTGCTGCCGCGGCCGGCTGTTCCCACGCTTTCCTGCCGGGCAATGGCACACCCCRGCTTTTTGGCCAGGGCTGGGAGGATGCTTTTCCCAGGGCAGCTGCCAGGGTGCCACCATCATGTGCAGCACAGCCAGAGGCGCTGGGAGCCGCCATCCTGACCCTGCTGCGCCGGGACCTGTATGGACACAGGCACCGAGGACTCATTTCCGTGAATTATCGCTGGTGCTGGTGCCCTTTGGCTACTATTACTCACCTGCTCATTTTTTCCCCATTTCCACAGGGAGTCTGACCTGTTCCTGCTGGATGTCCAGGACCTGCGTGCTGGGACCGAGGGCTGGCTGGTATTTGACGTCACGGCCGCCAGCAACCACTGGTTAGTGGATCGGAAATACAACCTAGGGCTGCGACTCTACGTGGAGACGGATGATGGTAAGCCTGCCCAGCCTACCTGCGGCATTTGGGGCCAAATCCCCAGGAATTGGAGCCCTCTCATCTCCCCTCTTGGTGCCATGGCAGGCGGCGGGGGGGGGGCAGGGGGGGAGTTCGTCTCACTGCAGTTTTAAATTTCCAGCTGTGATGGAGAACAGTGGGCGCCAGAAGTCRGCAGCACTGGGGTTGCAGGCAAGCCCTGATGGTGAAGCTTCCCAAAGGCGTTCAGGCTAATGGAGTTCCTGGTGTGGGCTGTAATAAATAACCCCATTAGCATTTAATGAACTCCTTACCTGGAGGGATCCTTGTGTGTGTGCCGGAGGATTAACCCTCTTCTCACCAAGGGGTCAAATCTGCTCCAAAGGTGCCTTTCGCAGGTGCGCAGGCACACAAAGAGCATCTCTGCTCCCATGGAGGGAGAAGTCACAGCCGTTGATGCCCCATCCATCCCGTCCCTCCCAGCTGAGCTTGCCTCCCTGGAGATGAAGGGGGGGRAAAAAAAAAATCAGTTGCTTGGGTCTCACTTGGTTTTTCTCCCTGAATCGCTTTACGTGACTGTCTCATGGTGGCAGCCATGCAGGATGAGGCCGTACCGCCGCTGTGAGCAGCCCATCATACACCCGCCCGGGGGGGCAACAGCAGAGTGGGAGCCCCTGGGGAGGTGGGAGGGGGGTCCAGCCATTCGGGATGCTGAAACCGCAGCTCTCCGCTGCAAATTTCCTTCTGTTTTTTTTTTTTTTCTTCTCCTTGCTTTAACTGAATGAGTTCATTCYGAGAGCAAACTGGTGTGCGGTCCCGTCCCTGCAGGTCACAGTGTTGACCCGGGCTCGGCGGGGCTGCTGGGGCGCCGGGGACCCCGCTCCAAGCAGCCCTTCATGGTGACGTTTTTCCGGGCGAGCCCCAGCCCCGCGCGCGTTACGCGGGCGGCCAAGCCCCCGAGGAGGCGGCAGCCCAAGAAGACGAATGACCTCCCACATCCAAACAAGCTGCCAGGAATTTTTGGTAAGAACCTGCAGGGCAAGAAGCGATCCCTATCAAAAAAAACCCAGGCTCTGCTATTGCCACGATCAAGGGACCTTTTGTTAGTACCTTGTCTTGCAGGGAATCCCAATTTTGGCCCAGAAATGCAGCCCAGGGGAGCAGAGCGAAGAGCTCTGGGTTTTTAGGGTTGGGGCTGTCTGCAGTGCAGGAGGTGCAGTGGGTCTGGGGCGCGAGACGGTGTTCCACGGGGTTTTTGGGATACCTGAATATTGGACTTTTTGCATCATTGCCCTCGGTTTTGAAGTCKCCCGGGGAGGGCATCACCCTGGGAGGGTGTCACAGCCCCGGGAAGCCACTCAGGCAGGAGGGGAGCAAGAAGCCCCAGCTCTCCCGAACTCATTTAGCTTGGGAAACCCTCAAAGCCAATTCTGCCATGAGCAGAGCTGGGATTTAGCCTTTCCCAGGCTGAATCCCCACGTCCCAATGTTGGAGCAGTAAATTTCAGGCTGGTCTGAAGCTTCTTTTCCCTTTGTGCAACCACGGAGGGTTGCAACCACGAAGGCTCCTCTTCTTTTGTTCTTCTGGACTAATCCCAATCATACGAGCTGTTCCACCCCACCCCTGAGCGGGGATGGCTGCAGCTGGGGGGGTGGTCRGGATGCCGGCACCGCGGGGCTGACGCTGCCTGTCCCCTTCTCCCGCAGATGATGTCCATGCCGCGGACGGGCGGCAGGTCTGCCGGCGCCACGAGCTCTACGTCAGCTTTCAGGACCTCGGCTGGCTGGTACTTGTCTACAGGGAGAAGTAAATGCAAAAAAAAAAAAAACCAAAAAACAAAAAACACCCATCGTCCTCCCGCCGGGCTCCCCCCCCAGCCCGGCTTCTCCTGCCCATGAAGCGATCTGCAGCCGTGTGAGCAGGGCAGGGCAGCCGGGAGCTGCTGCAAGCCCCATCCCGGGAGCTGGGAAGGCAAACATGAACTGCCACAACCCCAAACTCCACCGGTGACCCCGAGCAACTCATGGCTCAGTCCAAAAAATCAAAATAAACCCTTGCTGCTGGCACAGCCACCCGGGGAGGAGCCGGTTGGGTTGTTTTTGCAGGTGGGGAATGGATGAAGAAGCACAGAAAGGATGAAGCCCATGGCGTCACCTGTGTAAACCCTTTTTTTTTTTTTTTTTTTTTTTTCAGGACTGGGTGATCGCCCCGCAGGGTTATTCAGCCTACTACTGTGAGGGGGAGTGCGCCTTCCCCCTGGACTCCTGCATGAACGCCACCAACCACGCCATCCTGCAGTCCCTGGTCAGTGCAACCCGCGATGGCAGCCCCGGGGGGGGGATGCTGGGGGCCCTGGGGGAGCAGTCGGAGCCCGGCGGGTCCCGATGGAGAGCTGGATTTGGGGCTGGGCACGCCTGGGCTTGAGAGTGTTTAGGTCAGAGGGTGCAGTTTAGCTCCAGCTCCCAATAAAGCATCGGTGGGTGCGTGCACATCTGGATGGGTGCTCCCCTGTCAGCTGGTGGGCGAGGGCATCGTGTCGCCCGTGCAAGCTCCTCGCCAGCCACGCGCGAGGGTTTCATCCGAGGTCCCACGAAGCACCGCTGTGGCTCAGCRCCCAAACGTCGGGCTCAGCATATTCTAAGCAGGAAGGCTTTAATGCCCCGTTTTTCCCAAACCCACCCCGCATCCCAGCCGGTGCTTTAATTTCTGGAATTTCCTGCCCTGTGAGTGTTTGATTTCCCAATGGCAGAGTCACACCGGCTCTGGTGTTCGCAGTTAATTACAGGGAGCGCCGAGTCCTCAGCCGAGCCTTTGAAGGTGTTGCCTGGCGGGGTTTAATTTTTGCATTGACAAAGCTGCCAGAGGCCCCGTCTGGAGCTGGGCACGATCCTGGCAGCAGCAGGGAGGGGTCCCCTTCCCCCCTACACCCACCCATCACCCCTAAATCCAACACTCTTCCCAAAACGGAGCCGTTTGGGCAGGATGTGAATCACCTGGCGCCCGGATCCGGCCCTTCTGGGAAGCGCCGGGGCAAACGCGGCCGAGGAGCCGTGCCAGCCCCAGCCGGTGCTGCAAATAGCAGGGTTTGACAGCAAAAACACCGGACTTCCGAACTAAGAGAGCTCGGCTGCCCCTGCAATAAATTAATCGCACATGTTGGGTAAAGCCGGCGAGGGCTGTGCACGTCCGGCAGCCTGTGAACCTCCCAGCTTACACTGTACGGCGAATTACTGGGATAACGTGTCCTGAGCAGGGGATGAAGAAGCCGAAGGAGAGCTGTGTTCAGAAAAGTATTGTGTACTTAAGATTTTAGTGCAATATGTTAAATTTGGGACAGCACTGAGCCCTGAAGGAGAATCTGTATTGCAACAGCATCCAGCACCCGCCACCCACACAGGAGCGAGAATCGCGCTGCCCTGATGATTTATTTTTTTTAGCCATTTGCCTATTTGCAGTAAGAAAAGGGCCCAGAAATCCTAAAATAATGAAGGGGCTGCCTGGCCCACGCAATGCCATGAGCCCCGATCCAATATAAACTGCAGTAAGGACTGCCCAGAGTTTAGAATAAATATTTTTGCAAAAAGCTGGAAAYAATCTCCCCATTCACCCAGGCTTTTTGCAATTAAGAGCTGTTTTGATGCTTTTTCTTCTGCCTGGAGCCACRTTCGCCAGCACTCACAGGCTCCATCCATCCCCCAGGTCCACCTGATGAAGCCCGAGGCCGTGCCCAAGGCGTGCTGTGCCCCCACGAAGCTCAGTGCCACCTCCGTCCTCTACTACGACAGCAACAACAACGTCATCCTCAAGAAGCACCGCAACATGGTGGTGAAATCGTGCGGCTGCCACTGACGGCTGGGTCCCATGCCCATCCCCGGGACCATCCCATCCCCGCCAGAGCAATGTGACACTGGGGTTCTGCTGCAGGTGTGGAAGAGGAGTTTCATGGGCTGCATCATTGCACAGTCCATTAATAATAATAAATAATAAAAAGAAATCCCTCCCACCCCTTCCTAGAAGTGGATGTAAATAATATATAACTTTTATTCTCTTACTACACTTAATGAGACACATATATATACACACATACATATATATATAGGAAAGAGAGGCTTTGTGGCTGGTTACATGTCTATTTTGTTCRTGGCTGATGTGTTTTCCCCTGGCGCTGCTGGCTCTCTGGTCTTCGCAGAGGCAGTTTGGGCTGAAGGGTAATTAGGACAAGGGAGGCGGCATCCGAGTTGCTCTGGGATTGAGCTGTTTCTAGCCACGTATGTCTAACTCACTCACCTCTAACCAACGCTTTTAATTCCCTTAATGAAAACACCGTCAGCCAATTAAGTAGCTGGCTGACTAACCCGCTCCTGTTTACTTAAAGTTGACGAAAGTCAGGCAGTTGGAAAAAAAAAAAAATCCATATTGAGCTACAACACTGTTATAAAATAAACACCTAGTTTGGAAAGTAAACACATAGTTTCTCTTGCTGTTTGTTTTTGAATAAATGTCACAGCACAGCAGCGGTCTGTTCGGCAGACGGGATTTCGCAACGAAAAAAATACTGGGGATGGGCTAAAATTGAACCTATTTGCTTCAAAATAAGCCCCGCCAAAGCGTTGTGATGTGAGGTTTAGGTCAGGCTGTGTCTCCCCAGCCGGGAGAGTGGCTGTGCTCACYGGCAGATGCTTCCCGTGGGCTCACGCCGGGGCTGCGGCTGCACCAGCCCCGGCCTCGGGCAGCTTCCCTGTGCTATTTGCACAATTAAGTTATTTGCTCTGATTTTAAAAGTAAATAGCCTGGCCCGTTTCTCAGCTCAGGTACCCGGAAAACCTTGTGTCACTGAACAAATAATGAACCTGGCTTAGTCAAACGCAAAGGAAAAAAAAATCCCAATAAAGCCACCAAAATAAGAAAGATCTGCTCCCTGCCAATGCCCAGCTTCCCAAGAAAAGGTCTCGCCTCTTTGGAAAGATTTCATCTGCTGACTAATTCCACATGAAATCCAGCTCAGGATGCGATTGCGGCTCCGTGCGACATGGTGCCTTCTGTAGAGAGACAGCCCAGGGCTTCCATYGACTCCCTCCATCTAGCAAGGGCTCTCCCTGGTTCAGGTGTTGCTGAAGAGTTCTGCAAGGTCTGTCTTCAAAAATTTGAGATTTAAACAACAAACAGAAAGGAGCAAGGAAGGGAAATGCTGGGTTGGTTTGTCGGTTTGTCACATATCACGTCTGAGTGCCCGTATCTCACCTTGTCCCAGTTGTAGGGCAATGCGTGACCCCCAAACAGTGTAGAAAACCGGCAAGTGAATAAAAGCAACCCAGTGTTTATTATGGAAAAGCAACACCCCTGATCTGGGGGTGGCTGGGCTGGTGAAACCAAAAATCCCCAATTACACATCATCTTAAAAACATCCCCTAAACCCCAGCCCCGCACACCTGACCCTCGCCTCTGCCCTGGCAGCCCCATCCCTCCTGCAAACGCCTGCGCAAGCCCAAAACCACACATCCCTTCCTCCCCGCAAACACACATTCCCAGGAGTACCCAGTGCCATAACTTCAGAGGAAACCCCAAATCAATCACTTTCCAACGATGTGATTACCTTTACGGTGCATGGCCAGAGCTACCCACTGACAGGAACTATAACTGTACGCATCTATCCCGCTCTGCAAACCAGAGTTTGGAAATTAAACCCCTTCCTACAGCCTCGACACTTTTTTCCTTCTTCTTCTATCACCCAAGGGGCTTCTTCATTTCCTGGTACTTCTTGTCCAGACCTTGTTCTCCCACTTACACATCCCAGTAAATGCCCTCCCCTCTCAGACACAGATGGAGTTGGACCAGGCTTACTTCCCAGCAGGACAGCCGCCAGCTAGGGACCTGCCTCCCTCTGCTGATGGGAAATGACACTACAGAGCCAGGGACACGCCAAAAACACCTCCACGAGATCCTGCTGTGGAAAAAGCATGAGATTCAGCTCTGTTSTTCTTGCCCCGGCACGGGTAGCTTCCCCTGGAGCCAGGATTTAGGCACCAGATTTGAGAAGATGAGGGCAAATGCCAAAAAAGCATTTTTGCTCAAAAGCAAAGACCATCCTCACACGGTGAGAATTCAAACAGCCAGGGGTAGGTCCTCAGTATTTTTAAAATTAGGTTTTATTTTTACCTAATATAAAGTCTTTCTGGAACACAGCAGCAGAACCAGCCCTGCCCTGCTCAGGGCAGCACAGGACAGCGCAGGCTGAAAAGCGATTTATCCTGGGGTGGGTCGGACCCCCCGCAGCGCTGTCCGCAGGCACACTCACGCCAAGCTTTGCAGGGGAATTTCGACAGAAGCCGCAGGAGCTGGGCACCACTGGGGGGTCACAGGGCTGTCCCACCCCAGCTGGCTCCCCAGCCCCTCCTGGCCAGGTTCACCCCATCYAGGCCCCTCCAAGAGCCAAGCTCACGGGCACTCCCCGCAGTCCGAGATAATCACTTTCTGCTTCGGTTTCCCATCTTTGGTGCCCTGAGCCTTTGAGAAAAGAGCAGCAGGAATTAAAGGCACAGAGTCAAAGGCAGGAAGGATGCCTGCCCCGACCGCCCTGCTGCCGGCACTTACCTCGATCTGCCGCACCACATCCATGCCCTCCGTCACCTCCCCGAACACCACGTGCTTCCCGTCCAGCCAGTCTGTTTTATCGCAAGTAATGAAGAACTGGGAGCCGTTGGTGTTTGGGCCAGAGTTCGCCATCGATAACAGCCCTGTAATCAAGAAGTGCAGTGTTATGGCTGGGGAGGGAGCGATGAGCTCCAGCATGCGAGCCGCTACTTCGACCCAAACCCACTCCCATGCCCTGCAAAACACTGCCGGTTTTAGGAGAGCCTCTGAATATTAAACTCCACAGAAACTACTAGAAACCAATTATGTCAAGAGAGAAACACCTGCAAGCATGAAAGATGGAAAGTGGTGGAGATTGCTCATCTATTTTTAGTTGCACTAATAGAAAAGCTGTTTATATGGAGATAAACCTGCTTGCTTTTTGCTGCTTTTCATAGTCATACTGTGACATTCCTCCTTTAAAATCAAACAGGAAAGCAGCTTTGAAACTTTCTCCATTATGTAACACTGGAAATTAACGGTGCGTGGATGGAGAGCAAACGACGCACTTCTGCTTGCTGAATGCCGGTGATACACGGCAGTCTGACCGCGGCAGATTATACTGCAGCAGAAGCGTTTGGCCAACGCAGATTATAATTCAGGGCTGCTACTACCAACACGGTCTAGGTCCAAACAGCCCAAGAGTGGCCCCTAGATGATGCTGAGCCATTTTGCTCTCCAGCCCCTGCCTGGGGAGATGGCTCTACCTGGCCCCGTGTGTTTGAGAATGAAGTTTTCATCATCAAACTTCTTCCCGTAGATGGATTTGCCTCCAGTGCCGTTGTGGTTGGTGAAGTCGCCAGCCTGGCACATGAACTGGGGGATGATGCGGTGGAAGCTGCTCCCTTTGAAGCCGAAGCCTTTCTCGTGGGTGCAGAGGCAGCGGAAATTCTCTATTCGGGGGCAAGGGGGAGAGAGGTGAGAGCTGCRTCGCAGCTGGAAGCCACCACGCTGGGGAGGCTGACCCTTTCCTCACCTACGGTCATGGGCACCACATCTGAGCGCAGGAGGATCTGCAGCCGCCCCGCAGGTTTGTTTCCTATCTTGATGTCCATGTAAACCTGAGGGTTGGCCCGGGATTTCTTGGCAGGAGGTTCACCCTGGGCAGGAAAAGAAAAAAAACAAGTTGAGATGACATTCCTCTGCTCTGCCTCCAGAGACGGCTGGCCCCACGCTCTCAGTCTTCGGGACAGCAAGGATACAGACAGCTCCGGCTGTTTTTCCTACCTCCTGCACCTCTGTTTTGGGGGCCTCTGCTCCTGCCTCCTCTGTGTTCTCCTCCAGAGTCTTCCCCGAAAACTTCTTCAGCCAGTCGTCGTCCGACCAGACTACGATGGCAAAAGGAAGGGTCAGAGCGCAGGAACCAAACCAAAGGGCCAGGCATGAGCATGCACACAGCTGCACGGGTCAGGGCACAGCACGGCGTTGGCAGCAGATTGCACCCGAGGCGTGGGAGCACTCGGCTGGCAGCAGCCTACCCCAAAAGACACGGCGTGCGGGGAAATAAGGGACAAAGTCATCCCTTCTTCTTCCCAGAGGTGCCACACATCACYGGGCAGGGCACGCTCATGGCCTGTTCCCTGCGACTACCCCCATGCAGGGCAATTGCTCAGGATGGCCTTGGCCCCATCTGCTTTTACAGATGTGGCCAGATGTGTGGGTAATTCTGCCTGGCACGTGTGTGCATGCTGTGCCCTCTGTCAGTGGGTATGAAGGCAACTGGAAGCGCAGCCAAGAGTATTTCTGTCCAAGGAACTGGGGGATATTTTTGGTTATTAGGTTATTTGGTTACTAGGATGCTGCTCAGACCCCCGAGATCCCCAAATGGGAGGCAGAGCAGAGGTCTCTGCCTCAGGGTCTGGGGAACCAGAGAGAAAGGCTGATGCACGAAGCTCTGAACATCCACAGGGATGCTCTCCCCTCCTGGGCATCAACTCACCAGGCCTGGATGATCCTTCTTTAATTCGCATTGGTTTGGCCAAGTTCACACGAATTGTCCTGCCGAAGAGCTCAGACTCATTCTGCAGAGGAAAAAAAGCAGAACAAAGCCCACCAAAGGTAAAAAAAATCACCATGTCCCCCAAATCCCTGCAGAAGTCACAGGAAAACAGAGCTTGCTTCCTCTGTGTAGCCCACACCACACAGGGCCTCGCTCTGTGCTACTGGGAAGACGGCAAAGCCATGTGTCTCCGCAGGCGAGTGGGAACAGGGTCCGTACCATGTTGTCAATAGCTGCTGCCGCATCCTGCCAAAAAAGCGAAAGAAAAATCATTATTATTGTTTCTTCTCTCTCTACCTTTAAAAGCAAGGCTCAGCCTACACCTGCCCCAGCATTTTATTGCAAGAGATTGCCAAAGGACTGTTTTCCTAAACCTCATCTACCCCAGGGCTGTAAAAACTGATGGATTTTGCAAGAGCCGTATCCAAACCAGTATCTGGGGTTCATCTTCCCACAACCAATCCAGTAAACTCATTTTATGTACGATCCTTTATCGCTTACATAAAATATTTGGGAGGAGCGATCTTGTGTACGAAATTATAAGATGGCAAATATACGACAGCCTGTGCTGCCCACAAAGCCAAGAAACCCACCCGCTGCTGCTGAGCTCCCGGGACAGCAGGAGAGCAGTTTGGGCCAGCAGTGGCCGTGCTTCAGCCCAAAAGAAAATGGGAAAAGCAAGAACTTGGAAAGGCTGAACAGCAGCTCCCGCTGCTTGAGAACAATCCGAGGCTGTGGCTGGTGATCCCTGCCTGCTTCCATCAACTGCTGTCCCCAACGGGAAGAGGATCCAGCCCAAAAACACCAGGGGAGGAAGAGGAGGGCCCAAGTGGCTCAAGCATTTGCCCCTTTCTCACCTCTGCCAGCTCAAATTCAATGAAGGCGAATCCCCGGTGCTTTTCTAGAGAGGGAGAAGCAAGCGGTCACGGGCAGCAAAGACAGACCAGTCCCACGGCGACCCAGCAGCGGTTGGGTCCCGTGTGTGTCCCCCGGGAGAGCTCGCTCCCCCTTAACCCGCTCCGCGGGGATGCTCCGACGGGACGCAGCGTCCCCCGGCAGCTCCCGGGCAGGGACCAGCCCACCCCCGAGCCCCCCGCCCCGGCCACGCACCCGTCTCGTAGTCCAGCGGGATCTGGATGTCGGTGATGTCCCCGAAGGGGATGAAGGCGGCGTGCAGCACCTTCTCGTCCACCTCCTCCGCCAGCCCGCCTGCGGGGCGGACAGCGGTCACCGCCTGCGGACCCCGGCCCCGCTCGGGGCAGCCCCCGGCCCCGGCACTCACCCACGTACAGCACCCGCTTGGTGGCGGCCATCTTCCCTCCGGCCCGGCCCGCCCCGGAACCGCGCGGCGGCTCCGCCCGCCCTTCCGCGGGGCCGCGCTCCGCCCGGGGCGGCAGCGGGGCGGGCTGCGAGCGGCCTCAGGCTGCCCGGGGAACGGGCGCAAGGTGCYGCGGGGGTGCTGGGCTCTCTGCACGGGGAGGGCAGCCCACCACGGCGTTTTCAAGGGGGATTCTTGCTTCTTTTACTAGGAAAAGAGGACAGACACAGGCAAAGTGGTACTGACAACCAGAAACCCTGGGAGCCCTTTCTGCTTTCCTGGGACACTCCATCCAGCAGCTTCCAGTGTTCCACTAGCCTCAGTTCCACTACGGAGCAGGCGTGTTCACCTCCAGGGTAAACAAGGTGTTTTAGCTAGGCACATTCCTTCCGCAGAAGCATGCGGTGTCGAGTGTCGAGGCCGCCTGCTCTTTCTTTCAGAATTACTGCATGCTATAGACTTACCTGAATAACACTTTTCATCCCAAAGGATCACCCAAAATAGTTTACAAATCATTTATGAACCCCACTGCCAAAATGCAGCCACCTTTAGAGTATAAAATACCAACTGTCCTATAATGACAGAACCGTTAAAGAAAACATCCAGCTGAAAACGTAGAAATACATGCAAAGAACAGCAAAGCTTCTCCTCTCCAGCAGAGGATCAAAAGGAAGCCAAATCCCGCCTTTCACACTTCACTTTAAAACCACCTCCCAAACCCTTCTATCTGATCACTGCTTAGTTATAGTCATCTCGCATTCAGACACTAACCAAACTCAACATAATCATCCTGTGGCATAATTTCAACACAGCTGCTTCAAAACAGTGACTGTCCAAAGTTAACAAGCAGAATAACTCAATTAAATCACAATTTTAATGTATCAGTCATATGACAACTGCCTGCCAGTTTAATTTTACTAAGCCACATCACATTTACTTACCAAATCTAGCAAAAAAAAAAAAAAAAGACAAATCAGTGAAAGTTTTTACTCCTTTATTGATAAATGCTTTCCAGACTTTCCAAACTGGATTGTTCAGTTAAAACCAAAACCACAAAATACTTTCAACCTAAAATCCTCAATGTGCTGCTTAGAAGACACAAAGGGTAGCTCTGTTCTGACCACAAAGGAAAAGCTTGCAAGCCCAATTCTGGTTTTGGAAAACTAGAGCTTCAGAGTTGGCTTTTTAAATAAGATCTTTAAGATCAATTTACAAAATGCAATATAACTATGTGATATGATGCATGGCATTGAGATCTGCAGGACAGTGAAGAATCTTCAAACATCTTGAGCTGATGTCTATGAAGGGGCTATTTGGCTCTTTGCATCCTAGAGGAAAAGACAACAAGAAGTTAGCACACCTCACTCCAAGCTAGTGAACTTTCCAGCATTACAAACCGTAAGGACTCCAATATAATTTGCAAGGTACAGAGAAGCTGTTAGCAGTTGTGGATAATATCCATTTCTGATCATCTGACAAGAAACTCAAACTCCTTAGCAGAGAAGCCAGTGACTGGAGCCACTGAGAAATACATGGATGAAAATGTAAGAACCCTTCATCATTCTTCACCATTCTGAGTTGTGACATCTGACCACAACARCTTCACAAGAAGTACTGAAGATGTCAATTCCAGACAACCCACAGAAAACCCACAGAAAAATGGACCATCAAAAGCAAGAAGAGGCATTCAAAGAATCGGAAACCTTATTTGGAAGTTAAACAAGAGCCAGCTCCAAACACAGGAGACAGCATTTGCTYGGACAGACCTATGCAGTGAAATGACATTCCTGACACCAGCACTTTAATATATACTGCAGGCAGATGATTGTCAGGATAAGGAATGGGCATTAACAGCGTATTTAGCCTCAAAGTCACTAGAACATTTTGTGTCATTTTATTTCCCAGATTAGCAGTTTCACAAGACTCATCTCCATATATTATTCCTTCCTTGACGTGTCAACTGCTAGAACACTTCAGGGACTTACACAACATCTTTCTGATGCTTAATTAAAGTAAGATTTCTGAAGAATATTCCTTAAAGCGTCAACAATAAGGATTCCGTTGGGAAAAACTGCATTAGGGTTTTTTGTGTTGTTTTTTAAAGAGTGGACTAAAAGCAGACAAGTGCTGCACCCAGACCTACGCAGGCCTCCAGACTGGCTACGTTTGCTAACAATCATGCTTTATTTACTCTGATACTGGAAGCTTTTAAGTGAAGCTAAAGACCGAGACACTCACCAGTCTTCCTGGTTTAAGAGGTAGCAGCAACCACACCCACTTTCTGGGCAGCTTCCTTCTTGGCTTGGTGAGCCTGCAACACTGCAACGGCCTCCTCCACCTCAGGGAGACAAGTTATCTAGTGAGACCTGTTCTCTTGACCAAAGCCTCCCACAATCCACCCCATCTAAAGGAACAGACCAGTTTACCTTTGACCGGAGGGACTCTGGAGACTCTAGCATGTGCAGCAGCTCTGAGTTGTCAATCTCTAGCAGCATTCCTGTGATCTTCCCTGCAAGGCTGGGGTGCATAGCTTGAATTAGAGGGAACAAACGTTCTCCTGGGGGAAGGAAAAAAAAAAAAAAAGAGTTCAGACAGCCGAGTTTCAATTAAAAAGTCATCTTTGAAACCTGAGGGGATTTCCAAAGTAAAACGCAATCTGTAAGAACTGGAGTTTCACTTACCCAGCATCTGTTTCTGCTCCTGGGGAGGGGCAGCAGCCAGCATGGAGGCCGTTAGCGGTTCCTGTCCCTGCACATGTACTGCAGGCTGAGGTGCCTACAGAAGGGCAGACATGAGGGTTCTGAAATAGATACTAGGCTGATTGCTTCATATTTAGAGACAATAAGAAGATATTCCCTCCTTCTAAAACACAAGCTTTGTCAAGCCTACAGCAGACTTAAGTTTCAGAGGACAGATAAGGTGCCCTTGGTTCACAAACATGCTCCCTCCAAGTCCTGAACTAAAACCCCCTAATGTCACAGACAGGCACTGTAAATATTTTACAAAAACTGGATCAAGTATTGTGAGACAAATATTGCAACTGAGAAAGAGCAACATCCATGCCTGCTTTTTTTACAACACAGAGGTTTGTGGGAGAAGCGAACCGTGCCTTCAATGATACCCTAGTGAGGATTTGGCAAAGAAGTGAGAGAATGAATGGTTGCAAAATGGGAAAGCAAAGAAACAAGAAAAATATCCTTACAGCAAATCTGGATAAAAAAGGGCTTGCAAGTACAAGACAAAAAAAACCAACTAGGTTGCCCCTGGCAAAGGTACAACTGCCAGGTTTTTAAACTCCAAATTATGATGCCTGCCTAGGCTATAAAAGTAGCTTGAAGTTTCTGTAAAAACACTTCAGTTGCATGTACAACCTGTTGGACTGCAGTAACTGCACGGACTTCACAGCCCAGACCCTCATGCTACCTGCAAAGGCTGTACAGCGGGGTGTGGGCTGCGGACACTTGAGGCATATTTATACGGAGGAACCGCTCTGGGAGCAGGGGCAGCTACAGGCGGACGAGGAGCTAAATTCTGCGCTGTGGTGCCAACACCTGCAAAAGAAGAGGAGAACAGAATCACAAACACCTGTAGCAACATGCAAGCAAGTGGGGATGTCTGATATTAACTGCTGAATTCAAACTATGCTGTGCACAGTCTAATACTTCGTCAGAAACTGGTCTCCAAAATGCAACTGGCTACTTTAGGAAAGGGCTATCCTCCCTAAAACCAAACCATGGATTCCACATCCTGCATTTAAGACATTTTCTAGTTATTCACTGGAATAAAATTAATTTGGATGCTCTACTCTGAAAACAATATCCATAACCTGTAGAGCCTTTTTTTTTTTTTTTTTTTTGAGTGGTAAATGTTGCAGAGCTGTAGAGATGAGTTCCAAACCAGTGGAAAGCAACCCATCTGGATTTCCACTGCTGTGCTGTAGCACCAACTGTCCCCAGACCTGCACTGCACAGCAAGGAATAGGAAAGATTCCGGTGCTGTCTTCTGCCCCTTGCTCCAGGTGGCCTTTGGTTATCCATATCTGACAACCATCTTTGAAAGTAGAAGTCAAGTCTCAATAGCATCCTCCTCCCTCACAGACAAGGGGAAGAGCCTGGGAGGCAGACACCTTACCAACTCGCTGGGCAGCGGCAGGGAGGCCACGAGAGGCCGGAGCATTGCCGGCAGGGGCCAGATGGCGCAGTGCTGGCCGTGGTCCAGACTGGCGCATGGCATTTGGCATTCCCTGGAAGCCTAATGGAAGAAATGAGGGGAAATCCTCAAAACAGAACTGACTAGCAAGCCAGGACAGTCAGCTACAGAAAGCAGGTTGGGGTTGTGCATGGAGAAGAAAGCATGCATTGTTCTTGTTGGAAAGTACAGCCAAGAGGGTCATACAACCAAAATATCGTCTCTAGCATGCTCACCTTGAGGTCTTCCCCCTTGCTGCCAGCGTGGGTTGGGTCTCATCTGCGTCATTTGATTGGGTGCATAGTAAGTGGGTCTGCTCTGAGCCTGAAAAAAGATCAGACAAGCTCAGAGGCAACATCTAAATGAATAACAAACACTGTTTACAACATGTTTTGGCAGTTGTTGCCAGGACTCAACACTCAATTCACATTAAGAGAACAGGCAGCTGGGTAGTCACAGAATTAACCCCACTGACTGCACCCCTCATTAGGCATTATTTGCTTATAGGCATAAGAAAGGCTCAATGAGATTATTGCAGCTGAACCATCAAAGCTCCAAGACAGGTTAAAAAACCACACTAGCTCAGCTTACCTGGGGCACAGCAGGCATGAAATATCCCCCAGCAGCAGGCTGGAACTGATTAATAATTGTGTTGGCAGGCAAGGCTCTCATCCCAGCAATGCGTTGCATGTACTGATTAGTTAGGTGGGCCTTTCGCTCTTCTTTCCTTTGTGCAAGTGCAACATACAAGGGCTTTGAGCCCACAATTCGCCCATTCATCTCTGTCACAGCTTTTGTAGCTTCCTCTGGAGAGGAAAAGCAGACAAAGCCAAACCCTTTGCTCCGTCCATCTTCCAGCATCACCTGCAGTAAAGATCAATTGCTAGTGGAGTACCTTTACAGGAACTTAGCTTAAGAATTTTTTAAATGTCAGATTTCAGGCAGGTAGGACATAACTGTTGCAGAGGTGTAGAGACAGGTACTCAAAGAATGAAGAGTCACCTGTCTGGATTTACTCTGCTTTTCTGTAAGCACCATGTGTCCCCAGGCCTACACTGCACAGTAAGGAATGGGAAAGATTTGGTGCAGCTTCTAGCATGTAGGAAAATGCCCTTTCATGCTTATTGGGAGTCACCTCAAACAAGCATGTTTGCCACTTCCTGCCTCCTCTTTTCATGAGGGAATGAAGGAAGTTTTCAGTAAAATCCCACCCAGACCCAAAGAAATCTGTGTATTTACTAGTCCAGATGTTCTCACGACCACAATGATCAGGGGATATAAGAACTGCCCTTCAATCCCATGTCGATAACAGTTCCTTCTTCAGGCTTTAAAATCCAAATAACCCCAAACCCCACAATACCTTGGCACTTGTTATTGACCCAAAAGGTGAGAACTCCTTCCTCAGTTTTTCATCATCTATAGTGTCATCTAGGTTTTTAATGTATAGGTTAACACCCTAGAAGGGAGAGAACAATACAACATTCATAACATTAAAGAAAATCTTGAGCACATCAACTGTCAGCATCCATCTGCCAGAGCTGTAATTTGTCTGAAAACTCTTAATTTAGCATAACGTTCCTTTCGTACCACCCAAAGCTGAAGGTGATAAATGTTGCAAAGGCGTAGAGACAAGTCCCACTGTGGTGAAAGGGAACTCGTCTGGATTTCCTCTGCTTTCCTGTTGCATCACGTGTCCCCAGTCCAGCACTATAGCGCAAGGAGTGGGAAAGATTCAGATGCGATCTCTGACATGACCCAGTTTTGCCATAAATTAGAGAGACAACAGCACAGGGTTATGCTGTCTGTTTCCATCCTTCTAGGTATCCCCATTTGAAAAAAAGAGACTGCATGACTGCTTTCTCATATGTCCTCCTAAACATTTCATTGCCAAGACTATGCCCTGATGCCCCCTTAGCCCCCAAATAGCATGGAGTCACCTTTACATTTTAACTCCCAGGATATCTCATTGGACAATGACTGATTACTCTGTCATTTCCTTTCAAGTCTGCCAATAGACTGAAAATGGTGCTTAAATTCAGAAAAGGAACAGACTATTCACCTGGTACCGGCTGAGTCTCTCTTGTTTTAGCTGTTCAAACTTCCGCTTCAGCTCTGCCTGGCGCTCGACCTTCTTCTGTGCTCGGCCTACAAATACCATTTTCCCATTGATATCTTTTCCATTCATTTCTTCTACTGCCTGGATAGAGGGTTCAAGAGGAAATTGTCAACTGCTGAAACAAGACAGCACCTGATCCTGTTAAGAACAGGACTGTCCAAAGTTCACATTGTATCCCTGCCTCTTAGCCAATAAACCAAGGTTGCCACATTACCTTTGCACTGCTTCCGTGTAACAACAGGCTAATTAAAGACAAGCTGAAGTTATCAGGAGAGACCATGCTGACACCACCCCTGTCAGTGCTGGACTAACAGTAACTTGTGAATTTATCCCCACCCCTTCTTGCAATTAAGGCCAAACTTTAAACAAGCATTCTGCTTAGAGAAGACCATTTCTAAGCAATGTTCTCACTCTAGACGCCTTCCCCCTCCTGAAGCCCTGCATTGTAGTATTTCTTCAGCAATTAACATTCTTGATTATACCACTGCATTCTGTGTGGATCTAGTATAATCTGGAGAAATGCCAAGTTACCCTTGAATGTCAAGCTAGTAAGGTGCAAAAGGTTTCTAAGTCCCCACATCTAGAAGTTATGCCTGAGGCAGGATTTTCTCTCATTTTAGTAATAGGCTCCTATGACAAACCAAATAAATTTTTCTTCTCTGAAGACACCCAAGCAGCATAAAAAATGGTCATACCTTGTTAGCATCTTCATGCTTTTCAAAGCTTACAAAGCCAAAGCCTTTGGATTTTCCAGTGGGGTCTGTCATCACTTTAACACTCAGAGTTTTACCTGTTACCAAGGGACAGGGTTAGTAAAATACCATAAAACTTTCAAGACTATTAAACTCCATATAATAGCCCCAGCCTTCTCCCTCTCATCTACTGGTCAGCCTCTGTCTCCTGTCCAACATTTGGCACCACTACTACCCACACCTCAACTCTTTGTATTCCTCAGCCTCAAAGTGACCCACGTAGAGCTATACAGATGGTAGCGGCACTGTTAAACTACCATGGGTCATGAAATTAACAGCCTCATTAAAAGTGTTTCTGTATTTACCATATTTGCTGAAGAGCTCCTTTAGTCTTTCATCATCCATGTCATCCCCAAAGTTTTTAATATAAACATTGGTGAATTCCTTTGCCTTGGCTCCCAACTCAGCCTCCCGTTCTTTACGAGACTTGAATCTCCCAACAAATCTGTAAGAAAGAATGAAAATCCCAATAAGCAGCTTGTTTTCAAGAGTGGAAAAACAATGTGTGATTTGCAGTGAGGCAAAAAATGAGTGTGTAGTAGGAGCTGGGAATGGGGACAAGAAAGGGTGACAGGAAAAGGACAAACAGGCCACAGACCAACCAGAAAAATCACCTGTCCTATGGCGGAGAGAGTCAGACAAGGATGCCCACCCAGCTCTGCAGTGGAGAGAGTACTGGCCACAGAAACCCACCCCAGCCCACTAGCGGAGAGGCAGCAAATCAAGGCTTGGTTAGGGAAACCCACCAGCCCTGTAATGGAGGGGTAGCAGGCCATGGCTTGGGCAGGGTCACTCACCAGCCCTGTAGTGGAGAGGTAGCAGGCCAAGGCTTGGGCCAGGAGAACCAGTGCCTTGTGTGTCCCTGTTAATACCGAGATGCATCACGGTTCATGCGATCGTTGCTGCTTCTGGCTGTGACACTCACACTTTGCGGTCGTTTAGCAGCATGCCGTTCATCTTCTCGATGGCTCTATCTGCAGCATCCTGGGTCTCAAAGTGCACAAATGCGTAGCCCTTAGAGCCATTCTCATCACACACCACCTAGACACGTGGAAGGAAAACAAAGTGTCAGCTCTCTGAACACATTTTCTCCTCTGTCACACTCAGACGCAAGGCCAGCACGTGAAAATAGGTTACTGCCAAGGGTTAACACTAGGAAGACGCTATCTGTGTTTCAGACTTGCACACTTCACGACTAAATCTGACGTAACTTCAGCAATCCCTGACCTTTGGTCAACTCTGCCTTTTAGAGACTCCACTTCTCACTTGGTGAAAGGTATCCCTTTCGCTTCCTACATTGGACGTGTCTGATCATGTCACCGCTATAACAGAATTGGACAAAGTAACCACATCTCACCTTGCAGGACAAAATATTCCCAAACGCTGAGAATGTGTCATAAAGTGCCTTGTTATCAATGGATTTGTCCAGGTTCTTTATGAAGACATTTCCAACCCCTGACTTCCTCAAGGAGGGGTCCCTCTGAGACCACATGATGCGAATGGGTTTTCCTTTGATCACATCAAAATTCATGGTATCTAGAGCACGCTCAGCTGCAAGAGAAATCAAGAACAGATTTCTGTGGTCTGTTAAAGAATAAAGGTTTCCATCATGTGGGTGATCGTTTTCTCTGAATTTTACTGCCTCAAATGTCCCCATGAGCTGAGTGTCACGGGCAACCAATTTCAATGACTTTAACTCAATGTTTCAAGGGAGGTCTTTGCAGCACAGTCACTAGACGTGTTTAAGTATATAATAGATTTAATAGACTATTTTAAATTTACATGATAGTAATGTTTTAACAACCACAGCAAAATGAATGTCAAAATGCCTGGGGTTTATTAGTTATATTCTTAATTATTATAAAGGTAAATTGCTGCACCCAAAGAAGGAAAGGAAATACAGGAAACCCTTGGAAAAAAAAAAGGAAGTAACAACAGTGGCTGTTTGGCTTGTTTGCTTTTGATGAAGCTCACATCTACCCGTACTCATTTCTATTAAGAGAAAAGGATCATCTCCCTGTCAGGTCAGGGAAAACATGCACGAACACGTGGCTGGCTGGGAAGAAGACATGAGTCAGCCTCTATAACTTATGTGGCCAAAAAATTATTCCCAAGTTGCTCAATCTAAAGATGACAGCAAGAGCAGACAAAACTCTGGAAAAAAGTCCATATACCCGATCTGATTAACAGGGAAGTGTTTATTATCTAAACTCTAAAACCCCAGCACTGTCATTCTAACCTACTCTGAAACCCCCTTCACAATTCTATTTCTGCTACCTACTGATATATTAAAAGGATCATTACGTACACACATTAGGATCTTGTTCATAAAATTGAGATGCTTGGGACTCTTCTGTGCCAGAAAACACTCCCAGCATGGAATGTGCAGAGAAAAAGAAAGACTGTTAATTCCCAGCATGAAGCAGGGAAAGAGAGGGTATAGACAGGCATTAAAATCAAGGAATATTAACAGGGCAGAACCCAAGTTTTCCAAATTCGTTTGCCTCAGTTCTTCCAGGCCACCTTCACCCAATGATACTTGCTGATTAGATTTCTGGAGCAGCAAATTCAGGGAAAATGCCAATTCAAACACCTTCTCCTTTCATGTGACTGCTAGTGCAACCAGAGTAACTGGAACAGTTAGGTAGTTCATGGAACTATCTCTAGGAACTCCAATGAGACACTGCCTACAACAGTCTCCTGCACTCCCTACCCCCAAAGTCCATTTCAACTACTGCATGGAAGTTTCTCAGTATTTTTCACATGCTTTGAAAACGTTTTTTGTTGTTGTTGCTTTTTAAATTGAAGTGGTGCTGTCGCGATTTTCCCCAGTCCTTCACACATACCCCCAGCTGGAAAACAAGCTCTGATGGACTTCATTCCTGAAGTAGTCAGGCTTGAAAAAAAAAAAAAAAAAAAAAAAAAAAAAAAGAAAAAGAAAATAATTTAAGGAGGAAAGTTATACTTGCTAGAACTCTACTAGCTCTGTTTAGTCAAAGGTGTTAAATGCAATTAACTGCCATGCTAAAATGATTCCTCAGCTGCTACTCTGAATCAATGCAACTGAGGTTCCTCCTACAGACCATTCCTAGTAGGCACTTCAGCAGGCGACTTGGTCCAGCTTATCAAATTTGGCAGTGTTTATTTATAGCAGGGAGAGGTCCTCCAGAAGTATGTGTTGGCAAGGACACAAACTAGTTGTATATACCATTTGCAGCAGAAACAGGGCTCCTGCTGAAAGGTGACAAGCAGATGAAGCAGTGGCATGCAACCAGAGGGAACTGTGGAACACTCTGCAGCAGCTACCAAGATATAGACTAGTTATGAACTTACTCCCAGTTCTTTCAAGCTTCCTAAGCACATACTTAAGCAGATACTATTGCACTGCTCTTTCAATAGGTTGCTAGTATTCCACTCTATTATTATACTGTTTGAAATTCACTCAGACACTTCTTGTGAGCAGTGGTATAAGAAAGCCCTAGATGGATTCCCTGATTTGAGGAAGGTCTGCCATACCCACAGGTGGAAATGTAATCACATTACAACAGTACCTAAGAAAACCTGTAAAGGATCAGCATGAGTTATATGAATGACTCAAACTAGGCACATCAGATTCATTTCCTTAATCTGAGCAAACACCTTCTCATTTTCTTTTATTTAAGCCACAAAGCTTCAGTCATTTCAGTTCCTGTATCTGTTTCTCTCCCACTGGTTCCTGTCATCCTTCCAGCAGACTCAACTGCAACTCATATATAACATTATACACACTCTTAACCCCTTTCAGGCTTCCTTTTCATTCCTCTCCCATAGCCTTCTGGATAGGGAAAGCATACGAACACTCCTTGCAGCTTGCCTTAGGCCTCAAAGTAATTAGTCTCCCTTACAGGCTCCCTGATGCAGAGCTAACACAATGCTGGAATTAGCAGCTGTGGTTGAGCAGCATAAAGACAGATAACCACACGCACACCCCAAGATTCACCCATGAGAAACTCTGCACAAGGAGTTTTATTCTGCAAAGATGGCTGCTCTGCAAACCTCTGGGCTCTCGCTTAAGTCACTAAGCAAAAAAGACCCAACAACAAAAGCACATAGCACAAATTTAACCACTTTTTTTAAAAAAAAAAAGAGAGGCTGCATACAGAACAGACTTAAATCCCTTGATCGCTGAAGTTAGAACAAAATGCTGTCAGCAATGAAGCATATATAAGTAACCACTCTTCCCTTTTAACTTCACACCTGCATTTACGTTACACAGGTCTTCTCTTACATTGTCTTCTCTTCTTTAAGGCAGAGAAGAGACAAAAAGTTTATCTGTACTCTTCCACACCTTTCTTCAGAGACACTTATCCAGCCTTGGGTTCCTTCTCGGCTTGGGAAATACTCTGTTTTCTCTGTACTTCCAGAACAGCTTATCTCTATAGCCATATTAAAGTTTCTCTGCTTCATTATCTGAGTTGTCATGTCATGACTGTTGTCAATGTTATGAAACCCTGGAATGCAATTAAATTGGATGAGGAACACATGAAAAAGGAAATTCAGCTTTTCTTTCAAATGAAATGAGTTTGTTTTCTTTCCCTTCTTCACAGTCAAAAAGAATAAATATTAACGACCACAGCTGAGCCTGAACTAGCCAGAACTTTGAAGCATTTCCTTAATCTACCTATCACAGTATGACAGATTCAGTATTCAGCATTCACCAGTTACTATGCCAAATAACTGCAATCAAAAACAGCAGAGCTTATTTTCACTAAAAATAACCTCCCTGCAGCAGACTACCAGTTAGACAATGCATGTCCAGAAAGTAACCCCTTCCCAGGTCAAGCATCACTCTATTAGCTAACAAAAACGTGAAGAAAAATGCAAGCTTTGAATCAATTCAAACATAGGAACTCTGGAAGTACAGAGCACATTCAGGATGTGACAGTGTGCTCTCCTGGTGGCCCCACGGAATGAGGAAGAGTTCTGGCTACTTGACTTGCTCTATGGTCTTTCTCTAGTCATATGCACAGAGTCTCGTTTCCCACACAAAAAAGTTAAAACATTGTTTTCTTCAGATTTACGAAGCACTCGTCCTTCCACAAAAGGTGCCAGGGAAATGCAAACTACCATATATCAACTTTAATACCTACTACCACTTCAAGCATACTAACAATGTGTCCACAAGAACTTCCCCAGAAGTCTTCAGAGCACAAAGCTTCCTTAGTACTTTTACGTGGTATTTTGTAGCATCTACTATCACCCGTAAATCAAAACAGATCCCTACAGTGCTACAGAACTGCCCCCATCTTTTCACAGATTTAGTAAAATGAAGTCAAAATGCATTTCTGATTATGTATTCCTGAAAGAAAACAGAACCCTCCTTTCAGAAAGCCCTCATGTACTGCCACCTTGAAAACAAAAGCCAGATTTCTGCATTTGACAATAAGAATTATACTCTTCATATTCAGATCTTTGCTTTGGAGAGACCGCAACACACCACCAATGGGCTCACCTTTCCAAAATTATCTGTTTATGTTCTGCTGCATTACATTTAGTACAGCAGCTGTTTTTCACTTACGCAAAGTAACACATGCTGCAGTTTGCCAGACAGAAGAAATCAGGAGCGCTTCGGGAGAGATCTCTTCCTGAGGGCAGGAGGAGTTTGAATATTTCTCCTTCCCGATATTAACTCAATGATTCGGTTTAAATCACTTGACCTTCTAAGACCTACCAGTAACAAGACACCACTTACTTTGTCAAAGTATCACTTGAAGGACTGGGACTTCCCAAAATGTCTGCTGCCTCACCAGGAGCCCAGAATGATGTAATCTCCCTCTAAATTCCTGCCTATTTATTACCATAAAAGATTACCTTGAAATACATTGGAAGGCCACTTGTCTTCGTATTTGTATGAGGTGCAGAACTTCTTTCTGCTAAAAGCAAGCACATGTGACTAGACACTCTTCCCTTTTAACACAACTACACGTATTATACGGGTCTTCTCTACTTTAAAAGAACTTTACCTATACTTTTGCACCCCATCTCCCCAACATTTATCTAATCCGAGCTCTCAGCTCCTTCTTGGCTTTTTTTCTGCTGCTTGTTTTTATTTCTCTGAATCTAAAAAAATGAGATCATAGCCTAGGCAAAGGCAGGTGAGCCTGGATAACTGTACCTTTGCTTGTACAGCACATGAACGTACCAAGGTGGTTTTATAAGAGGGAGTCAGAGCAGACAGGTTCATCAGAGCAGGAGAGGACCACATATACAGGCTCTCAGGTTCTTTCCTTCTCACTGAGAAGTTTTAAAACACTAAATACATCGCTTAGCCTGCATAAAAAGCACTTCTGAGAGTTCCATGAATGAGAAATTATGCACTGGGGTGTAAGCCAGCTTTTTATCAGCCTAGCAAGAGAAAGGATCAGGAGCGCTCGGCCAGATCAGTCAGCATCCCAAAGAAAGGACATGCAGAAGGTACTTTGACCTGGGAGAGGATGGAAGCTAGGATGGCACATAGTCACAATAGACTATGTAAAATCCAAACATTCCAGCCAAGAGCTCAATCCCAGAGGCTCTGCTAGCTTGCAGGAATACAATTTTGTAGTAATGTTTCTGTTTCACACAACAAATACTTTGATCCAAAATCAATATATTACCCTGTGCAACAAACAGACCACTCTCTGCTTTCTGTAAAAACGTAAAGCACGATAACCTACTACAGGCTAAAGGAAAGTTTACTTGCTGCTGAAGTCTGTGCTGTTCAGAATTGATTCTGAATTCAAAGGAAAAGTTTGCTCTCGTCTATCCTTTGGATGTCTCTATCATATATAGATACTGCTAAGTCACAGCTCAGAGCAATAAACTTGCACCAGTCAACAAGCAAAGGCTCTGAAAACTAGAGCAGAAAACGCTGACCCATTTTTCTTCCAGAAAAGACATGTTCCAAAATGACCTATCCTGTCCCATCTTTCACATGCTACTGCTGCTTCAGCTCTGGAATACCTACTTGAGCAGGAGCCAACTTAAAGCATGAAAAAAATGAGTCTGGCAGGAGCAAATCAACCTGGCTTCTGCATGTGAGACAACCTGGTTTCCTATGCATTGAACAACACATCTTCTTTCCCATTAATACAAGAATACCACCTCCCAGACTGGGAGACCTATCCGGCTACTTGCACAAACAGCAACCTGCAGTCCACCAGATCTCCCAAATATTAAATTGGAGTGAGTGGGCAGCCAGAGGTTCAGCCAGTCAAACTGAACATTCAACCAGGGCAGAGTACTGTGAACTTTTTCTGCTAGGACTGAGTGCATGAAGACCCACACAAATAGCCCAAACCTACAAGAGAACAAAGGGGAACACAGTGGAGATTATTCTCTTATGCGAGCTGGAACAAACCCAAGTCTCCAAAGTTCAGTAAGAGAGAAATAGGTCTATCTATCAGAGACGTTACCAAGATGTGCATTCGCAGAGTATTTTGTAGACACCGAGCAGTAAAAAATATTCCAGCTTCAGTCACTAGCAAGTGATTACTTACCCTGTAACATTTTGTTAGGCAGCTACATGGCAATACACATGAACAGCAGTGTGGATTAGTGGAAAAAAGTGAATAAAAGTGAAGAAGCAAGCCGTAGATGTGGTTATATATGTCACTTACCATCTGCTGGCTGCTGGAAGTTGACGTAGGCATACCCGAGGGACCGGCGGGTGATCATATCCCTGCAGACCCGAATCGAGAGAACGGGCCCAGCAGGGCTGAACTTCTCGTAGAGCATGGCCTCGGTGACATCGGGGTGCAGGTCACCCACGTACAGTGATGCCATCGGGTAACTGCTGGCAGCTGTGTTCATCTTCCACCCAGCACGCACTCCCACCGGGGGGAACTAAGAGAGTTTTATTCTTGGGGTTTCTTTAAGTCAAGCTTTTCGTAAATATTTAAACTGGGGGAAAACTCAAAATCTTATTTAAAAGCCTCACTAAGTGTGGGCCTGCAGAAGCAGCTTGGGGGCTGGCAGGAGGCCGGTGACCGGAGGGAGGGCACAGTGGGGGGGATCGGGGGACGGCTGCTCCGCCACGCCAGGCCCTGGGACAGAGAGTGGCTGAGGGGGAGGAGAGACCTGGAAATCAGCAAAAACCAAAGTTAAGCCTCCAGGAGAACGGGGCTCAGATATGAGGCCAAAATTCATATGCTGGCTCCCGAGTGTTTCTCCCGTCAGCTCTAGGGCAAAACGCTCCTCGATCTCCCTAACACCACGTCCCTTATTTTGCTTTAAGAGTCTAGTTTAGCCCCAATTCTCCAGAGCAGAGGCCGTTTGATTTTCTGAGATAAAAAAAAAAAAAAAAAGGAAAAGTAATCCTCTCTGTAATATATATTTATACGAGCCTTTCTTTTAAAATTAAATCTTCTCTGCTAGGTTTATATTTTTTATATATATAAAACAGATCGGCTCTAGTGGGGCAATAAATAACACGCGGCGGCGGTTGAGCGCCGAGAGGGGCGGCCGGGCTGACAGGAGGGAGTGGGCCGGAGCCGCGCTCGCCCGGCGCCCCCGCGCTTCCCCGTGCCCTCCCTGCCCTGCGGTCCCGGCCCGGGGCGGCGCTGGGCCCGACACCGACTCACGCGCTGCGGCCCGGCGAGCGGAGAGGCGGCG
>JAYKAV010002766.1:544639-621632 GCA_035582835.1 Phoebastria nigripes | reverse complement strand
CGGCCTGAGGCGAGGCGAGGCGAGGCGAGGCGGGGCGGGGCCAGCCCGCGCTGAGGGGGCTCGCGGCTCCCGCAGCGGCGCCCCCGCCCGCCATTTTGGGGTCGCCAGTCGACGACCGTCTTTGGGGACATGGCGGCCCACGGCCCTTCAGGATTCGGTTGCCACCGCCCTGGCTCCGGCCTTCTCATGTGCCCCAGGACAAGCTGGGCCTTCGTTTCTTTCCGAACTGTACCCAGCGCCAGGAATCCCAAATCCCCCGGGCAGTTCTGGCCCCTCATGATGAACACGTGCCAGGAGGGACTAGTGCCACGCTGCCAGGCGCTCCCAGCCCTTCACCGCTGCTCAGCGAGACCTGGTTTTCCTCAGGCTGCCCAATGACATCCACCCCTCACCTCTCTAGGATGTCCACCTGCCCCAAGCCAGCAACCAACCCAATAAAAAAGCACAACAGYTTCCTAATCCTTCAGATCTATGTGGTTGCCATGAAAAATGGCGCCCGAGCGGCGTTTGGAGGACAGCCATGCAGTCTCACAGCTCAGTCCACATACTGATCCCATGGCAGCTCGAGCGACACCAAAGTCTTGTCCCTGCATGGGGATGGCAGGCCAGTTTTAGGGCAGCTGACACACACCCACCGCGATACCCCCCAGAAGGGTGTTTTTGGGGTTGTTTCCCATCCCATCCCCATCCTCCACATGCAGATGTCTTGTGGGGCAGCTCGGTCCTGCCGCGAAACACAAGGGGCCCGGGGGAGCCTCCTGGAGAGAGCGGGACCACGGGGCTTATACCGGGGCAAGGAGCAGGATGAGCAGAGGAATGTACCAGGAGAGCAAATAATCGCTCTGGGATAATTTTTCTCGCTGCTCAAAGCTATGGTTTTGGGAGGTGTCACTGGCGGTGAGATGAGGAGCAGCCATAGCTGGAGCTGTTCCCACAGCCTCCTCCTCTTCAGAGCATAATTTTTCCTCAAATAAGTGCAAATTCCTACGGCAGCCCCGGCACTGCGCCAGCTCACATCATGGGCCACCCTGGAGCGGGACCAAGGGTCCCTGACATCTCCCCGTGGAAGCGAGCTGTCAGTCCCTCTTCCCAGGGTGAGGGTTGAACAACTCCAAATGCAGAAGAAAGCCGCTGGAACAAGAGAGGGATTCACCCCCCTCCACTGTCCCACAGCTTCACGCTCACGAGATTCAGCTCCGGGGAGACCCGTAATTATCTATTTCCAGCATCTTCAGCAGAGCGTGAGGACACAGCAGCACAGGATTCAGTGATTCATCAGTGACCTTCAGGCACCATGGATCCCTGTTAAGGGGGACTAAGATAGTCTACAGAGGCTGGTAGCTGGTCTGCTGTGACTTTTCCATTCTACATTACATTGCCTTTAATTTGCTTTAAAAGTGGGATACGATGTTATCACAAAAATGGGATATGATACCTATCCCTTCATTACAGTGGAATAATCGGGAGTAGCAGAATAAAAGGTAACAATAGCAAAGTAAATTGTAATATTTTGCAATATTTTCAGTCCAGGTTATTTTCTAAAGACACAAATTATCCTCCTCCTGAGCTCATCATCTTCCTCCCAAGAGCCGGCAGTGCTGGGAGGCAGCACTGGTACACACTGGTGGGATCGCGCCTGGCGCCTGCTTCTGTTTCGCGGCTTGGTCCTCCGCAGCCCAGCGTCTCCTCAGCTGGGAAACCACAGGCTGAGACGAGTGTCTTGCTGTGGAAGGAGTTCGGAGTGGCTCCCGCTCTGACAGCTAAAGTCAAAACACAGCAGAGCTCGAAGAACATGTTTCCACATAAAACGCCCTTTGGCTGCAAGCAGCTGCTGTGGCTACACTAAGAATGGCTTTTATTTGAAACATATTTATTGACATTTGCGTCCCCTCCCAGGGGACAACACCATGCAGACAGCTACAGTCCTATGTCCTCCTTGGTCCTTTTCACTCCCCACACGAACTTATGGGCTGGGAGTACCCTCTGCCCACAAGGGCCCAAAACTGACCCAGGGACCCCACTTCTCTTGGTACCCTGACGAGTGCAGCTGCTGCTGGTGACCAGCGATGCCCGAGATCCTCCCGGTTCACCCTCTCAAGACCTTCAGCAGTGCCTGGAGCAAAGGTTACATCTTTTCATGTCTTCATCTCGCCAGTCCATCCCCATCAATGATGCTGGTGTGAGACCCACCACCTGGAGGCCTCCCAAGCCGCTCTACTATCGTGTGTCGTGAGCAGTACCTCAGTTGCTGATGGTCATCATAAAAGATCATGCATTTTTCAATACGGATGGCAAGTTTTCGACCAAATGCTGACCCTGGTTTAGGATTTCTCCTCCTTAGCTTTGGGATTTTACCAGTAGAGGGCAGGCCGGGATTGCACTGCAAGAGGAAAAACGCAGAAGCGCGGGAGGGAAAGCCTTTCACCCAGGGCAAGCAACAGCAGAACTGAGATAAGCAACATTTTTCATGCAGGGGAATTTGGGAGAGCAGGACTCGCTCGCTGCTAGAGCACCTGCTGCACAGCTAATCTCCCGCAGCCTGGAAGTGCCCTTGTCCCCTCCAAGGAGCAGGCGAAGGCTTATTCATCAGCACCCTGTTTCATTCCAGCCTCACCACTGTCGGAGCTGGAGGGGTGTTTAACACCGCTGTGTGCCACCGAGCAACCCCAGCCGGACTGCACTGAACGCAGCCCACGCGTTCCCATAGGCCTCTTCATTATGTTTTTTTGCCTGAAGAACGAGGATGAAGAGAGTGTGCGGAGAGTTCGGGGATTTCCCCTACAGGGTAGATCAAAAGTTGCCAGGATGTGTTAGAGAAGACGTTTAGGCTAAAGAAAACCCTGGGGAAAAAAATTAAGCTCCAGTCCCGGGCTACTGCTCTAATCACCATGTTGCTGTGGGGAGAAAACCCCACGGGCCTGAACCAATGCCCTCCCACCCGCTCTGGCTCCCGTTTGATCAGCAGAGATCAGGAAGTGGTTTTTTTCACTGTCTCTGTTTTGTTTTACCACTGTAGCCTGCGGGGCTGGTTTGTATGCCTGCCTCCCACGGAGGGTAATTTGGTTCCTCTCTCTGGCCCAGGCCACACCAGAGCACTAAGCTCCCACCACCGCCTCCAGCCGGGTCGGGGCAGCCCAGGCACCAGCGGGACGACCCATCATCAATAGCCCTATTATTGCTCTTGAAGTTTCTCTCTGCTTCCAGACGGATGCTGCGTTACTCCATCACAGCTGCAGTTGCTCCCTTCCAGCAATTCCCAACGCTGCACTTAAGGCAGGGATTTATGGGCGGTTTTGAAAGGCATTTTGGAGCGAGAAGGAGTTATGGGAAAGGAAGTTGAATTCCCACCATTCCCTGGAAAATTCTCCCAGCACCTTTCACGAGCAGGATCATTTACTGGTCCTTTCCTCAGAACAGAGACAAGCTCTCAGCTGCGGCTCTTTGTTTAGTCCAAAGCATTTCCCGACAGCAAGATGCAGCAGGGGTTATTCTGGTCCTGCTTGCAAAGGGTCAGGAGACCGAGGCAAGCCCTCRGCGTCTGGCTGCAAGGCTCTGCTGGACCCAATTTGTTCCCTGACATTTTTGTGGACGCTGGTAGCTAAATGAAATGGTTTGTTCTCAAGCCACGGATTATTGCCAATCTCAGGGCAAGTGTTGCTGACTATCCAGCTGATTTTGAGTCACGTAGTGGTTTGCAAAGTAAAAAGTCATGGGACCAGAGTTACGAAGAGCAGCAGCTATAAAACGACCAGCAGGGATGTTACATTACAAGCTACATCTTACCTTTTTTGAAGCTTTTCAGCAACAAAAGCTCACCTGCCGCAAAGCTAGCAGTCATCCAAGCAGGCTGGATTAGCAGAATAGATTCACATCAACACTACATTTCACAACCAGGACAGGGGTTTGAAAGACTTTATTTGACACCTTTGCTGGATGTCACAGCTCGTGAATCTAACAGCTCTGCACAGTGTAAAGTGAGGCCGGGCTACTTGCTGTGAGCTCTAGCATGCCGACCACCGCAGGAACAACCTGCGAGGACCTCCTCTGACTTTATTAAAAGGGAATACGTTGTTCCCGACTAATTCTGGCACTTCAGGACAAGGGTGAGGAGAAGTAGCAGAGGCATTTCTGTGTGTTAAGTGCGATGACTTTCATCAAAACAACTGGGAGGGACTCGCTTTCAAAACAATAGCAGATGCATACATTGACATGCAGATGGCAGATACAATCTGTAGGAACGCAAACACCAGCTCATCCACACAGTCTAACCGGCTGCGCGTTTGACCTGAGGCGTGGGGAGAGCCTCCCCCATTCAAGAGAGATCTTCTCCCTCTTTTTTACCTTTCTTTGCACTGACCTTTCCACACTTTTCCCTCTTTTCGTGTCACAGTGCTGTAGAGGTGGGCGAGACTCCTTGGGGTGGGCATGCAACTGGGTCCAGGCTATTCTGCACATGTATCCCAGCAAGTCAAGGCACAGACGCAGGGAGCGGGGGCTGTTCAGACAAGGGGGAGCACTGGGAGACTCTGCCCTGGCCACCATGGGAGTTAGGGACGTGGCACAGGAGCAGGGTGGCTCAAGAGCTTCAAGTTTCTGTTCCTTTCTGCCCAAAGAGAGGAGGGGAGGACAGCTGGAGGAGCAGAGGCATATCTGCTGCATCAGTTATCTAGGGTCACGCAGGCAAAGGCAGAAAAAGCTCTTGGGAATCAGGACAAGGGCAGACCCAGAGCTTGCTGAGGTCTGCGGTGAAACCTCAGTGGGTTTTCGTCCTGGCCCTGGGAGAGGGATGAGCAATGTGAGACCAAAACATGGTGCTGAAGAAAGAAAACAGAGACATTGTGGGAGGAGAGGGTGAGGGATGCAGGGCTAAGAGAGAACAAGGGAGGCACTTCACATGCAGGCTGGTCCGACCCATTCCCCCGCCTTTGCAGTCACGGCTGTTCAGCAGGGGACGGAGGAGAGACGGCTCCAGCGGGGAGACTGGCAGAGGGAAAGGCCTTTTCTTCTCACTTTGGCCGTCAGAGCCTTCCCCTCCGTGACAGACGTCCCTTTGAAATCCTCTGTCTCGCCTCGTCTCACCTCTTCACACCTCGGTGCGGAGCAAGGGCTGCAGAAGCCTCCCTCCGCCCAGGTGGCCTGGCCGGCTGCTCCTGCACAGTTTGTGCAGGGACCCAGCACAGGCCCTGCAGACACGGCGGTATTTCAGCTCAGCTGTGGGAACAAGCTCTGTTAAGCTGTTGCCTCACTCCACCTTAAGGGCACATAAGTGGGAAAAGCTGGTAATGCCGTGAGGAAAGCATGGGGATTAGCAGGCAGCCAGTTCGTTAAGGGAGCTGGGGAGGCTCTAGCCTGCCTTGCCGGGTGCCAGCAGTGCTGGGGAGGGGGGTGAGCTGCGTCCGTCCCACCACACCAAAATTAGGTGCTACAGCTGGGGGACACATCATGGGGAATCAGCATGAGCAAGTCTCTGTCTGGCAGCTCTGAGTCCCCAAGGAAGTAAGACAGTATTTCAAGGCTGGCTGTTTTCCAAAGGAGAGCAACGCTAGGCTCCGCAGAGGGGTTTGCTGGAGGAGGGACAGGGTTGGGATCTGCATGTGCCCCCTCCCTTGTAGCCGGAAGGGTCTGGAGTACAGCCGCGTGCAGACAAGTGCATCGAATTGGATGTGATTTACGTTTGCAGGCATCACGAGGGAGAGGACATGTGATGGTGAGGCAAGGAAGGCAGTGCGAGGAGGGAGGGGAGAGTAAAGAGAATTTTCTTTATGGATCCTTGGCTTCTGCAAAGCAGGAAAGATGCCTTTTCAGCTAAGTTTGTTCTTAGGCCTGTGGGCAATGAGTGCTGAAGAATTCCTGTCTCCGAAGGGGAGGGGAGGGTCAGAAAGCCCCGATTTCAGTCGCCCAGGAGCGGCAGATCCTGGATGTCCCAACCCTGATCCCGGGTCCCTGCGCAGCAGCGCCCAAGGCGGGAGGCACCGTGTAAGCCGGTGGAACAGGGACGCCGGCAGAGGCTGGCGAGAAGAGGAACGTCGCGATTTGGCTGCTCTTGGACGAACCCTCTCTCAACACGCCCGCTGGCGACGGCATCCTGGGCATGGCTGCTAYGGCTGCAGACGAGCCCGTGCCTCGGGCCCTCCGGCTGGAAGAGGCCATCCTGCTGGCCAGGAAGCTTCGGCGGGACGGCAGCATGTCGCTGGGGACACGGCGAAGTGGGGCTGGCCTCACAGCGGGGCTTGGGTAAGCCAGGGAAGATGCAGTCAAAACAACTGGAGCAGGAGCAGCCTCCCTCCTGGGAATTTGCACGGGGCCAGCAGCGCTGTGGAGGAAGGACCACGGCCACGTCTGGATGGGCAGGAGGGACGTGGCCACAGGCGAAGGCTCCATTTCTGCCACGTAATTATTCAGGTGGGAGAGGAGTCGCAGCCGGATCGGGTCGGCAGCGTTTTGGCCCTCGAGGATGCCCAGGTACCTGACAACTTCAGTGAGACATTCGCGGAAGCCGATACTCCTGTAATCCACGGCCAGAGCTCGAGCATCTAAGAAGCCTGTAGGGAAAGGACATGGGTGACAGTAAGTCCATGCAGAGCTCAGGAATGTGCTTTGATTTCACTACCCTCTCTAATGCACTGTGTATTTCACTTGAGGCACTTTGCTGCTGTGTGATATTACTGAAGCAGATAGCCAAGTGGGTGTCCGAAAGGACTGGACGTTTGCGTGCATGAGAATAGCATCTGCGGTTATCTCATCGGGATAAAACTGCCAGGGTCATGAAGCCTCTTACTCCAGCATGTGAGACGAGTAAGAGGTTTTATTAACTGTGCTCAGGAAGGAAGAAATTTTTCCTATTGGACTCTATCAGTTATTGCTGCTGGAGACATGACTGTGGGCTAGATGGGCACCGGGTCCCTCTTTGCAAATGGACCATCCCCAGTCTTGCAGAACAGTGGGACACTGTGTCTCCTCGATGCACAGCTTAGCACCATTTTCCTCTGCCTGGGTCCCAATCTTTATACTTCGTCTAAAGAGATGTCCGGCTGAAGGACACAGGACAGTGGCAGAACCAAAACCACTGGGCTGAGAAAGCTCAAAGCCACAAAAATCAACAAGATAAAATGCAACCGACGGCTGATTTTTAGGCTTCTACTCCCTACTTGCAGCTTCATGAGACGATAAGCAATAAAGCAGACAGTGTCACAGCACAGTGAAGCACTGGACCACTTTGCTTGATGGGGTCTCTCGTGACAATACAGCCCTTTGTTGCAGTGCAGTCAAACTGAATATCTAAACAAATGTTCCAGACCAAGTTACAGCTCTGAACCAAAGCCTGGATGCCAGCAATGTCCCCAGCAAGCCAAAAATGGGTGGTAAGCAAGCCAGAGGCTTCTTTACTGGAGCTGTGATCTCCATCCTGTTAACTGGAACAGGACAGAGGGTCTGTACTGAGGTCTCAGTACAAATAAGACCTTTGTTGAATTTTGCACAGGGCTCCCTCTCTCTTCTTATAACAACCAAGAAACAAAAAAAAAGAACAGAAAGGGAAAAAAGCCTTGTTTATTTGCAGAGTCCCCATGCAGAATTCAGCCTCTGCAGGAAATGTATCCCAGGGAGGAGGTAAAGAGTTTAATATCGTTTTTCTGGAAGCAGGCTCCATTTCTGAGCAGGACTAAGCACGTCTCTGGCTGGGCAGCTTTTAGCGGGGTRTGTGACAACAGCAGTGGTGCTGTCCCTGTGGGTCTTTGGGACTTGCTATCCCACATACCCCAGTCTTCCAAATGTATGCATGGGATGCTGACCCATATGTTAGACATAAGAAAAACATCAGGGCAGGAAACGTCCATCTGCCCTCCCTCGAAAAATATTTCCCTTGGGAAGCAGGCAGGGCAGCATTCGTTTTGGTGCTGGCTGGTGTCAGCAAGGCACACCAGCACCAAGATACTGCTTGCTGCTGAGGCTGATGGGGAATTTTCCTTCCAGGTCTTCACCTTCACCTCACCCGTATGCTTATAAGAGCAGTTCTTACCTGTTCCTCCAGTGGCATGAAGCATTTTTAAGTGATCTACTGTCATTTGTAGAATTTCTGCCTTCTCCAGCTTGGAAGACCCCTGTGTGTTGGGAGCAGGAAAAAAGAGCAATTCATCATTTTATAGTCTAGGGGTTTGTGCCTCTCAGGAGCTGGGTTTTTCCCGATGACCTCCTCCCCAAAACCTTCCTGAAGCCCAGGAGTGCTCAGATTGGAGCAGGGCATCCATCCAGGGCACTGGCTCTGGCTTTACATCAAGTGAGTAGAAAATGGAGCTCCTTCCCAAGATCCCCCGATGCAAATTGAAAATCCCTATTTCTGTGCATCTTCATATCTGCAAAACACTTTCTGGATTGAATTTATCCTCCCTAGGGCTCCTGAATATTTGTTAATATTGTTTTACCACCCAGTTTCACCACCTACTTACTCCCTGAAGTGATGATGATAAGAAAGACATAGCAATGCTCCAGACTTTCTCATTCTGAGGGCTCTACCCTTACACTGCTGAAATGTAGCCCGCATGGGAGGATGAGTGGAAATCATGGACACACACCTGCTTCTCGAAGGCGGTGGGCACCAGGCGCCGCAGTTCGGAGAGGCTGCTGTTGATACGGTCACGGCGCCGCTTCTCAATGATCTGTGGGAGGTTTCCAAGTGAAGAGAAGAAACCACGGTCATTTACAGCCATAGCTCGCGGGTTTAAAGCCCTCATTAACAGCTATGGCAGGTTGAGAGAGGCGCTTTGAACAGGGCCATATAAGTAAATGTTTTGGGTGCAAAAGCTGAGCAAAGAAACATTAACTGACTGGTGTGATAACCCCAGGTGAAATTGCTCTCCTCCACCCCTATCTCCACCCCTTTCTGCCAGATTTGAGGACAAACCTCAGCAAAAAATCTCCAATTGGCTGTGGGGAGAGTTCTGCAGGAGATGGAGCAGGGAACAGCGTAAAGTCGATTTTGCACTGTGTCCCCACCATAAGGACGTGCCAACAGCACCCCACCACACGCAGGGGATGTCCCAGGGAGCCCTGGCACACAGCTGGGACCAGCTTGACCCCCCAGGGAGACAGAGCACAACACAAATGAGACTCACCCCTCTCCGCTTCTTCCTGGCTTGTATCTGAGATGTCGTAGTGGGAGACACAGACCTGGAAACATGGCTGGAAAGGAAGAAGAGAGAATCATTACTTGCGCTAGCTGGAGAGAAACCTCTGTTGCACATATGCTTTACACACGTTTGCCATCTGCAGTTCCCCCCACCCCCMCCCCCCCCCGAATAATGTCTTCTGTGGTTCCCATCTCATTTTTACCCACAACACAGAGCTCAGGAATTGGGGACGGGGAGCCAAGCAGAGACTCGAATCCCACTCTCTCCCCTCCGAGAGTCTCCCATCAGCCTGGGACAGATTTCTGCACCAAACTGCCCATCCACTACCAGGCACACATCTCCTTCAATCTCAGCCCATGCTGGCATCTCCACGGGGCTGGAAAAGCAGCGATCCGAACTCCGGAGTTGTGGCCTTTTTTTTCCTCCATGTGCAAACCTCCCGGCTCTCATGTCTGAGCCTGTCCTGTCTGCAGGGCTTTGCATCTCGGAGCTGCGATAGCACGAGCATGATCTGAGCTCCCACCCAGGGCGGCAGCAAAGGGCTGGTCGCTCCTCAGGGTGAGGCTAACGGCAGCGTTGATGTGGTTTCTGAGGGCTTCCTGGAGAGTAGCTTCACAAACCACAATTTTTGGGGTGGGCTGTGATTATTCTGAATGCACGGACACCCCTGAACCAGACAAAGAGGGGCCAGGACCCTGGCAGGGGGAACACCCAGCAGGAGGTAACGGAGCAGGGACCCTGCCTGCTGGCTGACAGCCCCGGAGACCAGCTCTGGCTCAAGGGACAAGGGACACGGGGGGGACAGGCTAAAGAGAAGGGTCCCACAAACCACCCTGTGCCTGGTGGGCACAGGTGAGGCTAAAGACACCAAAGGCAGCACTAGACATGCATGGGGAGGCAAAGTTTAATCCTTAGGTCCCCACAGAGGTGAAGTCTCTGTGAGGATGGATAACTGGGTGTGGGAAACTCCTTGGAGCAAAACCCCTCTGCTCAGGGGGAGGCCGGCTGGGCCACCTTCCACCTCCCCTGAGCAGGGTATCTCCCTCTGGAAAGCAAGACTTGGCTYGGGGCTCTTTCTGTGCCTTACGAAACTCGGGGCAGGGATGTTAACATGCAGGCGAGACGGGAGTCTGCAACCCCGGCCAGCACTGTGCTCCGGAGGGACTCGGAGACCGCCTAAGACRTACAAATCTGGAAAGGGGCATTTGGGTTCACCCCATCAAATCAAAATATTTTTCAGTTTGATGAAGCATTTTAATAGCAGTCTATTAAAGATGTTTCTGCAGAGATGGTGCTGTCTGCACAGCAAGCCAAAACCTAGACCAAACTCAGCCCATTAAAAATACATTTTGTTAGGCCCAAGTGGGGTGCTTTCAGAAGTGGTTTTACACAATCAGACGAAATAACACGTTCTTCTACTGACTGCTCCACTCATCTCCATACAGGTACCCTATTTGAATGTCTGCTGGGTGGGCTTTCTCTGGGCATAGGTGCTGGCTGGCTTCGCAAGTACGAACATGTGTTGCCAGTATACATAAACACACATACGATGAGCACGTGTGATGTGAAAACAGGCTCCGCATGGACGCTGGGGTGTTATACGTGCAGGGGGTAGGTACTGAATTCGCCTGGCAGTGCAGGAATGCGGAGTACGCACTCAAGGAGTCTGTAACAGTGAATTTTGAAACTCTCTTTGCAGAGCTGTCCAAACGTGTTGCTCTTTGTGAACCACAGTTCCAGATGTGGATATAAAAACCTAGCTTACTGCAAAATATATTTTAAAAATGTTTGACAGATTTGAACCACATAAAAGATACCGTAACTATATTCTCTGATGATTAAAATTTCTGCATTGCTCTTTGCTTCATTTTATAATTTACAGCATAACTTTGGCTGTTTATTCAAAACAAAAAGCAAAAAAAAACCCCAAACCAAGCAGTATCTTGCACTTCTGCAGTGACCCCAGAGTCTAAACTTGCTACATGCACTGAACCAAGCCTCACACCCGGAGTGACTCATCCCCGCTCTACAGGGGAACTGGTTTGCCCAAACCACGCGACCGATGGGTAATGGGCTGGGAAGCCCGGCCAGACAGCCCGACTGCCTCCCTCTGCCCGAATCGCTCCACCTCGCTCCCCACCTGGAAGTGTTTCATTTTGCCTGATCCGCCAGTGTCCCATGCAGGACCGCATTACTCGGGGTGTAAACTCGTCAGGGAAGGAACAGCTCTTTTGGCCATGTGTTTGCGTGACATGAGCAACAACTTAAATGTATACAAATACCACCAGATCACAGCACTGCCTGGTTCTATGACTKGCTTGAGAAGACAAACGTATTAGCAGCACAAGAGAGAGATCAAAAAATTCATCATTACTGTTCACTGAAATAAAATATTATGACAATTCCTCCATTTCATTCATCGGGGTACTATAGACTCAGCGTGCTGCACTGATGTAAAGAGGTGGGATATATTTCACCTGCAGCAGGAAGGTAGGTTAAATATTGATGCACTTGGAAACTGCGTAAGGGGTCAGTGAATTTGTGCAGGACACTACATGCCCAACTCTGCCTGTGACCGTATCAGCAAGAAGCAGACTCATGAATTTAGTCCCATGAGAACCTGAGCTTGGCACCGGGCAGGGTGACTTCTCTGCTCAGGATACCAAGCAGCAAAAGGGAATAAATTCATCTGGGGCCTCGCTGGACACGGAGGGAGGGGGACACTTGGCTACTGAAACAAGAGTTCAAAAGCAGCTGATTTTTGGACGAGAACAAATAACAGAGCCCCTCCTTCATCCCCAGCGCCGTCTGCACGCTCAGAGCCCGGGCATGCCCGCGAACGGCTGACACAGCATGGGAACGCGGGCTGCGAGCGGTGGCTGGGGATGCCCTTTGCCAGCAGAGCCGCAGCTCAGGGGAGCGCAGCGAAGCCTGAGGACATTGCTGGGGAACCACGCAGAGGTCCTGTCCTCACTATTTCCTCACTATTTCACCAAGCAGCAAAGCCCCAGAGCCGAAACTGCAGCTCAGCAGTGATGGGATAGAGCCTGCGAACTGCGATACTGAAAGTGCACGCTTAAAGCAGGGCACCCTTSGCTGGCCAGACTGCCCGGGCTCCCTCTTTAATAAAGATCAAAGCCCCAGCTGGTGCATTACAAATGCATCACCAGAGCAGGAGGGTTTCTCATGCAAAACCTCCTCGTTTCTTCCACATTCCCTGGGAGCCCTCGGATCGCTGGGACTGCAGCGGCATCGAGGCAGCTGACGGGTGCCTTTGCTCTGGGGGGGCACTGCCCCATCTCGGGGTGCAGAGACCTGCGAGCAACCAGGCTCCCGCTAACGAAGATCAGAGCTGCCCTTCTCCCCACCGGGCAGGAGAAGGCAATTGCGCTGGCTTTAATAAGGCATTTTCTCGAATGCAATCAGCTCGTAACACAGCTTTAATCTTTGTAYTACGACTTGGGTCTCCTTGCTGGGTCAGTCCTAACGCCAGCAWCAGCCCTCACTTGCACACGGGAGTGATCCCCCCCGCCCGTCCTCGCCCAAGGCAGGACCAGCCCAGCCCGAAGGGGTTAAGCAGGGTGCCAGGCGACTCCCGGTGAGTCCGTGGCGGGACCCGGTGCTCTCCCGCGCCATGCCCCGGCAAGCGCCGAACTCGGCCGCCCCGAGCAGCTCTCGGGGAGCTGCTGCAAGCGCCGCGCCCGGTGCCGGGGACCCCGCTCCAGCCCGGGCTCCCCGCAGGATGCCGAGCTGCCCCGCAGCAGGGACCCCAAAACCCGACTTCATCGCACCGCCCTGACCGCCGGGGGACGGACCCGTTCCCCGGGAGGGAGCTGCCGCCGGCAGCGTGTCCTCACCTGTACTCCTCCTCCCGGCCCACGTCGATGGTGCCGTCCGACTCCGTGTCGGACGAGCTCTCCTCGCACAGCCGCTTCATCCTCGCAGGCGGCGCTGGGCGGCCGCGTCCCCGCGGGGCGCTGGGGGAGAGGCCGGGGAGCTCGGCGAGGCTGCCCCACGCGTGGCCCCGGAGGCCACCGCCGTCCTTCCCCGCCGTCCTCGGGGAAGTGCTCTCCCTCCCCGGGCTGCGCGGAGGAGCTGGCCCCAGTGCGTGCCTGCCTCGCACGGCTCCTCCCCTGCCCGTACTCTGCCTTTCACACCCCCGGCTTCTCCCTCGCTCTCCTCCCAGGACGTCCCCAACCTCCCCGGTTAATGGGTTAATGAGACATCTCCCGGGAGTGACGGATTACGCGGCCGCGCCGGCGCTCCCAGGTTCCCAGGCCCACCCCCCCTCCGCCTCCTCCCGCTCGCTGGTCGAAATCCCAAGTCTTCCTGTAAAAGGAACAGTCTGTGTGAACCGTCTCATGTCCCCCCCTCTTCTGCCCACGGCCCCCCTCTCCCCACGGCCCCCCTTCCACCCGCTGCACATTGGCCTCAGCCCCAGTTTAAAGGGACCAGTGACCTCACTGGCAACAGAAAACCGTGGGAAAGAGATGGGACTGATAAAGCCTTGAGTTGTTTCAGGGAAAAATCAACATCCAGCCCCACACGCACACACATGTCTGCCCGGCTCTGTGTGGCGCAGGCACTTTTGGAGACTTATGATTCAGATGGAAACCAGCTTATTCGAAGCACGGTGCTGTTTCAGGACGCTGCTCAAAGGGCCCTCGCCTGGGATTAATCAGTGGCCACAGCCGAGGGCCGGGAAGGCAGCGGTGGCACCATGCTCAGAGGCGTCGGGATGGGTTCGGCACCCCGGCACCGTGCCGTGGTGGTCCCGCCGGGAGCTCGGCTCCCTGCCACGCTCCCACAGCCTTGGAGCGTCTTCAAGTGCCTGCTCATGGCACTGCCAGGGCATTTGAGACCTACCCTGTAAAACAAACCGATCAAAGCCCAACTTTAGGTTTTATGACACTAGGATGAATTGCTGTTTTCTTGTCTCATTCCATAATGCTGGAAACTTTGACCCGCAGCCCGGCATCTAGGGAGCATCTCGCTTTCCCTGAGCTTGCGGGAAGGAGGTAGGAGTCTGTTTTTCAGAGCCCTGCGCTGCTCAAATCCCCCAAGGCAGCAAAAACGTGTGCGTGTGGGAGAGAGAGAGGGGAGGAGGGAGAGAGCTGAAGTGGAGGTTCACAGTACAAAAATAATGCCTTTTATTTTGAAAAAAATAATCAGCGCTGAGATCTGGCAACACGTGGATTTCCCAAAGCCTTTTGCAAAGACCGTGGCGGCGATAACAGCCCGTCGCTGCTCGGGCCAGCCAAGCCACCCCACCACCCGTCTCCCGTGCGAGGAGTCGCCCAGCCGCATGGTCGGGTGCTCCCTATCTGCCTCAGCCATCTCTGCCAGCTCACCCACACTGCACCCGCCAACCCCGAGATGTCTGTAATTCCCCAGCACCTCGCAAGCAGCTCCCGTAAAAGCCAAATGCCAGCTACCACCTGCCCTTCACCCACGCCTGCCCCAGCCCAGCACACAGGGGCTGAGTGAGGCACAGCCCCCGTGACCATTTTTTGAGACTGAACCACACTGTCCTCCCTCCCAAAGTAAAACAATAGAGACCTGAACCAGCCATCCTGCATTGGAGTGGAAAACTGACGTCTCAGAAGTGTTTGTAAACCAAAAAAAATGAGAATAAAATATTTGCTTTAGGTTATAGCACTTTGTTTCTATAATTTTGATGTTTTGTTTTAATTTTCACTATAAAAAGTGGTCAAGAGACCAAGCTGTTATTAGCTCACATTTCAAAATGAAAAGTTACTTTGAACCAGAAGAATTAGAAATGTGTTATTTTAGCAATTTTGAGACCCATACCTCCTCCCTTTCCAAAGTGATTTCAGTTAAAAATACATACATCTCCAAACTAAACTTCCCATAAATATGTGTTTTTGAGAGATTAATACTCTTTCCGCTGATAAAACCATTTAAATGGGATCCAGAGATTGGTTATTTCAGGCTCTTGCTCATATCACAATGAGCCTGAACCAAGCGGAGCCCAGACCTGCCACGGAGGAACACTTTTCTTCTCCATTAGAAAGGAATTCACTGTCCAGACTCCGTCTTTTCTGGGCCTTGTCTAAGCATCATTATCTGGGTTCAATTGAAGTGTAATTGGCAACATGTTTTTCTAGGATTACACTTCATTATGAACAGAGCGGGGGCCCCGAAACCCACTTCTCCTGTAATCGGATCCGTTTTCCAGCCTGTGCTCCTGGAGAGTCGTTTATAATGGCCCCCAGCAAGCCCTGGGGGATTGCGAGGGCCATCTGAACCACCCCAGGATTAGCTGCGTCATGGGGCAGCCGAAGCGGAGACGGTGCTGAGACCCCTCGCATGTCAGTTCAATGGAGACAACAGGGAAGGATTAAATGGGTTCAGCTGCGTGCGAGGGAAGCCAGGTTTCAGTAAGCATCGCCCATGTCTCGCAGGAGAGAGCAGGAAGACCTACCCCGCTGCGGACAAGGGGTGATGCTGGGGAAGGGGAGATGGGGTCTAAGTGCAGAAATGGGGGTTTCTGCCGCCTGCTTGCCTCTCACCGAGCATCCGTGCAAGCTATTCCCATGGTACACTTTCTTGCGGTGGCAAAGCCTGGCCCCAAACACAGAGCCACAAACCGTGGGTGACCAAGCTCTGCCCAGAGCTGATCTGCTCTTCCCCAGAGAGCTATGGGCTTTGCCACAGCCAAGCCAGGGAATTATTAGAGGAAATCTCTCCCCAAGCCCTGAATTATCAACCCTGGCCCAAGTGTTCAGGGCTATTTCCCCTCCTGCGCGGTCTCTGGGAGCTCAGCAAGCATTGCTGCAGTGCCTGTCCCCATCCCTGGGACCCCTGTGAGACCCTCTGGGACTCTGGAGGCTGGTGAGAGCCGTCCCCCGCTATGGCTGGCTGTGCCTCTACATGGTGGGAGCTGTTTCCACAGGATGGGTGTCACGAGGACGGGGCTAAGCCATCCATCACACCCAGCACTAATTGGCTACCCTGCTTCGGAGGCCAAGGAATAAGTGAGCTGCAAAGATTGATGTCCCTTCTCTGCAGCAGGAAAAACTCTCCGGGCCAGGGCTGAGGGTGGATCCCTGCCAGGGACCTGGGATTGCCCAGGTTTGCCCGTGTCAGCCCGCTCCTGGGGGTGAAGGGCTCCAGCCCAAGGTTCCCTGGGGGGGGGGTGTGGGGTGTGTGTGACGGTCAGCCCAGCCGCCAACCCCCCCCCCGTGCTGGGATCACGGCCTCTCCCTCCCCCCCCTCCTGCTCAGCTCTGGGAAATGTCCCCGGAGAGCGGCCAGCTGTGAAAAGCTGCAGCAGCTGGAATGTGGGAGGGAGGGCAACGCTTCTGGAAAGCCAGAGGCAGCAAGGAGCAGGACGTATCTGTTACCTCCCTGTGAACTGACACCTCTGATTTAACCCCGTGCATGCCTGGAATGCCCTGTCCGCACGTCTTCAGTCAACATCACCTCCTAACCTCAGGTCCCACCACTGGCTGCCAGATCCACAGCTGTAATTTCAAAAGCAAAGGCCTCGCAGGGATGCTGGACGGGATTCCTGGCTGCAGCGYTGTGGACGGGCTGTCTTGTTCTGTGGCTAAGCAGAGGGATTCATCACAGACGGGAGAATCGTGCAGGGCTTTCGGGAGGTGATTTGGGATGAAAGCATGTAGGTATGAATACGATATCACCTCCGTGTTTTGTCAGATCTGGAGCACGGCCAGGAGAGGATTGTTTGCCGTGGCTCCGCTCCAAGCCAGAGGCACTACAATTGTTAACTCCCCCCCACTTCCCCAACCCACGCAATTCAGAGCTGGCCCAGCCGACTGCTAGGGGCAGTCCAGGGGAGGGAAAAACAACATTTTCCCACAAACCCGTGGCCTCACCCTTCCCCAGGCAGGGACAGGGCAGATCCTGTATCTGCTCGGGGCCTGACTGAAACTCGGCGCTACCCTTGCTGCCCTGGCACGGCTGTCTGTGTCCTCACGCCTATTGCCCCGCGGCAGGTCTGCGCCCAGCCCTGTCACCGCTGCCAGGAATGCGGCTCGGCTTGGGTAGCCGTGCAAACCCCGTGGGATGGGGCACCATGAGGCTGCACCTGCCGGGCCCACGGCCGGGACATCTCAGAGGTGCTGCCCTCTCTGCAAGAGCTTCTGCCCCGTAAGATGGTGCTTGTCCCCCTGAGCCGGTGTCCAGGGCAAGGCTGGGACCCACAGCCATGAATGCCAGGCGTAAGGCGGCTCTGTCACTGCGTCTCCAGGTCAGCGGGGCTGGAGGACAGCCAGGGACAGGATCGCCTTCCTGCTCCAGAATCGGCAGTGCATCCCGACAGTTAAGTGTCAGACGACGCCAGCGTTTTAGTCCTGACTGCCCTGGATATGCCTCAGTTTCCCCACCCATAATGATGCTAATGCACTGGGCACTCACTTTACAGAGAAGCAGCAATGAGTGATAATTAATATTGCACCAGCCCTGCTAACAGCCAGGGTTACTGGCTCATCCAGGAGCCCAAACCGAGGTCAGGGCTCCCCTGTGGCTACACAGAGAGGGCCCAGAAACTTACTGTCGGTGGACACAGATCTGCTCCTCTCTCGTGTTTGGGACCTGGAGAGGGTGATGCRGACAAGGTGGGCTGCTGCAGTACAGGACGGTCTGCGTGAGCACTGCAGCCCTCCATGCTGCGGTGGGCTCCTTGGCTCTTGGCTGTCAGGGGCAGGCTGAGCCGACCCCGGAGGTGCCAGCCCRGCTCCTGTCTCTGGGCGATGGAAGGAAACGGATGGCCCTAAGGCTACACCCGTGCTAAAGCAACAAGAGGAGCTGGGATGGGAAAACCAATCGCTGGTGAAGCGAGGCCCTGGCCTTCCCCCGGGGCCAGTCCCCAGGGCTCCAGGGAACACAATGCCTTTGTTTGCGACTTGGCCTGCATCAGGAGCCCTTCCCTCGCTCAGCCCCAAAACACCAACCCTTCAAAAGGCCTGTTCTCCCCCTCCCCTTCCCCCAGCAATGCTAATGTGCCAGGCCTCTTCTCATGAACCCTGGGAGAGATCAGGCTGGTAGACAGTTTCAGCACTTGTTAAATGTGTGTTTAGCGATCTTGTGAGTAGACAAGAACAAATACAAACAAGCCAGGCTGGAGAGCCCCTGCCCCTCCGCCCTGCCTGGAACGCACCAGCCCCAAAGCCTTTCTTCTCTAACCACTTCAAACTTTCATTTCTTCTGAAGCCACAACAAGGCACACTTTGTAAAGCAAATGAGTAAACAGCAACTTTCAGCTTAAAAGGAAAACAAGGGGGAGGGACTGTTTTTAATTACTGGATTTTAAAAAGGGCTTTATTCGGTTAATTGCTTTCTGTTGTAAAATGTTCTTCTGCGCACAGCCCTGGTTCTAGCTGCATTGCTGCTGGCCAGATGGCATTGCAGAGGTAATGACAGCATGTGCGTTCACTGCTTGGGTACACAAGTGCCTTTAACATTCACAGACATTCCCCCAAGCCCTCCCAGCCTCATGGAAATGACACGAGGCACCAAGTTTTGCTCAGACATGACCAGTGGTTTGGCATGTCCAACTCACATCACTTCCAAAGGACCAGAGGAAGAGCAATCGGCACGCACAGAAAAGCCTCTGCAGCATTTCAAGTCAAGTTCCCAAAAGGGCTAATTGCTGTTGATTGTCTTGGCTGCAGCATGTTACCTTCCTAGTCTGGGGTAATAACTGATGTTCGTGCGAGGTGCTGTGCTCAGCTCGGTCCTACCCGACGGGGCGCCTGTCTTCTCAAACAGGGGAGAGTGACAGCGCTGCGAAGTCTGGCACGGCAGCCGGCGTGCGTGTAGGCATGTGAACATATACGTGTGCATGTGGCTTGGTGCAGCAATGCGAAACGGATTCCAACTGTATCCCTGATGATCACAACCAGCTTGGAAGATACCCCGAGTCCCTGTGGAGACAGAAGGATTAAAAATAGAGAGCCAACTAAGAGGTGCACACAAGGACCTTTAGCAGAAGCACCATCAGCGCAGAGCTGTGAAGTTGTGACTGTGCTGGGGACAGATGGCACGGGGAAGGGATGGGGAGAGGAGGCAGCGGGAGACTCTTCTCCAATTGGATCGGCCTCAGGAGGGGAAGAGTGAGGAAAGGAAATGGAGCAGGAATGGCCTTGGGCTCCCAGCGTGTGGAGCTGCCAGGGAGCCCCTGAAAGCCCTGCAGCTCCTCGCTGCAGGGGTTTCCACGAGGCCGTGGTGAGCAGGTGCCTTGTGGGTGGCTCAGAGTCAGCGCAGGAGAAGATAGAAGCAGGTTTGTTACCAGACATGGAGCTCGCAAGAGCGTGTGCTCTCTCCTCCCTTGTCAGCCTACAAAATACCATGAGGGAGTATGAACATGTGGGGAAATAGGGACAAGGAGGCCCCAGGTCCTCATTCATTAGGGACAGGGATCATCCCCTGCCCCTCCACACACCGGCCGGCATCTGCTGGCTCRGTCAAGACAAGCTTCAAGCAGAGAGGAGGGGAAGTGCACGTCCAAAGGGCTTCCAAAGCCGCCAACCCTCAGCCACAGAGGCCCCAGGGTCAGGGATCGCACAGAGTTCAGGGCAGGGGCTGAACCTGAAGCGATCGGGCTGGCCCAGGGGAAAGCCACTGTGCTGCTGTTCCCTCCAGCACTGCAAGCTYGTGGCTTTCCCTCCTTGTGTGGCTGCTCCCCCTGTACAGTCCCCCCCAACCCACGCTGGTGCTTTCCGTGTGGCTGCTTTGAACAGGCAATCTCCTTTCCAAAAACAAACACAGGAGAGAATATCGACTGCAGTGCAGGGCAGGAAGGGAAGCATCCAGCCTTACCTAGAGGTTCTTCAGAGCAGTGCTGGCAGCCGGGCCGCACAGGGAGCCTGCCGTGCCCACGGCAGCAGGCATCTTTCCTGCCGAGGAGAGCTTTTCCTGCGCCCGCCRCGGCGGGTGGGTCTGTTCCTGCCAGCAGCCAGCAGCTGGTGATGAATGCTCACTTTCTCTAATTGAATAGCAGGAAGTTAAATCTTGTTTCTTTGCCTTTCAGGCTGTCAGCTGGAACAATTGCCCACCTGTGGCACCACCCCGGGGATATAAATAAGGAACAAAACACAATGCTGCCAGAGGAATGGACTGCGTTCCCAGTTCCCAGAAGATCTCCTGATACTTATGCCATATTGTGTGCCCACACAAGAGAGAGGTATCTGTGCTGCGGGGAGCATGCAGGCAGCCCTGCGCGTTTCCAGGCAGCCATGCAGGCAGGGTGGTGTGGGAACGGGTTGCAGGGCGATGGGAGTGAACGCGCAGGGGGCATGCACAGAGCGCAGCCATGGCACACAGGGAGGTGCGTGTGCGAGCAGGCTGCTGCTGCGAGGAGTGGCAAGTGCATGTGCACAGGCTCATGTACAGCTATGCAAGTACTCTTGGGTGACACATACCACCGCGAGATTAAGTGCCAGGTGCTTTGCAGCAGCTGGGGTGGCCGGTGCTCTTGTCCGGCGCACTGGGTTTGTCCTGCGGCTGCCCTGTGTCTCCAGCACCCTGCGCAGGCAGGCGCAGAGGCAAGCGTGTGCTGGTGGCTTCCCCGCGTGCTTGCTTGCCTGCTCGCTTTCCCGTTTCGCCAAGCGCTCTGCCAGACAGGCTGCAAAGGCGAGAGCTCCTTCCTGGAGCTGCGCCGTCCCTCCCCGCCACCCAATGTGCTTCCCCGCCACCTCCGGCACTCACATCATCAGTTCACAGCCGGGACCAGCGCTCCTGCTGGGATGCTCCCAAGGCGGCGGCTGTCACAGCTGGACCGAGTCTGACAGTTACGCACAGCTGGAAGAAGCCCAGCTGAGGACGAGGACGGAGGAAGTCCACTGCAAGCGGCGTGGGCCCTCCGTGCATGGTGGGGAGGGGGGAAATGCGGTTGGGAGGGCAGTGGGAGACACCGACACACATGCACACGCACACACAYAGGCCAACATTGTTGCTGCGAGAGGAAATTATTAATTTGCTGGGAATAAAGTCGGCAGCAAGTCAAAAACCCATCCTCCCGAAGCGCCGGAGAAAAGCCTCCCGCCCTCCCTCTCGCGCCCTCCCTGCAAGCAGCCCTGTCGCCTTTGTACTGCGAGACAGGCCCGACACAAGGGCGTCTGTCTGGGCACCACGTCCCCATGCCGGGATGAAACGCAGCCCGGGCTTCGCCCAGACGCCAAGAGCCCTCGCTCCCCCCGCGGGGCTCGGGGCGCCCTGACCCGGCGCTCCCGCCTCCCCAGTCCCGCGGCAGGGGGGATGCGGCCGCAGCCCCCTCCCAGACAGCCCTTTGTCAGTCACTGTGGTAACAGCCGCAGCGCAAATGCCGCTTCCCTGTTTGTTTTCCCCCTGCCTCTGTCGCGGGGGCGGCCGTGGCCTCCCTCCCTCCAGCTCCCCGAGCGGGAGCCGGGGTATTCAGGGCTCGGCAGCCTGAATGAAGCCAGATCCCTGGACACATTCCTGTGGGTTTTTTTTTTTCCTTCCCTTTTTCTCTTTATCCCCCCCTCCCTTCTCCCTCGCTTGGCACAAGCTAAAGGATTCAAAAGGAAGCCAGGCTTGGCAGACACAGGGGGAGGAGGGAGTGGGGAGATGAAAGAAGGCCTCTCTCCAGCTTTCTCTTCCAGTTCCCACACTCAGCCCGGCGCGGAGAGCTCCTAATGATTCCCAGCCGCACCTGGAGGAGGCCGCCCGGCCGCCGAGGAAGCAGGGGCCTGTTTATATAGCCAGCAGGAAAGGCCCCCAGCGCCCCGACCATGCCGTGTGGGGCAGCCCCACAGCCCCCCAGCGTGGTCACCCCGGGTGACAAGGTGCCTGAGATGGCTGCCTTGCCATGGTGCCCGAGATGGCCACCCTGCTTTGGCACCCAAGATGGCAGCCCTGCCTCAGCACCCAAGATGGGGGCCCCACCTCAGCACCACAGTCCCCAAGATGGCGGCTCTATCTCAGTGCCACACCAGCACCTGTGGACATGGTGCCCCATGCTGGAGCTGGCACTGAGGAAAACCCCTCCATTCCCAGCTTGGTGGGCTTCAAGTGGCTGCCCTTCCCCACGGAGGACATAACCCATGAGGTGGCGGGTTGGCAAACACCTTAGGGCTAAGATGGCCACTGGGGCTGCGCTGAGGTAGACATGCCCGCTCACACACTCCCCAAACACACACCTGAAGGGGAAGGAACAACAGCCGGCACCACGGAAGGCAGCGATGCCACTTGGAGCACGTTGGCCCACGAAGGTCGCCTGTGAGGGGGACGCCTGCCACCATCGCACCCTCCCACCGCGCCGCACAACCCTTCACGCCCTCTCGTGGCACCCGCTCGGCACCGCAACTGTCCCSGTCCCCATCCCCGTCCCCAGAGTCATGGCAGCAGAAACGGGCCCACCGTTCCCCGGGGAAAACACGTTCCTGTCAGGACAGGTGTGAATTTCCAGCATGCGCAACCATGTTTCCACCCATGCACAAATTGCTGGGTAGCCCAAAAGCAAGCGCTGCATGGGGCCGGCAGAGCCAGGTTTCCCTCACAGGGCAATCAGAGCAAATTTTCCCTCATTTGTCCTCCCTCTCACACAATTCCACAGATAAAGGCTCTGCCGGTCCTTGCTCAGGGCTTTGCCGCCTCTGGGCAGTATTTCATAAGGCGGTGGTCTGGTTGTTGTGACTGGAAGCAGTCCCCATTTCAGGGGGGACGGCGTCGACTCTGCTGCCTGCGGATGCTAACTTGCACAGCCCTGAATGGGTTTGCTTTATCTCGAGGGGGAAACTGCTGCTCCCTGCTCGCTGCTGATGGCCACGGTGACAAGGACACAGCCACAGCACGAGCATGGGCCAGTTCCAGCTGCAGGGCTGCTCGTGGGTACCGCCCGCCGGCGGGACGTGAGCTCCCACTGGGTAAAGCTTAAAAATTCAGAGCCGGTCCTGGGCTCTGCATCCCCTTTTTGCCACAGAGAGAAGGGATAACCATGCAATTCACCCTAAGGGAGAAAATAAGCAAAAGTCCCGTCCTGTGGGCAAGACTGCTCGATGCTATCCCTGAGGATTTTATTTATATATATTTTTTTAAACACTAATGCCCATCTCCTCTCAAGTCACTCAGTCAGAAAATTTGGCACCGGTTGTGCCAAGCTCACAGCAGCGTGGGGCTGGCCACTGCTCCCTGGTGGGTGCAGCCATACTTGCCTGGCATCTGTAGCCCCAGGGCTGCAGGGACCCCCTCCTCTCCTCCTCGGCAGGATTATGTGCACAGTCCTATCCGGCACAGTGCTGCCAGCAAAGCTTTGAAGTGCAGCCCTGGAAACGAAGCTTTCGCTGCAGGAATGGGAAAACGCCAGGACAGAGAGATCTCCGCCTCCATCGCTCACTGGCCTGGGCAGAACTGGGAAAATGAAGCAGTTTTTTAAAAGGCAAATCACCAGGTGGGGAACAGGGCATATTTGCTCTGCAGTTACAAGATCTTTGCTCTCTTGCATTTTGCTCCAGCCCAGTAACCAAAGGGTTATTTCCACCAGCGTGGGCAATGCACAGAGCTATTCCCACAGCTACCTTAAGGACCAAAATGAAGCTGTGGAAAGCACTGGCTCCCAGACAGAGCCGGACGAGCCCCAGTTCTGGGGCAAAGAAAGAAGTGGGGTGGAAGGTGGGTCTATTTACCCCACTGACTCTTTCTGGTGAGGGGCCAGGCCTTAAACAGAAACCGTATGGTGCATCTTCCAAGGAGCTGGCCCAGCGTGGAGCTGCCTCTTGGCAGAGGGAGACGCCAGCTTCCTCCGTCAGCGGGGAGATGAGCAGCTTCACACACGCTCCATTGAGTCACTGCTTCGTTGGTGGCCTCCCCAGCGCGGGACGGCTGAGCCCAGCCACCCCGGGTGCACACAGGGGAACCATTTTAGGCTCCGGTGACAGAGGCATCAGCAAACACTGCTATAAATAGCGGTGTCAAAGGAACGAGATGGTCAGGCTGTCCAAATCCTGGCACAGCCCCACTAGCGCTGATAGCAAGTGCCCTTTGCTTGTTCTCTTGCCGCCAGGTCCTCTTATCTATTCTTCCAACTCCGGGTGTTTCTGTCACCCTGTCACCAGGTCCCCTGCCCTGACATTTCAGCCTCCTGGGATGGCTGCAGGTCCCTGTTCACATTTGTTGGTCCCTATTCTACAGTCCAGAAAGGACATAAAACTAAATGCGCTGCAGGGACACGGTGGAGTCCCCGCCAGTGCAGCCTGGGACCCCTCATGGCCAACACCAGGGTTGTCGGGACAGCCCTGTGTTTGCATGGCCCCTACACACTGGGACCTGCTGCTGGGCATGCAGGCATCGCCAAGGAGATATGGGGTTTCACTATACTTAAGAGCACTCCTGGATTTCTGCTTTTCTTCTGCAAGGAAGATGTTACTTTTGGAACATTCTGATCTCTGTTACGGTGATAGGGAAACTGAGGCAGGGAGGTGTCATGACTTACCCTACGTACATGAGGACCAGGAGAGCAGAGCTCGCGCTTTGCCCAACCTCCCTGCCATGCAGCTGGTTATCAGGGGCGTCACACCCTTACCAAGAAGCCCCACAAGTTCTTGGGGTTAAATTCTGGGTTCATCATGAAAAGCTGTTCTTGCTATTCAAAGGCCATGATTACCTTGTGAACATCTGCGCTGACAATAGCTGAGTGGCAGCATAATTCTCCATCAGCTCTGCCTCCGCTTTCTCCTCCTCCATGTTCTTTATTTTAAAGCACACTCATTGCAAAGCCCTTCGATGGAAAGGCTTTTTCCTTCGTGAAGGAAAAAGCTCAGAAAACAGGCAACAGAAACAAAAATTCAGGCTTGCAGCAAACCAACAACAAGACATCACAGACCCAACTGCACAAACCTCCCCCTTCCCTCCCTCCATGGCCTTGGCCCATGTCTCTCCATGACCCGTTGGCTCCTCGGCCCCAGTGCCAATGCTGGTCCCCAAGAGCAAGTCATGGGCTTGGGGTGGTCTTTGTATGAACATCAGAGCCAGCTCTTGGCTTTGGCATGGACATCCTGATCTCTCAGGGCTGGGTGGGCCCACCTGGACTTTCACTGGTGCAACATGGGCCTTATCAGTGCTGGAGTTTGATTTTTTTTCCTCCAGGCATCTGGTGGAAGAACATGAAGGATTGGGGATGGGCGTGGGGAAGGCATCCCAGCAAACAAGGCTGCATGAGAACACTGTCCTGCAAGGGCCATCTGTCCCTCAAACAAACACCCATAGCAGAGATGCTGCCCTCGAGCCTATGGACATTCCTTGGCTATATTTGGTGACGGATGGAGAATTTGTTGCTTCCCTTTAACCCATCTGTTCTCTTTATTGGCGGGGAGGAGCTAACACCAGAACTGCAGTGTCGCTATTCGGATAAACTCGGTACTTCAGCAGCAATAAATCTCCTCTAAAAAGCTTTTGCTGCCTCCCACCTGTTGGCTGGGAGAAGATCAAGTTGACAAAAGTCTTCTGCCAAATTGTATTTTTATCCAGGACTTCATCGTGAATCCAGGTTACAATAAAAGCCTGTTCACGAAGCAGAGGGAGGTAGCTGTATCACAGCACATCTCTCAACTCTGGAATCCCATCTCTCCCAGAGGTCTCCAGTTCCCAGGTAGCTGCTTTTATTACATTTTCTGAATTCTCTTAAATCCCAAAAGGCCCTTTTTCTTCTCGTCACCCCCACCCCTTCACCATAAAACCTGGGAGGTCCCAAACAGGGACCCCAGACTCTCTTGCTGGCTGCACCACCGAGCCAAAATACCCATTGTGAGAATGGCAACAGAGAGAGCTGGGCTGGGACCAATACAGTTTATTACAGAAAAACACCCAGAGGGATTTCATTAACATGGCAGTCCATTCACAAGAAAAACCGCTGGAGGACAATGAAGTGAAACCCACAGCAACAACACACAGCGGGAAAGTCCAGTTGTCGGCCAGCACAGCACAAGAGGCATAACCGCACTGGCCCATCAGGGTGGGAGATGTGCCCAGCCCATGCAGCCGGTCCTGGGGACCGCATCGCTCCCCCAGCCCGAGGGGATGTCACGGATGGGCACACAAGGAAAGTACACAAGCAGCAAATCCACATCTGCCAGCTGTAGCGATGGAGGAGATAAAAATGTAAGAAGCCATGTGGATAAAAGCAAATGGGGCAGCCATTGCAGGAATGGAAAATCCTCCCCACACGGGAAGGACTCAGGAGGTGCAGAGGGATGTCTACTTCACTTGGGGTCCGTTTCCCGAGCCCCATGTCTCCCAGCGAGCCCCTAAGCTGCCCTGGCTGCAGGAGGACCCTAAGCAGAGTCACCAAAACTCCTGCCTGCACTGTGCCCCTGCCCCCCAGCTTGCACCCTGTGCATCTCAGGGCCCAGAAAGGCAGTAGTGAAATCTGCTGAGATCCAGGGCCCTGCCCCAAAACCACAACACATTGCTTCCCTGGAGCTAACAGCACCTTCAGACAGGGCATCTCCTCCTGCACAGCCCAGCCCTGCCAACACCCCTCATCCRAAGCACACATCCCCCACGGCACCCGGTGCAAGCGTCCATCTCCAGTGGCTGTGCTTGCACCCTGTATCCGATCCCACCAGCACCCTGCCCTGGCCAGGGGTTCCTAAGGGCTTGCTGACAACCCCGTTCCTCTTGCAACATCACCTCCCGGGCTGGCGGGAGGCCCCAGTGCAGCCCGTTTGCGAGCTGGGCTTTGCTGGGCTTCCACGACACGATCTTCAGGAAACACCTTGGAAATGTTTACTGGGAGGCCAGGCTGTTCTCCCCCTCCCAGCTGCCAAAAAGGTCTCCGAGATACAGTTTGGATCCCAATATCTGGGGTTCACATTATAAAGACGAGACCTTTTTTATAAACCTGTATATTAATAGATGTGTTACTGAGATACTCATTTCTTTCAGGACTTTGTTTGTTTGGATTTTAGACCTTCCTCTAAGGTGCCTGTCACCCAGATGTGACAAATAACAGTCTGTCAAAGCAAAATAGTTCAGGGGGGAAAAAAGTGCAATTTGCTTTTCACTGCTAGAGCAGGATTTAGTGCAATGAGAAAACAGTCTCCCGAGCCACTGAAGGCATCACTAGCTTGTTTATATATTTGTCAAAAGTGCGATAACTCCAGCTCTAGCCTCGCTGTCGGGAAGGGCTGAGCTGTTCTAGCTGAAACCTCCCTGCAAAGTCAAGCCAGAGGCAGACACATACCTCGGGAAACTTCAGCCCATGGAGTTGGTGTTTGTAGAAAACTACTATCTGATAACACTGGGCATCCTTCGTGCCCAAGCATGGGGTGTACTGCCCTAAAAAAAAAAAAGAAAAAAAACCGAAACAAAACACCACAAGAAAGAAGTAATCTTTAAATTTTTCTCCTGAGAGCGTCCTTTGGGACAGGGCTTTGTGCAGAAATGTCAGTGTGATTTTCACACCGATTTTGGAGCAGCTCTCCAATTGATTTCTCTTCCTGTTTTTTAATTGGAGATTTGATTCTCTCTCACAGCATCACTAGCAGAGGTGTCTATTTTAGGAAACACCAGAGGTTTTAAGAAGCTGAGGAGAAAAAGATTATCAACTCATATGGGTTCAGCCTAGAAAGCGGGAAAAAAAATCCTTTAATTAAACCCCCCAGGCTGAAATTCTCTGCAGATTTACCTAAATGGACTTCAAATGATGTCCCTAATATATTAGGGCCTGCTTTTAACTTAATTCAAGCCCTAGGCATGTGTCTGCGGACCCTGGATGGCTCACACAAGAGCTGGGCTTTGGATGCCTCACTGAGATTATTATTTTTAAGTGCTAACTCACGCAACTATGAAACCCAAATTTAAAAACCTGGGCCAACAATGCACTAGCCCAAAGCTCCAAGCAGGAAACAGGATTTTTTTTTTTTTTTTTTTTTTTTTTTTTTAATATATATAAGTGTTTGTTTCTATTTTTCCAAATTTTAGTGCATGAAAGGAAAGCTGTTCAGCTGACAAAATCTTGGTGAAAGGACAAAGACATGAAAGATTTTCTGGTTGGGGAGCAGGGGCTGGGTCTGTGAAGGAACAATATTATGGTTTAATTTTAGTTAAAAGGGACAATATTTTGTTTCAAAGCTGCAAGAAGGGTTTTTGTGTGCTCCCAACTTTCCAGTTCAACAGTTCAGCCTGAACATTTGCTTTGCAAATCAAAGGCTTTGGGAATTACCTGGGGTTTTAAAGAAACGCCAATAAAAAAAACCTGCCTGGCACAAAACAGTCCACAAAAGGCGAGATCCATCCTCGAGGGATTTTGCCTGAAGCAAGTGCAGAGCGCGGACGAACGGGGAAACAGCTCGTGGGGCTGCCCAGCGCAGGGAATCCTCTGGCCCCAAGAGGAACGGGGACAACGCCACAACATTGCAACGAATACAGAGGCAAAAGGAAGCCTTTCGTCAGCCCCCTCCTCCATCCGTGCCCCCGACAAGGCTCCTGCTGGGGAATAACCTCGCGCTCGCCAGGGCAAATGCTCCCTGCCTTGCAGACCACAACCCAGGTCAGAGCGTGGTGCACGGGGTGAAATCTGTGCCGCACGCCAGGGGCCGCGGGATCAGCCAGCTCCGCTACTTGCTGTTTGGGGTTTGCTTCTCCTGCGCCGGCCGCTTGTGCTTCTGGGCGATACCGTAGGGGACGTGGGCAGCAACAGTGCCCATCTCCTTGGCTCCCTCCACGTGGAACATCTGGTCATCGAAGAAGATGTGAGGACGGATCTTCTTCAGCAGCGGCCCCTTGGGAGCCCCAGCCAGGAACAGAGCCTCATCCGTCTCCAGGCCCCAGCTGCGCAGAGTCTTTAGGGCCCGGGCTCCCGAGCTAGCCGCGCTCCTGGCAGTGACCAGGTAGGTGCGAATGGGACATTCCATCCTCAGCCCCTTGGAATAGAACTTCTTCTGCAGCTTCCCCAGGGCCTCCAGGAAGCCCTTCAGGGGTCCCTGCCAAAGCAAGAAGAAACCATCGCTTTGCAGACCTCCATGCTATCCCTTCCTCCAGGCACCCAGTCCCAGCAGAGCCAGACATGCTGGCTAACCCCTTCTCCCTGTGAGCCCCCAGAAACGACAGCGAGGGGCCAGCCGCAGCCATCCCGTGGGCCAGCAGTACCAGGCTGCTGACCCCCCCCATCTCACACTCCACATGCTGACCCCTGGCTTGTTCCCAGAGACGAGAGCATCCCTGCGGGCTGTCTCTCTCCCAGAGGCTTTTTCTGGCTGCACCCCAGCACTACCTGTGCCAGAGGCTTGTTCTCGTGAGCCTTTTCATGCTCAAAGAACATGTCCAAGCCGTGAGCCTTCACGATCTGCTCCGACTCATCAGAGAAGAGCACGGCGTCACCATCAAACGCCACCCGCAGCTGGTTCTCCGACACTTCCAGGTCTTTGCTGGGGCTGAAGATGGTGGCTGCAGCGATCCCTGTGGAGGTAAAGTGTGAGGCAAGAGGTGGCAGTTACCCAAGGACCTGGCCCCATGGCTTATCTGTTGAGGAGCAGAGCAAAACACGACGGGCTGGAAGCAAACACTACAAGGAAATGCACGCACCCAGTAGTGCCTGCAGCTTGGCCCCGAGACCTTTTACAGCAAAAACAAATCCCCAGATGACAAACCTCCCTTTGCATACAAGAATTAACGGGGAAAAACAGTGCCTTTGCCTTGGAAGAGCTGTGGAGCTCAAAGAAAGCCTTATTTCTGTGGAAACTAGAGGCTCTTTGGAGCATCAAGATTGGGATGTGGGACAAGGCAGACCCTAGCTGCACATCGATACAAGGATAAGGATGTTGGAGCTATCGCTCCTGGCACGAACCCCCTGAGGGCTCCAGGCTCCCCCCGCTGCCCCCCCCAAGCTGGACCCCAGACTCACCCTCTTCAATGGCCCCACTCACTTTCTCGGCGTCGGAGGAGAGGTAGAGGTTGGTGTGATAGGCCTTGAGGTAACAGATGGGGCTGTTCCCTCCCGTCATGCAGAACCTCTCGATGAACAGATCTGAGGGCAGATGGACCCCGGGGTGAGCCTGACTGCCCCCCAAACAAGCCTTGACGCTGCTCCCCTGTGGCCTCCCAAGACTCGGCAGGGTGGGGGCTAGTTTTGGTACTGCCGTTCAACAGCATGGCCGGCAGCCAGAGCATCCTCACCACCAGCCAACTTCCACTCAAAGCCCAGGAAATTTGGGAGAAGTGGGCTCAGCGTGTGGTTTGGAGGAAGAGACAGGAGAAAGCGTCTCCTTATCTTGCTGCCAAGCAATAACACTCTGCCCAAAAGCCATCAGCACCCGCGCGAAGGACAGCTTTGCTCTCAGCTTACCATAGTGGTTGATGCTGTTGATCAAGCGAACCCCAACCTGGGCATGGTTGTTGGTCATCAGGACGATGTCAAAGAGCTCCTCACTGTCGGGGTAGAGCTTGCGCAGCTGCGTGTTCACCGCTTCCAGCGCCTGCAGCACCCCAGGGCGAGGGGGGGGGGGTGTCAGTGAGCCCCAGGCATGGCCCTGACCCCTTTCTCACTTCTGTTCACCAAAACCAGGGATCTGGCCCGACCCCAACTACACCCTGAGCCAAGCTGACATCAGCAAGCAGCTTTAGCTGGGAAAAAAAGACTGATTTGGGGGAAAAACACGTAGCTACTCTTCTATTTTCAAACACAAAAGGTTTCAAGTTTTCATTAGGAGATGAGAATAAATTAGCTCAAAGTTACAGATAAGTGTTTTTCAAGCAATCAGAAACAGAACAAGTCTCTCCCCACCAAGTGGATTAGTTTATTCATTGGGAACGGGCAAGAGATTGCTTCAGTGAGGGCCAGCACACAAAACTGCACTAAATCCAGTGGAACTGGGGCAGAAATTGGAAAATATTTTTAAAGTTTGAAATGCCTCATTTCAACATGTCAAAATTAGAAATTGGCTGACTCTGTAGCAAGGCTAAATTCAGCCAATTTAAAAGAATAAATAAATTGTAATTAAAAAAAAAAAAAAAAAAAGAATTCCCGAAAGGGAAACTTTAAATATGATCCAAAGAGATTTCTTCAGTTCTTGGGCTCAGTTGCCAATTTGGAAAATTCAGCATTTCCTCAGTCCTGGAAGAAGCACATCACTTGCCAGGAGGTTTATTTGACCTCTGTTTGCTCTGTGGCTACATCCCTTCTGCCACGCTGCTCACTTCCCATCCCTTCCCCACGCAAACACCCCATAGCAGTCCCCTCTCCCCAAAACTTTTGGGTCAGGACCACAGTGCAGATTCAGCTTAGGCGGGTGGATGCTCACCTTGACGAAGGGGAAGGCAGCCCCAGGAAGGAAGGGCTCGTTCTCATGGTCCAGCTGGTATTTCACATAGGCCTCCACCCCTTGCTCATTGTAAATCTTCTGCTCCTCCTCCATGCGGAAAAGCGCTCGCGACGACACCGCGATGGTGATGGCGTTCTCGGGCTTTGGCTGCAGGGAAAGGGAGAAAATGGGGAGGCAGCCCCTGCACCCAGCCCCGCTGCCCAAGAAGGCATCTGTTAACTTTCAACATGAAAGGCCACRGGGTGGGTGACACCTCCATAGCGATTTGGAGGATAATGGGGCAGCTGCAACCCTGATCTTCCAATGCTTCAACAGATGAAGCTGTGATGCACCATCCCCACACATTCAGGATACCTGAGAGCCTTTTTCTGCTGCTCGCACCATGCAAACAGGCTCCCAGGACCCATCCAGACCCAACACGCTACCCCAGGAGAACCACTCAACCCCATGCAGAAGGAATTTGTGTGGTTTTTCCACCCCCAGCCAGGAAAAACCACACACTGCGGCTCGGCCAGATCCGCACTCCCACGATGCTGTCCAGATGTGACAAACAACCCGTGCCAGCTCAGCTTATAAAAACACTTGATATAGTTATTGTGGGCGGAAACATGACAAACAGGTGGTGCAAGCAATGATTTATGAGTCATTATTATTAATGTTCGAGGGCTTGATCCAAAATCCTCTGAAGTCAACAAGGGGCCTCTAGTGGGACTTGGCAGTAAGAGAGGGGACACCAGGAAAGTCAATCTCATCTTGACCCCCACCCGTCCTCACTCTCCCCTCGGAGGGCAGAAGGGTGTTAATCCCCATCACTCACTTGCAAGCATGAAAGCAAATTCATTACTGGTGGCCAACAAGAAATCCTCGCTCCCAGAACAGCAAATCCTAAGGAAGGACAGTGGTGCAGGCAGCCCTGTCCCCAGCAGACTCTGCCTGCAGCGAGTCCTGGGAGCAGGACAGGGCTTGGGGGCTCACACGGGGGATGCTCCCCGGGAGCTGGGAGCAGTCCCAGCCCCGGCGCTCTCTGGCTGAGCTCAGGGATGCATCTCTGCAGGGAGCCTGTGAAATCCAGGCCGTCAGCATTTCAGAAACACCTCACCCTCAGCTCCTCTGTGATTTCCAGGATCCTCTGTAGCACGTTGCCCTGTGAGTAATCCTCCGGCAATGCTGTTTGCCCAGGGGCAGGAGGGCACCTTGGCCAGCCGCTCCGCACACCCAGGTGCTCCAAAGTTCAAGCTCCCACCCTGCCTAGGGCTGAGCTTTACAGAAACAGCAGCCTGGCAAGGAGGAGGTACACCATCCGCATTGGGGGATCTTCACTCCCCACAGGGCTGGGCCTGCCCTGGGGCTCGCTCTGCCCCCAGCCTGGCCCTGCTGATCCTGCCCAGCATGGAGACGCACCCAGGAATGAGTCAATGGCAGCCCCCATGCCATTCCCAGCACCGCACCCCCCCTGTAAGCGGTGCCCGGGGCCAGCCCTGCAGCGCGGTCGGTCCCAGACACCTCTCCAAGGCCGCACTAGTACCCAAAATCCTCAGCAAGCAGATTAAGCAGTGGGTGATTAGGACTAGACACAGATGAGCTCAGGCTGAGAACATCACTGTGGCCAGAGGGATCCCTTTCCCACGGTGTTTGCAGAGAAATAAAGTCCCATTTGGAAGCGGCTCTTTTGAGAAAGCAGGTGAACGACCCCCAGGACACGCAGGATCACCCAGGTCCACGCAGAAGCTGATCAGCGACACCAGCATCGCTCCCACAGGTGAACCACAGCCAGGTCCCCATCTTACGTTTAGCTACCCGGTGGGTGTTAGCTATTAACTTGTCATGGGCCAAGTCTTGGCACTCCAACTCATTAATTAATAACTCTGGTGTCATGGGCCATTTATTAGCTGAAAATATTAATAACTATTAAAGGTCTTGGGACATCCGGCCATTAGCCTTCAGCAAGGAGTCCTGCCACTCCGTGCTGCTCCYGAGTCCCTGCAGCGCTGGGTTATTTATCTGGGTACCTAGGAGAGCTGCCAGGCGTTTGCTCCCGGCTCCTGGTCCCCGATGGACTGCAGGGCAGAGCATCCTCCACAGCCAGCCCCGCAGGAGGATCCCCAGCAGAGAAAGTAGGTCAGCAGCATGCACAGCCACACAGGCATGTTCAAGGGGGCGAAATGCGTGTGCGGGGCCATAAGCCGAGCCTAGCTGGGTGCCCAGCCTGAATTTACATCTCTATCTCCCCGCGGCACACACCTTGCACCCGGCGGGTGCCAAGAGCACAGGCACCTTGCGCAACGGCAACAGGCTGCTCAAGGTCCCTTCCCTGCCATTTAAAGGCACCAGCCTCCAGGAGGTTAATTTAAGAGGTAATAAACACAGCAATAAAAATAACCGTAAGCTTGGGGCCTAACTCTGCCCCAGCGTGGGCTGCTGGAGCCCCAGCTGCCTGCGGGCRGGAAGCCCGGCCTCCGGGAATGGACCTGCCGGATCCTGTTCACTCCTGCCAAGGAAGATTTGCACCTTTGGAGCACTTTCTGCAGGAAAGTCTCACCCGGGCGCTAACACAGCTCCCAGCTCCGGCTGGGCTGGAACAGCCCTGCTGTTCTCTGGGAAATGCTGACATTTAAAAAATAAGGCAATTCTGCTCTGCGAGGAGGGAGCCGCATTTTGACATTTCTTTGACGTGGAGGGTTCATTTGGAAGCGTTCCCTCCTCAGGGTTGTTTGGTTGCTTCTCCATCCCCACTAGTACTGCAGATGATCATTACTACGTTCAAAAATGGGCTTTAAAAAGTCACAGCGCTACAGGAACCACAGCACCTCAAATGCTCCATCAGAGTGCTGTGAGCAATCCAACAACCCCCACTTTGCCTTGAAACATSACAGTTTTTGGGGAAAACACCCTTCATTTTTAATAGGAAGTGTGTGCATGGGAGGGGTCCCACTCGCAGTCCTCGTTGGGATGCATTTAGTCCCACGAGCTGTCGTGGAGCCTGCACAGCACCCCATCCCAACACAGCCTCCCACTCTGGCTGCCCCAGTCCCGGCAGGTTTGGGCATTCTGAATGACAAACCCTGTTTTACCCTCGGAGCAGCATCCAAGGTCAGCCAAGGTTGATTAAAGCTCATCATCCAACACAAGCCCAGGAAGCGGCTGTGGGGCTCTGCTTAGCTGAATCCAACTGAATTTGCTGCCTGGGGATTCATGGTGAGGTCCTCTCCCTTCCTCCCTTCCCACGGGAAGGTCAGATCCAGCCCCATCCTGAACATCAAGCAAGAGATTAATGATGTGTTTAACAGAAGTGCGAGCAAGGCAGCATGGGGGAAGGTCCCATCCCAACCCTGGGTCCATCTCCGGGCTCAGCCGGACAGGAGGGATGAGCAGGGACATGTCCTGACAGCCCAGCCCTCTGAAGAGGAACATCAGCCCTTGGCACAGCCTCCAGGTGGTCCACACCCCATCTCAGAAGCATAAGTGACCTTTTGAGCAGGCTCTGGCTCCATAAAGTGCAAAACCCATCCCAGACGCAAACATCCCAGTTTTGGGGTAAAGACGTATTTCAGTAGTGACTGGAAATGGCACATTTTCCTCTGCAGAGCCAACAGCTGGCAGGCCTTTAAATGGCCCTTTTAATCAGATGTAAATCCTAAGCAGCCCCCCAAGGATTAGAGACAGGCATTTGGAAATCCCACGCGCTCCCGGGATGTGCAGCGGGGCCGTGCCCTCCCACCCATCAGAGCCACAGGTGCCCACAGTGGCACCCAACACCAGCAGCTTCACTGCCACCGCTGGAGGCCATCACTGGCTGGCTCTGAGGCAGGAGCCACCGTGGGGACCCCATTCTGCACTCCTCGATCCTTCTGCATTGCCTAGGGCTGAATCTGCTGGACCCCACTCAGTCCTAAAAACCTGGAGGAACTCTTTCAGCTCCGGGCACTTTCCTGGATGCTGAAGAAGACCAAATCCTTGTGGCCAAGTTCAAAATTTGGAGGTAAATTTTGGTGTGAGATTTGGTCACAGAAAGGGAAGAGAAAGGGCTTGCTCCAGGGTCGAGCATGGTCCCCACCCCAGCTAAAGCATCCCAAAAATGAGGCACCCTGGTGAGCCGGATGGGTGCCCATGGGTGCAGGGGACTGGCAGAGCAAGGAACGAGCAGGGTGCCCAGAGGATTGGAGCTAGCAGAAGGCCAGCTCCCACCGACAGAGCCTCTCCTCCCCACACGGCGTCACTGGAGGGGCTGGGGAACATTTTCCGCATTGCTGAAGGGTGACAAGTCTCATCCCTGACCTCCCCAGCTGGCAGGAGGGAGGAGGCCAGAGCAGGTGTGGGAGCCAGGGCATGGGAACAGCAGAGACCCCTGCAAAGCAGCGAGCCCCATGGGCTGCAGGGACACCCTGTTAACCCATTTCCCAGCCAGGAATGGGCTCCCCAAAAATGCTCCCCAAAATCACCCTGCCTCCTGCCATCTTACAGCCCATCTCCAGGAGGGAGCAGCCCCCACAGCTCGTGCCTGCTCCCCCACCAGTACCTGCTCTGGCTGGCAGAGTCGTTCGGCCGAGAGGACGGACAGACCCGGCACCCGCAAGGGCACAGAGGGACGACAGCAAACTCCATTTCCTGCATGTACAAGGGAGCCCTGGGCGGCTGCAAGCCCCCTGCTCGGGATCAGATTAAAGTTCAGGGCAATGGCCGAGATGTTTTTGAGTTTTCCAAACACATTATTTATAATGCATAAAAGCGCTCTGCAGCCATCCATCACAGGGCGTGACAGCTGCCTGGCAGGGCAGGGCAGCCCAGCTGTGTGCGAGGGCAGCTGAGCTGCCTGGCCACGGGCACGGGGCCCCCAGCCTGCCCCGGCGGAGGGGCACAGGGCCAGGCAGGCACCGCAGGCATCAGCCCCAGCCCCGCACGGGTGGATAGCACAGCCTCACTTCAGGGCCCGAGTGCCTGGATCTCGGCTCTGCCACTGGTTTGCTGTGCAAGCAAACCACATCACTGCCCTGTGCCTCAGTTTCCCCAGCTCTACAGCAGAGACAGGMGTGCTAGTCACCGAGCTCGCTGCAAGGAGAGGAAGAGGAGGAGCCTGGGCTGACATCCGCAGGAAGCTGAAGGCATGGCATGAAAGACAACCAGACGCATCCCACCACCAAGCCAGGCTGTCCCTCTCCTCCGGGAAGGGCGAAGGCAGCTGTGCTGCCAGTTGGCAGTGGGTACAGGACCAGGGGCTGCAGCTGGCTCCCCAGTGGGGAAAGCACAGGGGCTGCTCCAAGCTGGAGTTTGCAGAGCAGGGGCTTGGCTGTCTCCCCTCACCGGAGAGGTCACATGCAGAGCTTTGCCGTGAAAGGTGCCGGTGGCCACTGGGCTCCTGACCTCACCGTGGGCAGAACCTCTGCCGGAGCCCCACACTTCGGGGGGACCTTCAGCCCGAGATGGCTATGGCTGGGTGGGCTCACAGGCTGCGAGGCCACGACCAGCCCACCCCGGGGCACAGCCCCCACCCCTGGCAGGCTGCCGCAGCTATTCTGAGATACAGCAGCACTTCCAGGCACTCCCATGTTTAAACCCAGCAGGCTCAGCCCTGGTTAGATAATACAGGCTTTCTCTAATCTCCCAGAGCAGGCAAGCCTGGCAGGGGTGGCTACAGCCCTGCGATACCCCACTGCCCCGGGCAAGGATTTGGCTCCTGGGCTCTCCCCCTGCTCCACCGCAGCCACCCCTCCTGTCCCTGGCAGGGCCTCCTGCCTTGGTGCTGGGGACAGGCAGCTCATGGGGCACGGAGCCACTCTGCAAGGACACCTCAGCCCAGGAGGGACCCGGCAACACCCTGGGAGACCCAGAGAGACTGGGGGGATCTGGAGAGAATCCAGGCAACCAAGGGCAACCCAGGGATGCCATGGAGGAGTGGGGGCACCAGGGCTTCCTCAAAGAAAGACCTGGACAGAGACGGGGTCCAAGAAAAACCAGACACACCCAGGGGGACCCCAGAGCACCTMGAGGAGATGGGGCACCCAGAGGGTTCCACGGGGGAACCCAGAGAAGATGAGGCACGCAGGAAGACCCCAGAGAACCTGTAGGAGATGGGGCATCTGGAGAGACCCAGGGGGACCTGGAGGAGAAGGGACATGCAGGGGGAGGCACCCAGAGGGGCTGGTTCCCCTCCGGGGTGGGCAGCACTGCCCGGCTCGGCACCTCGGGGGCTCTCACCGATTTGGGCTTCTTCTTGGGGGCGAGGTTGTCGTAGAAAGCCTTGGCCTCCTCCCAGGGCTGCCCCGCCGCCCCGGCGGTGCCCGGAGGCTCCATAGCGCGGCGGCTCCGGGTGCGGCAGCGGCGGCTCCTGCTGCTGCCCCCGGTCCGTGCGCGGCGGCAGCTCCGTGCGCGGCGGCGGGTCCGCCCGTACCGGGAGCTCCCGCAGCCACCGCCGGGCCGGCGGAGCGCGCTTTATAAGGCATCCCATGAAGCTCCGGGGTTTCAGCCCACCGGGACACGGCTTAACCTCTTCGGGACCGAGCCCGCCCCGCCGCCGCACCCCTCCCAACACCCCCCTAAATACCGGGGTGCTGGGGGGGGATGGAGGCGGGAGCGCTCTGCAGCCGCTCCAGGGCAGAGTCAGCCCCGGGGGGCAGCAAAGCCCCGGGGAGCGAAGGGAAGGGGCTGGGGGAGAAAGGTGCTATGAGCAGAGAGCCTGGGGAGCACAGGGGAGCAGGAGGTGACAGGGCACCCACGGGAGACACCAGCTCACTCTTGGCCCAAGAGCATCGGGGTTGGTTGGGGTTTGCCCATGCTTGCAAAGCACAGAGTGGCAGCGATGCCAGGGGACTGGGTGGCTGGAGGGTCGCACGGGTGGTCAGCACGTGGAGCTGGGAGGGGAAGGAGCAGCCACGGTAGTGGCTCCACAGCGGGTGACAGGCRTGCTCACACTCTGCTCCGTGCCAAGGTGTGCTAGTTAATGGAGTGAGCATGGATATTAATTAAGGCTCTTCACTCAATATTCTCCCATGAGTGCTGGTGGGATTGAGTCCAGCCACAGAGCTGTGCATAGAGCCCAGCTTTCAGCTCAGGCTGAAAAATGCGCAACAACCAACAGACCCCTACAGCCCAGAGACCCTCAGGGAGCAGGGACTGTGCCCCAGAGACCAAAACTCAGCAGCCAGGAAGGGCCAAGTGATGGAGGATCCCACCTTGTCTCACCTGGCACAGGGCAGCGCCTGGGAGGACCAGCACTGAACCCCAGCACCGAGGCGAGCAGAAGGGTTTTGCCCAAAGCTCTGTGCCAGCAGCTGAACACCAGCCCTCCATACAGACCACAGCCTCGAGGACACACACATCTCTGCCCATGAGACTGATCAAACACAACCTTGCTTGCTCTGAGGTTCAACCAGGAGAGGAGAGCCAGGGGAAAGCCGGGTGCTCATGAACAGTGCTGGCTCCAGGGCTCGCCCAGCTGCCCGGATCCCAAACCCTTTGGGATGCCCTTCTGGGAGTTTAACATCATTTCAGCCTCATCAAAGACTCCCTTTCCCCAGGGCCTTTGCAGGTTCTCCCTGGGAAATACCTGAGCTTCCTTTGGGGTAGCCCCAAGGGAAGCAGGAGCTTCGAGGGCCCTGGGATCACCAAGGCTATTCTCAGAGTCCCCTCTTGAGCTTGAGTTACTGCCCTTTCAGACAGCAGCCCTGGCACGTCCCCAGGCTCCCACACAGTGGGGACGACCTGCCCCATCCCTCCTTCTCCAGGCACCGCTGAGCTGCAAACACACGCACGCACGCTCCCAGACAGCCCAGGCGAGCACAGCAGCCCAACCCAAGGTGCACAGAGCTCTCCCTCAGCAGCACTCCTAAAAATATACACACACTGCCATGGTTTTGGCATCTTCCCATCTCTGTGCTCAGGTGCTGGCTGCTGCAGGACAGATGAGATGCTGGTGATTTGCAGGGTGGAAGCCRAGCCATGCACCTCCCCGCACGCTGGAGCCAGGCAGGATGGGGTGCACGGCACCGCACAGCCAGGCTTGCAGCYGGGAGCCAGCCCTGCCTGATTAACTACAGAGAAGTATTTAGAGTTGGTGAGAGCTCCTTAGCAACAGCCACTGTCTCTGCAGGCTGCTGATGGAGAAGAAAGACCAGAGGAAAATGTGTGCAGGGAAGATGGGGGTGGAGAAGAGGAGGCTGAGAAGAAGGACAAAGACACAGTGATAGCAGGTCTCAGTTGCTGATGGTGCTGGGATGGGGCCCAGGACAAAGCCACCAGGTCCTCTGGCTATGCCCAGCACTGAATGAAGGGAACAGCCAGGGTCCAGGCTCCTGCTTGACAAAGACCTATTTCCAGCACAGACCAGGGATRTCTGGTCCTATCCCCTCCAAGAGATAACATTCCCTTCCCCAAAGCTACCTGCATGGCTAAAGAGTTACACTTTCACCCATCCTCAAGGCTTCCCAGGCTGAGCCCCACCGCACTGTCCTCAAGGGCTTCTCCATCCCTTGGAGTGTCACAGGCTCAGATGAGACCCATAAACGATGCTCAGGAGTGCAGTGTTGTCATCTCACTCTCCCCATAGCAGCAGCAGCCAGCTGCCCCCCAATAAGCCATGGGGGGAAACACCACACATGGGGGACAGTTTATTTTTCCATTAAAAAAATAGATAACAACTTCACCATCTCCTAACAGATATTACAGTCATCAACACCACAACATGCAGACTAAATACCGATCTGTGACAATATTCCTGTCCTGGGGCAGGAGGGACAGAGGCAGCAGGCTGGGATGGGGGGAGGAAGGAGGCAGACATGTTTCTTGTGGCCTCAGAGCCTTGCCAGGAGGCTCAGCAGGTACAGGACCCATCCACACCTCTCCACAGCCCCAGTCCAGGACCCACCAGTCCCCACAGTAGTGCCACACACCAGGAGCAGCACCAGGACATGCCTTCAACACCCACACTCCCGACCTTGCCCCAGGGCAGCCCACAGAGGAATCAGCCAGCCCCTGCCTTCAATTTGGGACCCCAGGCATCACCTCAATATCCAGGAAGGCCAGAAACTCCACAAAGAAACCAAGATGCTGCCGGGGCAGTTGTGGAAGTCACCCAATTGCTCTGCCAGCTCACACAGGTGATGGGGTGGAAGGTGGCTTCTGTGATCAGACACTGGCCACATCCAGGGGTGGCCTTGGACACTTCTGCTCTCCCCTAAAGTCCCCTGACCAATGCTGGCCGTTCCCAGCAGCAAAAGCAGAGGTGGAAAAGCTAAAGCCAGGCAGAGGGAGCCAAGGCAGTGAGCCTTCAGGGAGGGTGCAGCACCCTGCCCAAGCTGCCAGCACCCTGGGGCCAGCCCTGGCCCCTGCGGGCAGCCTTGCAGGGAATTGCCAGTGAAGGAGAGACCAGGGCTAGGACTTGGGACTTTTCAGCCTCCCTGGAGGCATCACAAGCAATGAGGGGGGGATCAGCAGAAAGGGGAAAGAGCTGGTTTCAGTTAGGATCAGGGAATGGGCCAGGCAGAGCAGTGGGGGAAAGCAGCAGGGACATGGGAACAGTTGGCCCTGGGGAACCAGGACGCTCACCACTGGCTGCAGGGAGTCCAGCTCCAGGATGGGAGAGGGTTGATTTGGGGGTAACCTCAAGCCAGCAATACCCAGAGCAGGCTCTACCCATCGAGGGAGAGCTATAGCTCGTGGACTGTGGGCTGCCCAGGACGCAGTCGGGAGCGGAGGCAGATGGGTGGCGGGAGGGATGGAGCGTGGCTCATGCCTGGGGCCAAGCGGGCACGGGGGGGGACTCAGCAGAAAACRGGGATGGAAACCATCACGGGGAGCAGAGGTTGGCTGCAGCCAGTCCGGCAATGAGCCCCCAGGGCTCTATTTCTGCATGTCGCACTGCAGGAGGAGGACGATGGAGGGGTCGCTCTTCGCCGCCTCCTTGAACTCCTCCAGGGAGATCTGGTCATCCTTGTCCTTGTCCATCTTTGTGAAGATCTTGTCAACACGCTGCTGGGGTGTCAGCCCATCTTGGTTCATCCTCATCATGATCACAGTCCCCACCATCTTGTAAATGGCCTGGAGCAAGAAGAGAAGCAAAGTACCAGAGTGGGAATGTTGGATGGGCAGAAGGTCCCAGGACAAGGCAGGGGACAGGATTGCTGCTCTGCTGGGACCCAGTTAGCTGCTGGCACAAGCTACGCTGCTGCACAGCTACAATCAGGTGCACACCGGGTACCTTTCAGACAAGGCTCTGGGCAGGAAAACTCATTCTTTGGTGCCAAAAGGGACCCAATAGCTGTGAAAAGCCTGGAAAAAGCAAGCTACCCTTGATGATTTTAAGCACCGGTACCTCAATGATCTCCAGCATCTCCAAGCGTGTGATCTTCCCGTCCCCATCCAGGTCGTACATCTCAAAGGCCCAGTTGAGTTTCTGCTCAAAGGTGCCCCTGGAGGTGACAGACAGGGCACAGATGAACTCCCTGAAGTCGATGGTCCCGTCACCGTTCTTGTCAAAGGTGCGGAAAGCATGCTGGGCAAACTTGGAGGCGTCTCCGTAGGGGAAGAACTGCAGGGAGGAGAGAAGAGAGAGATCGAAACAGGGAGGGGGAGCTCGGCACAGAGGCTGCACCCAAAGCAGCACCCTTGCCCCAGTAGGAGCAGGGTGCTCCAGCCCTGCAGGCAGCACTTGGGCCGCTGGCTGGAACCCACCTTGATGTAGAGCTGCTGGAACTCCTCCAGGTTGAGGATGCCGGTGGGACAGTCCTTGAGGAAGCCCTTGTACCATTGCTTCAGCTCCTGCTCGCTGAACTCTGTGCTCCTCACCAGATCGTCCAGCATCTCCGGGGCCAGCTTGCTGCTGTGCTTGCCCATGGCTGCCCCTGGGAGGGAAAACGCACGGCTCCTACACACCGGGCACRGGGAGGGCTGGTGCTCCCAGGCCCTCCTCCACCCTGGCAGCTGGCCAACCCCGCATGCTTCTTCCCCATGCTAGAGCTGATCCACCCAGCTGATGGGTATCCATGCACTGTCAAATGCCGGGACAGCGACTGTGGCACTGGGGACAGGCTTGGTGCCCATGCTCCGCTGTGGCCCTTGCTGCTGGAGATGTGCAGGAGCTGATCCTGGGGCAGCTCCCCAGTGCACCCAGCAGCATCACCTTCAGTCCCCCCCACCTCCTAGGCTGGCTCCCTTTGGGCTGCAGAAAAACACTCAAAAAGCAACTGAAGACCCAGAGCTCCTCTGGGTTGTGATGTCCAGCTGCCCTCTATAAGGATGAGACAAAGAAGTAACACAAGTCTGCCATTAAAGCAGGGAAAAACCTCACTGGCACCATCTGATTTGCAGCATCCAGCCGGCCGCAGTGATGCCCGACTCACTCCTGGCCAGCCCTTGGCGAGGATGGGGTCTGCAGCCAGGCACCCCTCTGCTGCGGGGCTGCCTGCAGCACGGTGCACTGGAGCGCTGGCAAGCCCGCAGCTGCGTGGGCAGGACGCGGAGCTGCTCCGATACACGCCGTGCCCGCTCCCACTCAGCCTTGGCTGCCGGCGCCGCTCAGCCTGAGCAGCAGATGGTTTGCTGAGAGCTCCTGGAGCTTCTCTCTCCATAGAGAAAGTTGAGTAGAAGTTCACCTGGAGCCCAACCAAGCACCATCTCCCTTCCGAGCATCTGATTTCCTGGCCATGTGGGCTTGGGGGACATGGGGGTACCCTGGGATGGGCACAAGCCTCCCCACACAGCGATGCGGGGCTCCTCGCACTCCCAGCCAGCCCTGCTCCCAGCTAATCCCACAGGCAGAGGCTGCTTCCTGCCCCATCATCCCACCAGCATCTGTCACCGTCTGCCGCGGCAGCGCTTAACCCACCACCCCTCAGCAGCCAGAGCCGAGGAAACGTCTGGATGCCCACAGAGCACAACGCTTCCCCAGCGATCCCTAGCTCAGCTGTGGAGCTACATGAGCCCTCCCGGCACCGCAGTCCRGCTCTAACCTGCAGGGACCGATTAATCCCCACCATGTGCCATGCTCGTGTCCTCCCGCATCTGCCACCAGCCACGCTGGCAGGTGGATGGACCCTCTCACCTGCACAAGGGGCAGCTTTTCCCATAAGGGAACAGCAACAAGGACTTTTGCTAGAAGCACCACAACTTATCCTGCAAGTGAAGCCCTCAAAGAGGCCAGGACTCAAGAAGAGCATCCTTTGGTCCACAGACCTCAATTCCCCTTTCTGAGCAGGACCCAGCACAGGCCATGCCAGGGCAGAGGACAGCAGGGATGGCTGCTGGGGACAGCAGCCAGAAGGACCATCACATGCTTGGCACGAACCGCTATCTCAGAGCGCCGATATCATCATTGGTCACCGGCTGCTGGTCCCAAACAGGACAGAGGGGGGTCGCTACGGGTGTCCCCCCCGGAGCTGCACCCTGGGCAGCGCAGGGCACCCAGCCTCCAGCACCACCCCGACGGATCGGGACCCTGGGGAGCAGGGAAGGGGCGCAGGGCCCGGCCCCAGAGGATGGATGGGGCGGCTGGGCTGGGGACAGCAGCACTCGTGGGTGCGGGGGCTACTCTGCCTACCCGGGGGGCAGCTCCGGGGCACCGGCCCCGCCACCCGCTGGAACCGGCTCCCGGGAACAGCGCGGCTCCTGGCACCTGCCCCGACGGCAGCTCCGCACCGGGGAACCGGGTGCCGGCGGCGGGGAACCGGGTCCCAGCCCCGGCGGGGGGCGGCTCCGGCCCCGACGGCCCTTACCTGTCGTGCGGCGCGGGCAGGCGGCGGCTCGGCGGGGCCGGRCGGGGCAGGGAGCCGGTGCCGGTACCGGAGGGGCCGCGGTCCAGCCCGCCGGCTCTGCCCGCGCCGCTCCCGCCCCTCTTGTAGCCGCGGGCCGCCCGCCCCCCCCGGGCGGCAACGTTCGCCCATTGGCTGGGAGCGCTGTCAATCAAGCGGGAGGGGCCGCGGGGGGCGTTCGAGGTGGGATACTGGAGGGGTACTGGGATGCTGGGAGGGGAAATGGCACTGGGATGCTGGGGGATGCTGGAGGGGAAAGCGGAGGGGATGCTGGGGAGGATGCAGGGACCGGGATGCGGGGGGGATGCTGGCAGTGGGATGCGGAGGGTGCTGGGTTCAGCACCAGGGATGCTGCCGGCCCTGCCTGCCCAGAGGCACCTGCCTGGTCCCCAGTCTTGAGCAGAGCTCCCTGCCCCTCCTGCCACTCTCTGCTGCTGCTTCCCTGCTTCCTCCTCCTCCTCCTCACTCTGCCCCACTCACCCACCTCTGGCTCCTGTCCCTGGCGGTGGCTGATCCCAAAGCACCCCAAAATCCCCTTYCCTTGGCATGCTTCAGGGCTGGCAGGGGTCAGCAGGGGCCATGCTGCCTGCATCCCCCTGCCAGGCACCCAGCGCAGGGCCCCACGCTGCCTGCACTGACGGGACACTGGAACACACCTCGGTCCTCCTTTGGCAGAGCTGCAGCTGAAGCGCAGAGGGGAAAGGGCCGAGAAAACTGCTCTGATCTCCAGAACCAAATGTGGAGTGTTTCCATGGCGATCGCTGGCGACTCTTCCCGGTGACCTTGACCATCCCGCTGTAATCTCAGTGCCACCCAGCCCCATCCGCAGCAGCCCCTCTGCAGCTGGTGGCCACTGAGCCCGGACAAAGTCTCCAGCCAACCAGGGCTGGTCCCCATCCCGGTCCCCAAAGGGTGCTCTGCCCTTCCCCATGGCTCAGCATCCCCCAGCCCAGCCCTGCTCTCGGGTGCACCCACCCTCGCTGCGGAGGTGGCTGCATGAAGCTGCAGAAACTTCCCCAGCCAGAGATGAGAGAGGGCTGGTTTACAAAAAGACACAAATATTTGCAGCTGTGTATATGTAGCGGGGCTGCAGGGATCCATCACCCACCCACCCCGGGGGCAGGAGGGCTGGGACCCCGCCATGGCTGCATCCCTGCACCATGCCCCTGTCTGGGGCTGGATCCCCACCCGGGGTGGGGTGATTCAGCCCCATGGCTTTTGGGTCACTCCAGAAGCCTCTGTGGGCTCTGTCTGGCCCCAAAGCCTCTCCATGAGCCTCCCTGAGAGCGTGGGGAGATGAGCCCCCTCCTTAGCTAGCTGGGCAACCCGCTGCCAGTTCTTACATGCTTAAGTAGAGAAGACATCAATTAGCACCATTGCAAACCACCTGCGTGCAGGGTGCGCAGGGGGACTAAAAAATTAATGAGGGCTTAATTGAAGCAGCATGGCTGCCAGGGCCAAGACCGGCGCAGCTCAGCTCATAGGACAGGGCATGCTGAAGGGGCAGGGGGCAGCTGGAAGAAGTGGGGGAGCGCCAGGCTGGGGGCGCGACAGGGACGCCCTGGCGACAGGGACAAGGGCGGCTGTGGGGTACTTGGGTGTCCACATTTTTGGGGCTGTGGCACCCCAAGTCCTGGCGCTGGGGAGGTGCCTGGGCTCATGAGGGGCCGGCCACACTGGTGGTCCTGAGCACATGGGCTGGAGCACCCGGCTGAGCCCAGCACCCAGATTGGGGCACCCCAAGCCCTAACATGACCCCAGGCTCAACTGGGATGTTGGCCCTGGGATTGCGGAGGGGGTACCAGGCTGTCTGGGGAGGGACACCGACTCTTCAGACAGCGTTGGCTCTGTGGCAGCCCTTTGCTCCCCGCTCCCACAGCAGCATCACCCCAGCTCCCGGCCCTGGGGTCCCCGGGTGCAGAGCTGCCAGGGCCTCACCGGTTCCTAAAAACCTCGTTATCCGGCGACGCTGCCGAATGCAAAGGGCTGCAGCTTCCCCCAGCGGCTACGGGCTGCACCAGCACGGCTTGGGGGGCTGTGCCCAACGGGGGGACCCYGCAGCCACAGCCCCCCGCTGCCCTGGGCCGCTGCAGCCAGATCAGCCCCCCCAAACTGCTGGGAGCTGTGGGGAGCAGGTGTCACCATCGCTCGCCCTGGCTTCCCAACAGCCCTCGTCCCGCTACACTGCCAGATCATCCAGCTGCGACAGCGGCGGTGCTCGGGGCGCCGGTGGCTCGGCCAGCCCCTCCGTGCCCCTCACACTCCTCTCCCATGAGTGTCCCCACGACATGGTGCTGGGCAGGACCTGTCACCCCGGGTGGGGTCAGCTGGGCAGGGCTGGGGACGGGGATGGACACAGCGGGGACAGTACACAGCGCTCACAGCCAGTGCAACCCCACAAAATGCCCCATTTTCCTATGGCACACTGGGCAGCAGCCACATGGCCCGAGCATGGGACTGGTGGGCCATGGGCACACACTGGGACATCGGGATGGGCTCCGGGTGGCTTCTCCCTTGGCACAACCCCTCTGTGGGTGGCACATCCACAGGCATGTGTGCCCAGGGGGAACCCAGTGCCAGCCCTGCTGTGGGCAGCCTTTGGGGTTGAATTGTGGTTTGCAGAGAGTTTTGGAGCAAAATGGGGATTTCTCACTCGCTTGCTCATTTCTTCTGCCACTCCTTCTCTTCAAGCCACATATCCTCGCCAGCAGCCTCAGCCTTTCCCCAGCCGCTCGCCATCCTGGAGCAGGTCCCTTCCCTGCCTGCTGTGCCCCAGGGCCAAGGCTTGGTGCCAGGTGCCCTGGCTGGCATTGGGGTGCTGTAGGGTGGGCACCCATGCCGTGCTTTGCTGTGCAGAAATGCCCTTGTAAAGGAGCGAGGAGCTGCCATCACCCACGCCGTGTCCCTGGGGGGGCACCTCTGGGTGCTGCTGGGCGAGCCAGACCTGGGGTGACCACAACACTGGGGGTGCCTCTTGATGTCCCTACTGTGATGCCCAGCAGTGGCCTGGGAAAAGGGGGTGCAGGGCGGAAAAGCAGAAATACTTCAATTTTGGGGTTCCCCACCTGCTTCCTACCTCTCCAAGCAGAGCATCACCCCTGTGGGAACAGCTCTGCACCAGCACGAGCCATCCAAACCCCCCCTGGCCCCAGTCCGGGGAAAGCCGAGGGATGATGGGTGGTGCCGCCTTGCCRAAACGGGGCTCCCAGGGCATGCGTCTGGTTTGGCCCCGTGGCAGTGGCACCGGGTGGGTTCAGTGGCTGACCCCCTCCCCAGAGAGGGGGGCCGGGGGGAAACGCTGCTGTCCATGGGCTGGGACAGGAGCAAAGRAAAATTTGGGGGCTCCCTCCCCCTGCTCAGAGTGGGCTGCGGGTGCTTGGGCTGCCAGGGCTGAGCCAGGCTGGCTCTGCCGGGGGGTGGGCATAGGGACCCGCTCGGTGTCACCACATCCCCCAAAACCAGGGAGCAGCACCCCGGTGGGACCCAGAGCCCTCTCCCGGGCAGGCCGCAGAGGTTTGCCAGTCGGCACACAGGGGGTTAAGCATCCCTGTCTTCCTCACACTTGAGACGTCACCGTCACCAGTGGCGTGGGGGGGGCTGGGGGGCTATGGTGGTCTTTGTGGTGCATTCGGCAGCTGGCGCAGGGCGGCTCACGCACGCGGCGGGCGGCTCTTCCCCGACACCCCGCGCTCCGGCAGCATCCGCAGACAACCGGCAGCGGCCACCGCCTGCCCGCGCCTCAAGCTCCCCACCGCCACGGTGAGCACGGCCGCCACGGGGGTCGGGGACAGGGATGCCACCAGGCCTGAAAGCAGGGTGGGGGGCTGTGGCAGGCGCTGGCTGTCCCCCCCGGGGACCCAAACCGGTAGCAGCCCCTCGCAGGGGCCCCTCTCTCCCTTTGCACCCCCAATCCGGTGCACCCAACGCTTGCTGGGTGCCCCTAGCACTGGGGGTGATGGGGTGGGTGCAGCACCCCCCGGGATGCTGCAGCCTCGCGGTGGCCCTGGGTGGGTGCGGGTGCACGGCTGGGTGCTCGCCCGCCCCAGCTGGGTGCTGCGGCTCTGCTCCCCGACAGCCCTGCGGTAAATCCTGCCGCTTGCCCGCAGCCGCAGCAAGGCAGAGGGGAGGCCCCCAGCCCCACTCCAACCCCACTCGGGGGGGCTCAGCCCCGTGGGGGGACTCGCACCTCCCTCGAGCTGGGGAGGTCCCCAAACTGGAGGGGTGACAGCGCCGGGAAGCCCCAACCCCACCCTGGGCAGGGCTGGGGGTGCCCTGGCTCATCCTGGGGCAGGATCTGGCCACAGCACCCGGGTTCCTGGGATAAGGTGCCCCCCATGAAAAATCCACCAGGCACCGCGCATCCGACCCTGCAACGGCTGCGGCGATGCCGGAGCGGCCATGGGTGGGGGGCAGCGGCAGGAGGGGCTCGGCGGCGGCGGTGGTGGGCATCGGGCCCGGCACCCAGGGGGCACCCAGTGGGCAGGGGGGGCTGTGGGGTGCAGAACCAAGCCAAGGGGAAGGGGCACCCAGCCCCAGCTGGGGGTGCGGCGCTGCACCAGGCTGCGGTGCCCACAGCGATGCTGCGCTGGCGGCAAAGGGGCACAGCCCCAAAACGGCCCCAGATGACATGGGGATGGCCTGATCCGGGGGCACTGCTGCCTCTTCGGCGTGGCCAGCCTCGGCACTGCCAGCTGGGGGGAGCACTGCTCCTGGGTGCAGGATTTGGCCCTGCCTGGAGCAGGAGTGGGGTTTCACCCCGTCAGCTGGGATGTCCCCATGGAGGTGACACCCACCASGGGATCCCCATGGGGCAGGATGCTCGGGGGGAGCAGGGAGAGGAGCAGGTGCCAGAGCAGAGCTGGGGCATGGGGAGGCCACCGCAGGGAGGGACAAAACCTGGGGCCACCTCGGGTGTGGCTGGGGGGGGGACCCCGCTGCCTCCAGCCCCGTACCCCTTGCAGGCAGCCCTCCTCCARCAGCGCACCCCTCTGCGAGGGCGGTCCCGGGATGGGGTGTCTTTCCTGGTGGATTCGGGGTGCGTGGTTCCCCCGGTTTGGTGTCATGGCGATGGGCAGCCCACGGTGGAGGGAGCCCCTTGCCCTCCTCGAGAYCTACCCGGGGCAGGACATGCCATGGCTCCCAGGGCCAAGGGCCACCATGGGGTGTAGGCACCTGGGCCAAGGAAACGGTGCAAATCAGGCACTGAACCCCGAACAGAGCCGCCCTGCCAGGCCAGGGGGACTGCAGCCATCCCCATCCTCCCACCCGGCACCGAAGCCCCGTGCCATGGCTCAGGCCTCGTGCCAGGGCATCCCCACACCGGGGACCAAGGGGACGCGTCTGTGCCCCCTCCCTGGGCACAGGCAGAGTTCAGCAGTGACAAATCCCAGCCCTGAGCCACCCGTCAAGGACAACCGCAGCACAGGCATGAGGACACCCGCACGCCGATCACAGMATTTATGCAAATCCCTGAGCAGGGAGGGTACGAGTTTCCCACCTGGCCGGCTGCCCAGGGCACCCCAGGGCCCCCCCAGCACCGCCCCATGTGCCCCAGCACCCCTCCAAAACACCCCAGCACCCAGTGGGACGAACTCCAGGGTCACTGCACTGGGGCAGCCCTGGGCATCTTTATGCCCCACCGCAGGGTACAAGCAYCCACCACACGTGGGGAAACTGAGGCAGGGGTGTGTGGTGGGGAACCTGGGTGCCCTGGCTCCCCCAAAGCAACTTGTGTTTCAGCATCGGGCTGGAGCCCCAGTGTAAAGCCACCACTTACCGGGCCCAGGAGGAGGAGGAGGAGGAAGGCAGAGCCATCACTGTTGATGCCGAGGAGCTGCGCGGGGGCTGAGCAGGGAGCACTGGGCTGGGGGGCAGCAGCCCCATCCCAGGCACGAGGCCGCCCCATCCCTCCCTGCCTCTGCTGCCTCCTCCAGCTCTCCCTCTTCCCTCCCCAGCCATGTTAATTAAACCCAAGCGCTTAATTACAACCTGCTGAATCCCACGGCTGCTTCCCAGAGCCCACTAATGCCATGGGGGCAACCCCGACCCCCCCTCATCCCCGTAGGAAATGTGGGGGATAGGGGAACCAGGGGAGCATCCCGGTGCTCTGCGGGATTTGGGTTGCGGCTCGTCAGCGGCATAAAGGGATCTTGATGCAACGCACAGAAAAGAGCAAACCCAGCCAGCAGCACCAGGAAAGTCATCCCGAGGGGTCTTGGCCTCTCCAAGGAGGATGGGGACAGATGGCTTGGCCCCCAGGGTTGTCCCTGAGCTGGCAGGTCCCCCGAGGGGTGTGGAGGGAAGGGGATGCTCAGCTGGTGTCTGGCGAGCTCCCGGCAACACTGGCTGCTGGCAATAAAAAAATAATTGAGGCAAATAAGGTGAAGGCTGGTGGTGGCACGCGGGGCTGYGAGCCGGGGCGGGGGGAGCCAGCGTCCCACCATGCTTCCCCGCCTGGTCGCCCACTGATRGGTCCCCGGGGCAGGGAGGTGCCTGGCGGGGCGGCCTGACCCTCTTGCCCTCCTGCCTGCAGGTCCCCACCGGCCCATGAAGTGATTCAGGCGGGTGGCACAGCCCCTGCTCCTGCCGTAGCTGCCGCCACCGCACAAGGCACTGAGGTAAGGACCCAGGGTCGTAGCCATGGGGTGGGTGCGATGCTCCGGCGCGGGCRCCAGACCCCCAAACTGGGTCTGTGGGGCAGAAATCCCAACTGGGGTCTTCCCCTGTCCATGGGGGATGCCCAGCCCCATCACCCGGGGGAATTGGCACGACCCCACGGGGGTCGCCTGGGGCAGCCCCCCGTCCCCCAGCCAAGCGCGGGTGGCTGGGGCAGGGGAACTGGGCACCTCGGGGGAGGCGGCGCGGCCAGGGTCACCCACAGGAAGCGCGACGCTCGCAAACCCACACCCCGCTTCCCTCCCCGCCTCGGCAAACGGCAGCAGCAGAAGTGCTGGGGAGAGCCGCCACGTTTTGGCGGATGCTCACACCCGTGTGCCCTGGCTGGGAGGGTGCAGGCTGGGGACAGCGGGACCGTGGGCTGCRGAGCCCAGTGGGACCGGCGCAGGTAGGTGCCGCGGCAGCGGCGGCGGTGGGGGCTCGGGCGTGCCGGGGTGTCCGGCCAGCGGCACCGGTGCTGTTCCACTCTGTTCTGTTTCTCTCGCTCAGGTCTGCTGGCCATGGGCAACCTGATAAAGGTATTGGGCAAAGATTTAGAAAACTGTCCTCATTTTTTCCTGGATTTTGAAAGTAAGTCCTGTGAGCAGGGTGGGTGCGGGGAGGGGGCCAGGGCTGCCACCACGGCTGCTCTCTGAAATATGGGGACAGGCACGGTGTCCCCGAGCAGCCCCGTGTCCCCAGGCACCTCGGGGCAGCCCTGGATGAGCCCCGCAAAGGGCTGAGTGGGGCAGGGGAGCGGGACCCCAAGAGATGCCTCATCCCTGAAAGCGCGGGGAGATGTCCCCGGCCGAGTGGTGGGAACGCAGGATACATCCCAGCAGCAGGACCTGGCCCATGAGGACTTAAGGCACGTGCCCACTGTCGTTAGAGTCGATGGCACCAGGTGGCCATGTGGCACGTCCCCTGCCACCGCCACGGCAGGGACAGCCTGGAGGCCAGGGATGCCAGGACAGGAGGAGGGAAGGATCCGTGCCGCCTGCCCTGCCGGGAGGGGCAGCGTGGTGATCGCAGCCTGCACCGAAGGGATGGGGATTGGGGACCCCGGTCCAGTGCAGGGGACCTGCCCCAGCTTCCCGCTGGCCTGGGCTAACTGGGACAGGAGAGCGTGGCTCACGGACCTCCCAGGCTGGACACGGGGGCGTACGGGAGATGGTGACCACCCCGGTGGGGTGCCAGACCCAGCGCAGCCCCACGGCCCCCCCTTGCTCCCTCTCCCCCGCTTCCTCCCAGGGCACAGCTCAGAGCAAGAGCGGGGAGGGTAAAAATAGTGCAGCAGCAACCGCTCACCCCGGCCCCGGCCCCGGCGAGAGTCCGTGCGCAGCTCACCGCCTCCGGCACCGGCACATCCCAAAATAGCCGGGGCTGGGGTGCGAGGCTGGGGTCATGCAGCCACCCCGCTCCCACGGCGAGGGACCTTCCCAGATTCTCGTGGGTCCTCTGAGGCAGCACAGCCTTCGCCCACCTCCAGCCCCCCCTCCGCAGCCCCCCGGCACAGGGACGGGGCTCTGGGGGCTCCCCAGGACCCCCCATTTCAGGGTTGGCTCCACAGGTAGAGGGGGGACGCCCATAGCCAAGACTTCGGGGACTCGCTCACCGCTTCGCCCTCCTTGCTGGAGCCCGGCGGCTCTCTCCTCCCTTTGCTCCTTCCTCTCCATCACCCCATCTGCCAGCGCTCATCACCATCGCGGGGGGAAGAGGCTGCAGCCCCGGGGCCGGGAGCAGCCGCGGGGTCACCRCCGGCCGGCCGGGAGTGCCTCGAGCCCCCGGGGAGCAGCGGGGGGAGGACGGGGGCTCTGGCCGCTGCCGGCCGCTGCCCGCAGCCCAGCACCTCTTCCCCGAGCACCACCTCACCATCATGCTTTTTTCCTCTTGTTTCTTCTCTTGCAGGTTTCACATGGGGAACCTTCTTAAAGTGTTGACTTATAACGAACTTGACCAAGGCCCTAATTTTTTCCTTGACTTTGAAAGTGAGATGGGATTTTTATTTTCCTTTTTTGTTTTGTACTTATTCTGAGTTCCACATCCACGCCATTTTGAGTTCTCGTATCCGTCGCCCATCGCATCGCGCCCATCCCAGACGTCCTCCCCCCACCTTCGCCGTCCGGGGGTCTCCCCGGGGAGGGGGGGCTGCGGCCACTGGGGCAGACCCATGGCCAGGGGCTATCGCTCCGCACCTCTTCCCCAGGGCAGTTTGCAGCCTGTTGGGGCCAGCCCGGGGCTGGGGGCTGCTCGGGGACCCCCGTGAGCAGGACTGTGGTTGCAGGGCAGCCAGGACTCACCCTCACCTGCCCCCCCTCCACAGCTTGGCTCGAGCTCGGGCAAGGAGACGGACGGGGGGAAAACCCACCAGGAAGGGCTGCGGGCTGGCGGGAGAGCCGTGGGTTGGGGTGCTGGCACCCCACTCCGGCTCTCGCCGCCTGGGGCCCCGCTCAGAACCCTCCGGGTTTCTCTCCCCGGGGTGCTGCCCTGCAGATGCGCAGCCGACGGAAGCTGAGACAGCGGTGTGGAACCAGGTGAACGCCGTGCTGGAGGAGGCACAGGCCGTCCTGGCCGAGCTGCAGTCCTACACGGGCGCTGGGCAGGAGATCCGAGAGGTGGGTGCAGCCCCGGCGCCCACTGCCCACCCACCCACCATGGCTTGGGACAACCGCTGGCGCTCTCCCCTCCACAGGCCATCCAAAACCCCGGGGACCTGCGGCTGCAGGAGAGGGCCTGGAGCGCCGTCTGCCCCCTCGTCGCCAAGCTGAAGCGCTTCTATGAGTTCTCCCTGCGGCTGGGTGAGCGCCCTGAGCCCCCATCCCCCCTCCCCGCATCCCCCAGTTGCATCCCGCATCCCTCCCCGGATGTGGGAACGGGGCAGGTTTCGGGGAGCCCTGGCTATGGGGTGTGCTCAGGTGCAGATGCCATGCTGCCCCGGGCCTCAGTTTCCCCAGCCGGGGCTGGGGAGGTGCACAGGAGCAGGAGGGGGACAAGCAGTGCTTCATCCCCAGAGAATGCCCTGCGGAGCCTGCTGGAGGCCCTCACCAGCCCCCCATACGCCCCGACCCAGCACCTCGAGCGGGAGCAAGCCTTAGCCAAACAGTTTGCCGAGATCCTCCACTTCACCCTCAGCTTTGATGAGCTCAAGGTACCTCCCCATGCCCCCCGGGTGGGACAAGGGCTGGGGGGGCCTGTGGGGTCCCCACACGGGGACCGTGCAAAAGCTGTGAGCCAGTACAGTCCCTTGGGACCCCTGAGGCTCGCCCCAGGCACATCGAGCTGGCCGTGGCCCCCACCCCAGCCCCTGACGTGGGACTCCCCTCTGCAGATGACCAACCCCGCCATCCAGAACGACTTCAGCTACTACAGAAGGACCATCAGCCGAAATCGCATTAACAACCTGCAGGTGAGAGGACAATGCCATACTCCCCAGCCCCAGGATGGCCTCCCCCAGGGGAGGGTCACAGGACTGGGGACGGCTCAGGGGGGGTCGGCCACCCCAGCGGCCCCCATCATCCCACCCCACAGCTGGACGCAGAGAGCGAGGTGAACAACGAGATGGCCAACAGGATGTCCCTCTTCTACGCCGAGGCCACCCCCATGCTCAAAACACTCAGCAATGCCACCACCAAGTTYGTTTCGGAGGTGAGGCTGGGGGGGACCTCGGGGCGGGGGGAAGCCCCCCTCTGCCCCAGCACCACGCGGGGGTCAGGAGGGGAAAATGGCAGCCGGGACCTGGTGGGTTTCAGAACAAGACCCTCCCGATCGAGGACACGACCGACTGCCTGAGCACCATGGCCTGCGTCTGCAGGGTGATGCTGGAGACCCCGTGAGTACCTCGCACGGGAGGGGGGGACCTTGGTGCCGGGGTCCCTCTGCCACCTGCCCGGCGCTCAGCCGGCCCCTCTCCTGGCGCAGGGAGTACCGGAGCCGCTTCACCAACACCGAGACCCTCCTCTTCTGCATGCGGGTGATGGTCGGTGTCATCATCCTCTACGACCATGTTCATCCTGTGGGGGCCTTCGCGAAGACCTCCAAGATCGATGTGAGTGGCCGTGGGGGGGTCACAGCTGTCCCGCTCATCCCAATGCAGCTGTGATGCCTGGGGGTCCCTCTCCCTGAATGTCCCCTGTGGGCACATCTCTGTCTGAGCTGGCCCAGAGGGGAACTCATCCCCCCAAGCACCGAGGAGGAGGATGGGGAGGAAGGGGAGCAGCCCCCCGCGGCACGTCCAGGTGCTCACTGCCTCTCTCACTCCCCCCACCAGATGAAAGGCTGCATCAAAGTCTTGAAAGACCAACCCTCAACCAGCACCGAGGGGCTCCTGAACGCACTGAGGTGAGCCGGGGGGCCGGGGGACACGGGGGGACCTGGCATCCCCTGCCGGTGCTGTGGGATGGCGGTGGCGGAGGGGGTTGGGGTGCTGCGGGGTGACCCTCCCCTCTCCCTCCAGGTACACCACAAGGCACCTCAACGACGACACCACATCCAAACAGATCCGGGCCCTGCTGCAGTGAGCGCGGGGCGACTGCCAGAGCAACCCCGACCTCGCGCACGTCACCGTGTCACCTACGCCCATGACCATACYGCTCATTTTGTACAGAGGGAAAAGGGACAATAAGAAATACTCAGAAATACAAAAAAAAAAAAATCAAAACGGCCCGAGGCCACCTTCCCCACGTGCTCCTGCCCCCCCCTTCCCATCCCAACCCCCCAGATCAGCACCCAATTACTGGACACAAGGTGCAGGTGGCACCATGGGGACACCGCGCCAGGGGTGCTGGGGCCAGGCAGGACGGACCCGGGCAGGGATGCACCAATGGGGCCGATGGCAGCGAGCGCCCGCGGCACGGGGGCACCTTGGGGAGGGGGGAAAGGGGCAGGTGTTGCCCCTGTCCCCATCCTCATCCCCGAGCATCTGGCTGCGGAGGAGGAAGAATAAACATCCCTGCAGATCTGCACTGACTCTGGTGGAAACGGCTCAGTCTCACCTGGTAGATTTTTAATATGAGCAATTAAATCTCCACTCACCTCTTCTTTTCTACATTTCTTTTTTGGGTGTGAAATAAAATGACATTTAATCTGTTTGTGGCCGGAGCGGGGCCGTCTCTGCTGCATCCCATCCCGCACCGCACTGGCTGGAGGCACCCGGATCACCGTGCCCGGCCCTCACGGGCCCCAGGGCCCTGTGCGTGACACCCCGGGGACTGAACCCCCCCAGGGACCACGTCCCCCTTCCGTGATGCCCTGGGGACCCATCTCCCAGCCACATCTCAGCCCCACTGTGACACTGCCGGTGACCAGGAGCTCCTGGAGGGACTACGGCCCAGGGCTGGCCCCCAGGATGGCCCCCATGGTGGGGCCGCCCCCCCGGCTGCCCCTGAGCCAGACCATCCAGGGCACCCTCCTGCTCCAGCGCCCCAGCAGCTGCAGTCTGGGAGGACTGGGAGGTTGCTGGAGGCCATGGCGGGCTGCCACGGGGCCCGTGCCTTTGCCGGCAGATGGCCCTGTGACACCATGACAAAGCAGCCCCAGCAGCCCCCCTCGTGCCAGCCCCACCGTGGGGGGACCCACTCGGCCTCGGCCCCCCACCCGCAGCCCCCCGAGCTTGGGGAGGCCCCGACGAGTACCCTGCAGCGCAGGGCCCCATGCCAGCCCTTGGCGGGGGCTGCATCACCCCCCCACAGGGACACCCCAGGGCTCCCCCCRCCACGGCCACGCTCCCGGGGCGCGGGGCCAAGTCCCCCGAGGTTTGGTGTCCCGCCAGCCGGACGGTGCTCTCCTTCCCGCGGCCTTTCCCGCCAGGCGGCTGCAGGCAGCTGCCAGCACTGCCGGCCCCTCCTTGTGCCCCGCACAGCCCCCCGCACTGCCAGGGGACAATGGGCACCCCGTGTGTGACACCAGCACCCCAGAGCCCTCGTGCAGGGTGGCTCCCTGGTGGCATGCCCACGCCTCAGTTTCCCCACCTGTGCAATGGGTGACAACTGCTGCCTCAAAGGTGTGCTGGAGGGTGCATGGGGAGGGTCCCCTCAGCCCCCTGGGCTCTGGACCCCCCCAATGAATTGCTCAGGGTGCCAACACAGGGACACCCATCCTGCCCACCCGCCCACCGCAGCTCTGCTCTGCCCCCATGTCCCCAAACCTTCATGGGCACCCACCAGCACCCCCCAGCCATGGCAGCCCCGGGGGCTTGCGGACAGCACAAGAAGGGGACAAAGAGGGGGGAAGACCTGGCAGCTCCCAGCCCTTCGGATACCGGCATTTCCTGGGCCCGGTGCCAGGTTCCAGCCGCACACACCCAGGCTTTGCCGCCAAAGCCACCAAATTCCCGCGTGGCACGGGACACACACGCTGTTGCACARCCTTGGCCAACAGCTCCTTTTATTTTTAGGCTCTTGCGACATGGCTTCCCCGCAGCCTGCCTGAAACGCCCTGCCCTGCTCCCAGCCCCGGCAGCTCTCAGAGCAACTCCATGCACCAGYCRTGCCTCAGTTTCCCCATTAGTTACCTTCACCCACCAGCCCTGTGATGGCAGCGATGCCAGCCAGCCCTGCCAACCCCAAGCAGACCCTGAGGGCTCCCTCCCACTGGATCCCGCCCATCACCCAGGGCTTCGTTAAATCCCCRCGGTGCTCCGCAGCACAACGATCCCACCTGGGAACTGAAGATGAGGCCAGGACACAGCTTGGTTCAGTGGCTGCAGCTGCCGCGTGGCTGCAGGAGCCACCATCCCCATGTGATGCCGTCCCCGTAACGGTCCCCAGCCCATCCAAGGCACTGGGGCAGGATCATCCCCCACAGTGTGGGAACTGGGGTGGGAAGAGCCGCGACAGCGTCAGCACCCAAGACCTCCAATGGGAGTTATGGAACAGCCGGACCCTTTAAACCCACAGCGAACACAGGCACAGACACCAGCTGGTCACCGGTGCCAGGCGAGATGGCAGCTGTGCCATGGTGCCATGGTGCCGGCTGGCTCCTGGCGCAGAGCCGCAGACCGGTCGCCCGTAATGTCCCTCCCCAGCCCCCCGCCATACTGCCTCTTCCTTACAAGGGGAGGGCTAAGGCCAAGCTTGCACCAYGTCTGTGGCTTCAGCCCCGGCTGTCCCCCACGCAGCACCTTGCGGGGCAGAGCAGGCGGCACATCCCACCCCAGCGAAGGGCAGCACCGCATGGATGAGAAATTTCCTGCAGGATGAGCAGATTGGAGCATTTTACAGCCAAAACATGGTAAGAAAAGGGAACCAAAAGGTGGAGGAAACAGAAGCAAGCACAAGTCCTCGAACATCATGGACAGATGTTGGATCTGAGATCAGCAAAGGGGCTTTGGCCGCTTTGAGCTCTGGGGATGCCAGACACAAGCAAGAGCAGTGGGGCTTGGCCAGTCCAACCTTCCTGCGCGGGCAGCGAGTCGGGGCCAAGCTCAATGCGGTGCCATGGAAGGGGCTGGTGAAGGCTGGAGGCAGTAAGCAATGGAGATGCAGATGGTGGGATGCTGCCCGTGTACCTCTCGCTGTCAGAAGCAAGGATTCAGGCTGCGCTGGCTGTCATGACCCCAGTGCTCCTCCCAGGGGGTGTCCACTGGGACCTGCATCACCAACTCCACCTGGCACCCAGCCCTGCCGCTGGCCAGGGACAGAAGCCCACCCCAGCGCCATGCCAAAACACCAGCGTCCAGGTGAGGGGGCTCCTCTGAGGACAGGCAGCGCCACAGGGACAATGTCCCATCAGCGAGGGCATGGGTCTCTTCCAGCTCAGGCTCTCCAGCTGCGATGCTCAGCCGAGCCAGGGCGCCAAGGACTTTAATTGATGGCGAGCCAAGCCACGCCAGGCCTGTACTGTTTTCTAATCCCAGTGTAATTAATGACCTTATCTTTGGCCAAAGCCATTTAGATTAAGTGGCTGGTGTGATGGGCTCGGCGGCTCCGGCTGCACAGATGGAAGAGCTGCGTTTGTCTGGGGATTAGCGGAGGGCAGATGGAGTGAAGTGCTGTTCCCCATCCCCAAACCTCTCCGCACTGACAGCAGCCTGAAACCTGAGACCACAACAACTTTCTCAGCAAGTCCTGGCCGGGACTGGAGAGCGATTTCACATTGTTTGTCCCTTCTGCAGGAGGCTGGGGACCAGGCAGGGCCCAGAGCAAGAGAAGCCGGAGCTGAACAACGTGTGTCGGCACCAGGAACTGGTGTGACCCTTGCCAGGAGCTCGATCCCAGTCCCTGCCTTGAGTCCTTCGAACAAGAGAGGTACAACAGACACCAGCTTCTTCCTTGAGAGCAAATCATCGCCGAGATGCTGGCCCTGGCTCTGCATAAATAAAAACCTGTGTCCTCATCGACAGCCCCTACCTCTCCGAGAAAGCGAACTCACCTGCTTCTTGCTGCTGGCAGGATCAGGGCATGCTTCCACCTTCCATTTCCCGGTCCAACCACAGCATGAACAAGCAAGTATGAGAGACCCCCGTTCTCCTGGGACACCTGGGAGCTGCTACCCTCAAAACAAGGCACTGCAGTGGGCGGCACAGAGCAGGGGGAAGGCCTGGGAGACCCTGCCCGACAGTGGCTGCAGCACAGCCTGTTATGAGCGGGCTCTTGAACAGAACAGGCAGACTAGCAGCTATTGTGGTAGAGGAATAACATTTCTCTGTGGGGATAACAAAGTTCATATTAAACCGATTAAGGATATTACATCCATTTCTAACAGTATGGTCATCTGACTGCACTCAGGAGACAGAGCAGATAATCCCACCCCTCATTCWCAGAGCTGCCCTGATGATCCCAGCCTGGCCTGGGGAGATGACGCAACGTGTCCCTGCTGTCTATCAGAAGACCACGCTCAGCACATCAGCGGTGAATGGGGCTTTACACCCGGCCTCATCTGCATCTCGTCCATCCAGGCTAGAACACGGTTCCACGCCACAACCCCTTGGCCGTGTGCTCCAGCGCTGGGCTGAGCCCATATCCACATACGCTTGAGTCAGCGTGGACGGCAAACAAGTCTGGACTCGAGAAGAGGTTCAGCTGGCACTGCAGACAGACCCAGCAACACAAACGCGGTGCCCAGCATTTCAAAGCTGATGCCCAGCTCTGCCCAATGCTGGCAGAGAAAAGCCAACCCAAATTCCCAGCTCTTCCTTGCATATTCCCTTCAGTCCGAGCTCCCAAGCCACCCCACACCCCTATCAAACGGCCCAAGGCAGCCACCCCACAGAGCATTACAGAAATAATTCAGTGCTGAGGAACACAAACTGGAGGTTTAATCTAATCCCCACCAGAGCAGCCATCTCCAGAGCATGCGATGGCAGATCTGCCCACGCAGCCCTTCCCCTCGCAGGCTGAGCCCCGAGAGATGGCTCTTGCCACATGGTGTATCACAAGCAGCTGAAGGAAAAAATTGTGCTCTACCACCCCAAAAGCCTCCCAAGAGGAACCGTCTGGATTGCATTTGCCTGGAGAATCCCAAATGCCCTGGAAAAGGCCCTCCCGGTTTCACCCAGAGCAGCACGCCGGGAAGCGCGGTGGCGCAGATGGCGCTCGCATCCTCCAGGAAGGACGCGGCAGAGACCAACTGCCTCGCAGACGCAGCACAAGGAATTTGCTGCTCAGCAACTCGGATTCAAATGCGGGGCCGGTTGCCACTGCCAAACCACAGTGTAAACCCCCAAGAATTCAGCTTTAACTAGGACAGACTCATCTGTTGCAAACTTGATGAGATCATTTCCAAGTTCCTGCTTAACAGGTGCCAGCTCCTTCTGCACCTGCTATGTGCATAGGGATCAGCCTGCCTCCACCAAGCTGAGAACATCTGCTCAGCTCCCTCAGAAGCTGCAGAAAAGGTGACTGGAAGAAGGAACCAGACCTGGACGTCCTGCCCTGTGCCCAGAGCAGGGAACCTGGGCCAGGTGGGAATAGAGAGCAAGAAAACTGCGCTTGTTAATAGGGAGGGGAACCCACAATAATCTTGCAACTTTATTTCCATATAAAAGAAGAAAAATATCCTCTCCACAATAAAGGCAGCAAGAGCTCACTCAGCTCCAGAGTTGCACTCCTGGCCAAGCTGGAGGAGTGCAGGGTATTTCTGTCTCTGAGAACGACACATTCGCATGCCAGCAGGATCGGCTCAACCATTCCAAGGATAATGCTGCATCTCTGGCAGGTATTAACGCTTGGCATGGGAGGATGCTCCTAGCAGCCTTGCCCCGGGGCCCAGCCCTTTCCAGGCAGGGCTGGGGAAGCATGGGAACATGGCGCGATGAGGCCACATGAAGAGGATCCGATGCAGCCGACGGCCTTTGGCCGTCACTTACACGCCTGCCTCATCCCAGAAAAAATGACTCAGCTCGTTCGGTTCAAGGCCACCCAGGACTAAGTCGCTTCCTCACCGTACAGGTGGAAGCGTGGCTGCTCCCCTTCGCCAGCTGGTTTGCAGGCCTACGGCAAAGGCAAGCTGCTGTCCTCGCCTGAGGTCTCTGCACCCCCACTGTCCCCCTCAGTCTCTGCAGCACGGCTGGCGGCCTCCAGCTTCCTTCTCTTCTTCAGATGGTGCAGGTGGGATTTGGATCGTGTGTGAGCTGGAGGAAGAGGCAAACAGAGCATTTAACTCTGGGGAACTTGGAGAAGGAAACACCTGACCCGATCCCCTCGTGCGGTGCCGAGTGCCCTCCCTTCCCTTCCCATCCTCCCGCACAATTCATTCCCGCAGAAAAGTGAACTCCCAAGCCCTGCCCTGGCCGTTTTTCAGGGCACTTCTAGGCCAAACTAATGGGGCTTAGAGGGGGACAACCCTTCCAAGCCTTCTCCTGACTGCAGAAAGGACTGGGAAAGGGGAAAAAACCTGGCTCTATATGTGCAGAAGACTCCAGATTGTCAGGATTTAACCCTCCCAGCAAGTCTGCTCCCAACCGAGACATGACGCCAGGAGGACAGGAGAAAGGAAAGTGTTACCAAAGAGGCAGCACATTGCAGGATGCAGACAAGGTTGTGCAACTATCCGCCACCCTATGGAGCGCTGCCAGGATCATTTGTAAGCCTAGAAGCCCGCACCACAGCACTGGGGATATCCTGTACATCTACAGAGCGGATAGGGACGGAGCCTGGAGCATAATTATGCTTTTGCATAACTCCAGGGCAAGGCCCCCAGCTACGGGAGCACTTCAGCAGGAGTCGGACAGGAACAGAGGCATAATCCCAAGGATGCAACTTGTACTGACACAGCAGGGCAGCAGGAGCCGCATTTCTGTTTGAAATCACATAGTTAAGGACAGTAAAACCTCCTCTATCAGTGGTATTATCTAAGTAGAAGGCACTTTGTCTAACCAGACCAATGTACCATCTTAGCAGGGCGGTTTTGCTATTTCCAAGAGATCAGAGCAGCAATTAAAGCAGCAAACTTTTCAAGCAGGGACTTAATTAAACAAGGGGATGTGCTCACTGAATCAAGGCCCTCAGGTGTTTTCCAGTCATCCTTTTCTGCCAAAGGATGAAATTACATGCAAAGCTGCTCCTTTATCACAATGCTGTAGGGTCATCCTCAGCTTGAAATAAAGTCTCACCTCTTACAATTTGTCACAAGCAACACCAAAGCGTAGAGTGGCTGGAAGAAGCACTGATTTCTGCTGCTGTCTAGGGAGGTATGCTCTTTTAAGTCCATACAAATTGTAAAATTAGATAAAATTTAAAAATCTTCCAGAGCCAGTGGGGTTCTGGGAAGCAGTTACCAGAACTATCTGTAACTTGACTTAAGAAAACAGACCAGATTGCAGATCGACTCAGCTCCCACTACTGTTTTCACTTCCCTTTGAGCTTTTACATTTTGCAGTTACAAGTAACACCCCAGTTTTGGACCATTTTTCTCCCACCATCTGGGGATTTGAGCCAAATTCAGCTGGATGCAGAGAACAACAGCTGGTCTTGGTTGAGAAAGGTATTGTCATCATCTACCAGAATTTGGGATGACATCCCTAGAGGACATGTAGTTGCAGCTGTAGTGTTTGGGGGGATCTTGAGGAGTTCCCACTTGGCCATAAAACTTGCGGGACCTGGAAGGATGGCACAGACCCTGATAACTTTCAGAGTCCTCTAGTTCTGGAGTACGTAGAACTCCTTCAAAGCACTTCAAGCTGAGACAGCTGAGACTGGCTAAAATAACAATTACACTTACAAACAATCTCACTACAATGAGCCTCCTATTCTGAGCCAACTTCCATCTTTGCTTTCAGCAGTTCCCTGGAGCAATAGGAATAAGCGACTTGTTCAAATCCGACAACCAACAACCTGGGAAATTTATCTTTGCTTTGTGTCTGCATATAGTGCATTTGGGCAACACATGGAGATTCACCAGTTTCATTTCTGCAGCCAGTTTCTCCATTACTTTTTGTTTCTGATTCTCAGCATGAGCCTCACAGCACAGATAAATTCACTGAGTTAATCTGATTCCAACTGAGCTCTTTTAAAGTAAGTCTATTGAAAATAGAAAATCCCTTTCTATTACCATTACAGCTAGGAATACTTTTTTTTTTTTTTTAAAAAAACACACAAATAGGAGATACTGGAGCAAAACTGAGCTATTAAAAACATTAAGAAACTTTCACTTTACACCACAAAATTTTAGAAGAAACAAATTTGTTCTGTGCTTTATGACAAAGTATCTAAAGTGCTGAAAAGGATCAGCAGCCCTGACTAAACACAGACAGCTCTGAGGTTTGATGCTATGTATAGATCCCCATGTCTGGCATGACGGCAGAGAGCGGCAGTGTTTACTGGGTGCCGGGGAAGGGGGGGAAGCCCGACAGATGGCTGCTGTGGCACAGCTCCTGCACCCCCTCTGGGCTTGCAAATGGCTGCTTTCATACACGGGCTGTAAACAATCCTTGAAAGCCCAAGATCATGTGCTGAGGGTCATCCGGCCAAGCAGAGACAGCCAAGGAAGCTGCTCTGCTCCGGAGAACTGCCTTGCTCCATCCCTCCGCACAACTGCACTTGCTGTGCCCCCTCCCAGGTCCTCTCCTCTCCCCCTTGCCGGATCCTACCTGCCCACTCCCTGTCCCCGATGATGACTCTGTCGCAGAGCTCACACGTGCGATGACTGCGTTTGTTCTCATTTACATCGTACTCCATCTTCACAGGCTCTGCTGGGGGCTCTCGTCCCTGTAGATTAAATAATACCTCACATTGGTTTCTACTATGAAAATCTGCTTGGCTGTGTTCACTTTAGTGGAGTTTGAGCTCTGAACTTGCCACACCCAGACACTAAGGTTAGCAGGACAGATACTGCAGTTTTACCGTGCAAGACAAGCGGAGTACTGGGCATTAGGAGAAATTTTCAGCTTAGACAACAACCCTCTGCCACTGTGAGGAAAGCCCAAGGCTGGACATGTACACAGACAGCCCTGCTCATGGGAGAGACTAAGTGCCAAGTTATGGGGCCTGGAGACTATCAAGAAGTTGGCTTCTCAGCCACAGCTCACGTGTTAACTCCAGTTACCCGGTACCTGGATGAAGCTCTCCACAATCTCCAGAGCAGGTTTCAGCACATCCTTCTCCCACCGCAAGAGATCAGACACCTCCAAGCCATACACCGGGGGCACGTTGGGCCCAGGACCTACGGAGACACAGAAAGGCAGGTCATCACCAGAACCTCCCCAGCATCATGTCCCAGCACCCACGGGGCTACGCTGTGACCGGGGGTGGATCTGCTCTTTCCTATCTAGCTGTCCTTTAGCGTTCAGAAGCAAACGGCACCAGCCTTTCCAGAGCCAAAATTACCAGAGACCTCAGCTTGGGGGGCACCACCCTCGCAAAGAGCAAGAACACTTAAGACCTCAAGCAAGCATCTTCACGGTTGTCTGCCTTCAGGACAGCATTACGAAATCTGAGCACACCGAGAGCCCACCATAACAGCAAACACTTCATCACGGCCATGGTCCACAGGAGGCCGCAGAAGATCAAAAGCTGGATCCAGGCACAAAGCCATCATACAAAGCTTACAAGGAGATGCAGGCATAGAGCCTGGATGAGGAATCTGCGGGTGCAGGTTCCCACTCAGAGCTGTAATTGCTTGTGCGGCTGCAGGGGCCAACGCTCGCGGCTCACAGTAGCAGGCCACGGTGGGAGACGCTTTACTAATGCCTCGACTTGACAAGGCACAGTTTCAAAGCCACCCCTTCGGCCTCCCCCAGCCCAGTGCGAGGGCACAGGCCGCTTGCTGCGGCCCAGCCAGGGCGAGACAGCTGCAATCAGAGAGCGCCCACTCCCTCCGGCGACGTCGCTGCCCTGCCACCGCTCACCTGCCCGCAGACATCGGGCACACGGCCCCGCTAGGACAAAGCCATCAAAGGCTGCCGCGTGCCAGTCTCCAGCAGGTGCTGCTTTTTATTGCCGTAACCACAAACAAGCTCCCGACAGGGCTGATCTGAAGCACACCTGCCACCAGAAAGGTGAGCCACAGCCACCAAGCACATGGCTCCAGAAAAGCTCTTGCACCCCATTCAAAGCCCATCTTTTGACTCGAGTTTCTCCCTGACTTTTTTTTTTTTTTTTTTTTAATTGTTGTTTTGCCCCTACCAAGCACCTTTCAACAAGTGCCCGGCTCCCAGCTGCTGCTGCTGGCCCTGCTCCAAGGCTGGGGCTGGGATGGGGAAGTCCTGCTGGCTCCTTGCCACCGCAGTGAGCACGGCCCAGGCTAAGAGCAGCCAATGGGCTCCTGCTCCTAATCTGGAGGGCAGCTGTCAAYTGGGCTTTTCGCCCTGCACAGGGAGCATGTGTGGGTGCGTGGGGAGAGGGACAGTGCTGGGCATCCCCTCCACAAGCCCCTCAGGAGCCGTCGGCAGAATAGGCTGCAGGGATGCTGCAGCCATCATCATCTACTGCTGCCTGCCACGGGGCTGAGCCTTTGCTTGCTTTGTTCTGTTGGGGTATTAGCTGTCCTGATGGCACTTCTGTTGGGAGGGGAAGATCTTCCCTTGAAAGGCAGCCAGGGATACAGGGGAAGCAGTGAGAAGGAGCTGGCTTCCTGAATGTCTGGGCAGGCGGGCTGTGGGCAAGATAAACATGGACAGTGCTGGGTGGGCTGTCCCAGGAGGGCTGAGCAGCTGCTCTCCTTCCCATATGTTTGGGTTGCAATCAGGGCAGAGCCTGGTGGGTGGATCCTGGAGGGATCTGGCCAGCAACAGATACCTGCAGAGGCAGGGCAGCCTGGGCCAGCCAGAAGAATCCAGGCAGGATCATCTGATCTCTGCCGGACTCACATACCCCGCAACACACACTGCCCCAAAGCAGAGGAGCCGCCACTCTCCTCTCTTGAGCTGGGAGCAGGGGATGTGCCAAGGAGGGATGAGAAGAGAACGCGAGAACAGGGATAGCGAGGCAGGGCAGGAACAGAGGACTTACGTCTCAGGAAGCGGTTTCGGACCCACTTGTTCTGCCTCCGGGCGTATCTCTTGGTCACCTGTTTCAGGGCCTGGATCCCTTTGAAAGAGAGGGAATAAAAAATAAAAACAAAGGTCAGCACAATGCTGCAAGCTGAGCTCAGAGCAGAGCAAGAGGAGGCCGTCAGCTCCAGTGCGAGCAAATCACACAAGGCAAAAGTTTGTGCTGGATGGTACCATGCTCACTTAAGGGAAGTATTTCTACTGTCAGTCTGGAGGTCTCTGAGCCAGCAGTGAGAAGTGGTCATCACAGCAAAGCAGCCAAGCCCTGCCAGACAGAGTGTAGGCGCAGTGGCAGTGCAGAAGGGCTGGACAAGGTGTCCCAAATGCCCTTGAATGAGCACTGGGTGGAAAGAGCCCAAAACYGCTTTTAGCAGGTAGGACAATCTGTTCAGGGGCTGCACTGCTCTCATTACGCCTAACTGAATACTTCTCCGCACAAACGGAGCCCAGGACTCCTTGTCCTACCCACAGTGGGCGCAGAGGATGGTTTACCACTGTACAACCTTTCAATATTTAGTACCAGACTTATCATATCCCTCTGTAATTGTCTCCTGAGCAGACACAACAAGACCCTTCTGCACCAGACTTGTTTTCAAGCCTTTTATCATTTCTGTGGTTTCCTGAGCCTCCATCTCCACTTTGTACAGAACCCTCCTTGACACAGACCAACTCCGCCTGGGACCTGCGCTGTGCTGAGGAGCAGAGCAGCTCTCTCCTCTAACAACAGCACATCAGTCCAGACATTCCAGAATGACACATGCCATCGAAGAGCGCATCGCTGTTGACTCATGCTGTGATCTGCTAGATCCCCAGATCCCYTCCCACCATCCTGCTGCTGAACCAGATGCTGAGTTCTCCTTCATTCCTTCTTTCTAGCCCTGTTCTCCACAGCATTCACATCCCAGCTGGGATCCCATCACCCAGGTCACTGGTGGACCAGCTCCAGATCCCAAGTCACACTGTGCCCAGTATATCTTGCAAGGAGGCCTGGGGGAAGGGAGGGAGGAATTGCTCTGGGTGTGCTCAGAGATGCTCTCCAAGCACTGAAAAAGGAGTCCAGGCCCCCTGGGCTGGCAGAAGTGGAAAATGCAGAGAGAAAGTGCAGCTCAATCCCAACAAGACCTGCCCCAAGGTTTGAGCTTGGTTCAGACCATTACGCAGTGTCACATGGAGCTGCGTGGGGCTGAGGGACGTAGGGCATGCAGGGTGCTCCGCTCACCTTTTTGCAGCAGCAGAGCACTGGTCTCAGGTGAGCAATTCCCCTCACTGACGAGGTACTCGTGGAACTCCTTGAAGCCGATGGACTGGAAGATGCCGTGCTGGTAATCCTGCCTGGAGAACAAGACAAGAGACAGGGGTCAAAGCAGTCTCCTTCAGAACAGTGGGAGACCTCAACCCTCCCCATAATAGCTCAGATCTCTGCGTCTCACCCTGCAGGACCCCCACAGGTGACACAAGCCCACGGCATCAGGGGGACAAGCCAAGCCAGGCACACACAGGAACACAGACCAGTGCCTTCAGTGACAGCCCGTGTCAGCTTTGCTGTGTGAACACTTGGGCAGCATGAAGTAATTTTTACTGAGAGGAAACGTCACCGCTTGGCAGGTATGGTGCAGGCAAAATTAATTCAATGCTGAGACCCGCAGGGACTCTGCTGTTTGACCAACCTTGGTCTAAGGGTTCTGGCAGGGAAGGCAAGGAAGCGCTGGAGGATCTGGCTGGTTCAGACCTCTCCACTGACGGTGCCCCCGCAGAGGCAGGCACCCATCCCGTCTGCTGGCCCTGCTGCAGGAGCAGGCGCTGCCAGGAGAGGGCTGGGAGCAGCAATACATCGGAGCTGCTGCAGGGAGAGTCGGTCCAGGCCCTGCATGGGTCTGGCAGGTGGGACTGGGAGCAGAAAGGGAGCTGGCTTCTCACTCACCTGTTCTCAGCCACCTTCTCTTGGTTGTAGCGTCGGTGGAAGTCCCGCAGCTCCTCCAGCAGTCCGGCAGCCACCATGTCATCCACCCGCTTCTCCAGCCGCTGGTCCAGAGCTGGGAGGAAGAGAGCAGGACACTCAGCCGCTCGGAGCCGTACCCTCAGGAGGCCCACAACTGGACAACGTGCTAGGACTCGGTTCAGCACTGCCAGCCTCCTGATCCACCTGAGGAAGGCAGAGCCCAGCAGGCGAGGGGAGTGAGTCCTCTGTCACACCCACTGATGCCAAAAGAATTGCTGCCTTGTTCAGGAGGGAGGCTGGGGCAGGAGCAGGGAGTCAGCCCTAACCCCGCATCACTGTGCTCAGCCAGCCAGGAGCTGTGCAAAGCCCACTCTCACCTGCCTGGTCTGCATGGAGCCACAAGATGCAGGAATGTGGGTATTTCAGGGGCCCCCCTAAGGGTCCCCCACCTTCCTCCTCCTGCTGCTGGTGCAAGATTTCACTATGGGGGATCCCTGTCTCTTCAAACACTTGGAGGCTCCTGTAAGCAGAGACAGACAGAGCTCAGAGGCTGGGTGAGGATGAGCTTTTCCATTTCCCCAGAAGCCCTGGGGGCTCCAGCAAAGGGAACCGCAGACACTTGCTGCGATCCAACCCTCTCATGTGGGGGGAGGGCAGGTTTCTGCCCCCTCCCATGCCCGGCATCCCAAGCACACCCAGGTCCTGGGGGTACAGCGCAGTGCAGAGCACAGTGATGGTACCCAAGGAGCCCAGAGCGCAGCCACCCACTCCTGCCTGGCACCGGGACAAGCCCTGCAGGGGACGGGGTTCTGGCTCCAGCCCTGCCCTTTCCAGCCAGGCAGGGCTGCAGGGAAGGGGCCAGCGTTGCCGATGCTGCGAAGCATTACCACCAGCTCAGCTCAGCCCAGCCAGGGAGGTGGAGGAAGCTGCACGGGGTGCCCAACCCTCTGTCCCCCTGCACCGTGCGAATGGGGTGGGTGGTGTTCGGCTCCCCCCGGGCCAGGGCTCGGCTGGGATGGGCCCGCCAAAGCAGCAAGCCTGGTCTTGCTGCCGTGCTGTTCCCACAGAGCTCAGGTATGTTACTCAGCCAGCACGGCAGCTTGCTCTTTAAATAGCTCCAGATAAACCCTGCTGCTGGGGCACCACAGAGGGAGCAGCCCTGGTGCACATAAGCCAGGAGCAATGCGCTGTCCTGGACCCCAAAGGCAGTTCAAGCTGGGGTCTGCGTAGCCAAAGGTCTCAGATCCCAGAGAGCTCCCCAACACCAGTGCTCCAAGGTCCCCAAGCACCTTGCTAAGGGGTTAGGAGCACCCGCCTAGGATGCGAGAGCCCATCCTGCCATGTTCCCAGGCACACGATTCCCTCGAGAAGGGGTGCTGGGCCCTGGCACCCCCTGCCCCCAGCACGCCAAGCTCACCTGGCCACTTTGCGCTTGTCATGGGGGTGCAGCTTGGCCGCCATCTCTGGGTCCACCTGGCTCAGGCGGCGATGGAGCTCAGTGCTGTCCAGCTGCTCCAGCTCCACTTTCCTGTCGGTGACCGGCCCGGGGGCCGTGCTGGCCTTCTCCTGTGGGGCACAAGGCAGCCCTGAGTCAAGCCACTCATCCGTGTGCAAGGCCAGCACAAGCAAGATGATCCCCCAGACCCACGCGGTGAATGAGGGGCTTTCGGTTCTCCTTGCCCCACTCTAGCAGGGGAGCACCATGCCCAGTCACAGGAAGCCTGCCCTGAACACAGGGCTCACCCTTTCTCGGAGGGACACGCAGCCCACCAACGGTACCTTGGTGTTGATAAGGACCTTCCAGAGCAGGGACTCGATGTAGTAGTTGGTTCCTCCCACAACAATCGGGATCTTGTCTCGGGCAAAGATATCTTCAATGTGCCACGGTCAGGGAGCGTAAGCAGAGATGCACAGCAGGCAGGGAGGGCTGTGGGGAGCAGCAGCCTGGGGCCCAGACCTCACTCTCCCAGCCCCAAGGAGCCAGTGAGGCTGCAGGTCAGGGTTATAGGTGTCCCTCATCTCTCACTGTCCTCTGCTACCTGTGCCAGCTACCACCAAAACTCAGGGACAACCAGGGACTGCCAGGGAGGGCAATACCCAGCTCAGCACCGTTGCGGTGCTGCAGAGATCTTCCCCAACCGGCCCTGAGGAGGGGCTGCCCTGAGCATTAGCTGGGTAAAAGAAGCTCCAAGCCCCCCTCGCCRGCAGTATCCTCTGAAAAACGGAGTTAGTTGCAATGTGGAGAGCCCAAGGCTGATGCAAACACTGATCTCTCTTGCAGGCCTGGCTGTGGAGGGGGGAAGTCCATATCTGCTCGGCCAGGCAGGCTGCAGCATGAAAGGATATCAGAGCCATGGCTTTGTCCCTGAAATCCACCACCGTGTAGTTAGAGACAAGGGGATCCACAAAGCTGATCATGTGGTGTCTGCACAGACGCTGCTCCTGGGGAGAAACCTTGTTTGTGATGATGTCCAAGCCCTTGTACACCTGGGGAAGAGAAGAGTCTGTCATTTACCTCTGCATCCCATGAAACCCCCCCCGACCACCGCTCCTTCCCCCATGCACAGCTGCTGCCTGCCCCTATCACCCCTCCAAGCTCCTCGCCAGTCTCTGGAGAAGCAGGCAGCACAGGCAGGGGCACGTGCCCCGTTCAGGCAAGGCAGCAGGAATCTTGCCAATGCCTGCTCCTGCCAGGGCCAAACTGCCTCTCTCTGGTGTTTGTTCCTGCCCACGGGAGACGAACCGTGAGTCCGACCGCTCACAACTGCTTTCCTGGTCTGATATAACCCTGCAGTTAGGGACGGAAAGGCTGATCGAGTGATCAGAGAGCGGTGTCAGAGCCCGGTCAGCATAACCAACCAAGCCCGGCTCTGAAGCACAGAGCTCCAAAACAACGAGAGCAGCTGCCTCCAAGCTGCCGGCTCCTCATCTGCTGCCGTTGCAGCTAAAAGCTCAGGTGTGCCTCTCTCCAAACACCCGTCTCCAGCACAGCACCAAGTCTCGTTTGGGGACAAGGATCACTGCTTCCTGTAACACACAAAGATCCATCTGGATGCAACATGCAACTTCATGGAGCCTCCTAAACACACACAAACGGTCTCAGCTTATGCACACCTTAAAAGCCTGGCGTACCGCCTGCTGCCTGCTCCCACTGAGCTGGTCAGGTACAGAGAGGAGCAAAACACATCGGTGCAGGCCAGTGACCCCAGGGGAAAAGAGGCACTGTCCTGCACCAAGGTGCCAGGAAACACTGGTGAGCGCAACCAGCAGCATCTCGCTGCTTCAAGGTGCGTCTTCAATCTAGAGTTTGGGATAGACAACCTTGAAGAGCACTGCCGAGAGATGCTGGCTCTCAGCTAGACAGCTAAAAGCAGAGCAGAAAGAAAAGCCACCCAAACCAACCCCTCAGGAGCATTCTTGGTAAAGAGCCAAGGCAACCTGCGATCCCAGCAGCACGCATCCGAGCCACAGCCCAAATCCACCCTCCAGGCTGCATAAAGCAACAGCCACAGCCCAGCCCGCAGATGCAGGCAGTGCAAGTACTGGAGCTGCCTCAGCTTGGCGTCCCATCCCCACGGCTCGGCTGGGTCCCATGAGCAGAGCCCTTTCAGATGAGAGCATCTTTCACCCAGGAGAAGGGAGGAAGGCTCCTCGCCCTGATCCCCATGGCATRCAAACACAACCCTCCTCAGCACAGGGTGCCCCTGTGCCCTGGCAGTGCCCCGGGCATGCCTGTCAGTGGGTGCTGCAAGGCTCTACAGAGCTGCAGACAAACAGGGATCGGAGCAGGGACCCGCACCCTGAGGGTGCTGGCAGCAGGCACGTGGTCGCAGTGGGGCACATAAAGCCTTTCTGTCCAGCCCAGCTCTGTGCCATGCCAAGGACTGAGCACCCTCCGTGCCAGGCGGTGGCTAAGGCTCTGCTTCGTGCCGCGGTCGCAGGGAGGATGTGTTTAGCTCTCAGCACCTCCCCGCTTGGAGCAGTCTCCCAGCTTGGGATAAATTGGCCTGATGGGAGAAGAGACTGAAAATGGCTGTACTCATTTCCTCCTCCATCACCCAGAAACCACCCCAGCCAGAGGGCCAGACTTCCAGAAACAAATTTCCCCTTAATCCCCTCTGAGAAGCTGCCAAGCCTCCGGCTGCAGCGCAGCCTCCACCCACTGCCTCCCCTGGTCCCAGACAGAAGGACAAGGTGACACAGAGGTGACCCACGGGCAGAAGGCACGGAGCGGCAGCAAGGGACGATCAGAGGTTAGTGGAGCAGGGAAGCCCTATCCCTGCCTGGAGCAGTCATGCGAGCTGCTGGGGCGGCTGAACCAGCTGCAGCCCAGCAGACACTCCCCGTCTTGCTTAACTCTTGCACTTTCCGCTTGGAGGGCGAGGGCCAGCTCCTGCTCCCAGTCCCTCGGGGAGAAAGGCTCACCTGGGGGCAGGAAACAAGGGGGGAGCGGGAGGGCAACCAAATGCTCTTCCTTTCTGCMCTGCAGAAACCCAGCTGGCTCCAGGGGACGGCAAGCAGACAGGAGGAGAGGCCCAAGAGGCAGCTCTCTGCCAACATGCCCCGTGGCTGGTTGCAGCCTATTGATCCCCTTCCATTACCCAGCCCGGGCTGAGCAGCACCATTCAACGCAGGTCTCCAGTCGGCACCGAAAGCCTTTGAATTCGGTGAGCTTTGGCTCAGTGCCTTCTCTCCCCCGGCAAGGGCCAGTCCAGCCTTCCAGCTCCTCCGACTCCCACTCGTCTGCCTGAAATCCCAGTCAAYACAGAGGGCTGACGGGGAGGCTCGGAGGCAGCCAGGAGCTCCCAGTGCCCTGCGCAGGCAGAGCTGGGGATTTACAGCTCAGGCTCCAATCCCCCAAGGTTCTCCCAGAGATTAAACACCGAGAGCCTCCCCGAATATCTGGCAACAAGAGGAGGAGGAACACGGTGTCAGTGTGTGGGCTGGGAGGAAACAAAGGCGGCTTTTTACACACGCCCAGCAAAGCCCAGAGAAGGTTTCCACCAGCTGGCTGTCGGCAGGGCCTCGCACCAAGACGTCCTCCCGACACTCATTTCTATTTTCAGCAAGCGGCTCAGATAAGCCTTTGTTGCTTTCTAAGGCCCCAAAACAGATTAGCGGCAGCCTGGAGCAGCAGGCCTCCGAGACATCGAATACAAGCCGGGGACTAAAGATGCTTAGCCTTGACGGCATCCTCCCACCTCTGCTGCTGAAACCCCCGGGCAGGTCAGCCCCGCAGCTCACAGCACTTTGTTGGAAGGTCAGCACCGCCTCCCCTTTTAAAGCGGCAGGGAAACTGAGGCAGGAGACACAAACACCAGCAATCCTCAGGAAACAGTGCCTGTGAGGACACTCAACCCTTGGCCTGGGAAGGCTGGGCTCTCCCAAACCCTTGCTCTGCCACCAGTTTCATGCACAATCCCAAACTCTGTCCCTTTGTCCCCATCTGCACTAGAGGGGCAAAGGCACTGTCCTTACCCTAAGTGCAGGGAGCACAGTACTGAGGTGACATGACGGCTGTTCAGCACGGGGACCCCAGACACATCCAAGCCACCTACAGCCGGGAAGAGCATGAAGATTTCACAAGGGCCAAGGGATCTCCCAGCTGGAGAGGGGCACGGAGGACCCAAACCAAGCTAGGGTGATTGGAAAGCACAATTCACTCCCCTCTCTGGTCCCTGCCATGAGAAGGATGTCAGCAAAGGCTCTTAAGATGTCCTGACTTGACACACTAACTGGCAAATGTACCCACTGTGCTACAACAGCCTCCGGAGGACTGCATCGCCACTTTGAAGCTTGAAATCCAGAAGGGACGGTGGGATCGGGTGCCGACAGGGCCCTCCCGCAAGCCGGCACTGGGATCGCTGCACACTCACTGCTCAGCCAGGAACGAAGAAGTGAGACTGACTTCACCCCTCCTGGCTTCCCCAGGGAATGACTTACTCCTAAAGGAAACTCACTGGGATGACAAACGGCAACAGAAAGGACAAAAAGAAAGATTAAGAGGCTATCAGATTAACCAGAGCTCCTGAGCTGCACGCAGGCAGCAGCTAAGTCTGTAATTTGACCACAGAGACCCAAGGCCATGACGAAAACACCCTGGAGATAGAGGGGTGCCTGTGTGCAGGAACAGGTGGGCTCGGGGCTTCCCGGCCCCTTCCCGAGCCTGGCTCCAGCTCCAGCAGCTGCCCAAAACACTGCCAGCATTTGTCAGAGCTCCACGGAGCCCGCACGGGGCGCAGCGATGAATGGACAGAGGGGGCTGAGGGCGACACGGTCGCTGGCAGCTGTCAGTCGAGAATGAGCAATGGGATTTTTAAAACCCGGCGACTCTTCCGCAAGGACACCAGAGCCAGCTCTGCGTGGCAGAGGGATATGCAGCGGGGAGACAATATTCCACGGGAACAAAGCCAGCAAGAAAGCAGACCCAGTTGGCTGGCTGTGGCTGCCTAAGCGGGGCATGGGGGTTAGTGGAGCGTGGTGGGGGAGGCGCAGACGTGAGCTGCTGGAGGCTGTGCCTTCAGGCAACCGGAGCCGTGGAGAGGCAGGGCTCCCCCGCCTCGCCGCCCCGAGAGGCCATGCAGAAAGCACGCTGTGTTATGGGATAAAAGTAGCGGAGCTGCTCGGCTCTCGCTCCACAGTCACGCTAGAATGAGATTAAAAGGAAAGGAGGACAAGAGCCACTCGAGCCTGGATGCCATTGGGTGCCTGCAGCCAGAGTCCCCCCAGCGCCTGCATTCCCATAGTGGGACCTGAAACAACCAGAGCACAAAATACACGCTTCAAAACATCCACCAGCGTGAAATCTGCAGCATGTCAGTCGGCTCCAGCCACGTCTGCAGAGCTCAGGATGCAGCAGGAGCCTCGTGTTTGCAGGATCGCTCAAGTCAACAGCCCTTTCCCTGATATTAAAGCCCGCTGTACGACCGCTGGCAGTCACTGCAAGGTTCAAGAACCTCAGCATTCACAGTACACAAACGGGCACGAATAACCAAACAAAAGCTCTAGGGCTTGTTTGGATCATTTTCTGATCCAAAGTCAGTCAGTACTAGTAAAACCGCACCGGCCAAGCTCTGCTCAGAGACATTTCTGATGCGGACACTACAGCAGAGTAACTTGCCTCAGAAACTTAACAGCAGCTGACTAAAAGCCGCCCCASCCCAGACAGGGTCTGCAGAGAAAACCAGCCCACAGGCAGTCCCACCCCRGGCTCCAGGAGAGCAAGATGGAAGTGCCAGTCCTTCGTTAGGGAGCACGCGTTAAGGGCTGGCAACACYGGCAATGCCTGGTGGTTCACGACGGCTGGGCCGGGCAGCCGGGAGGGCAGCTGCCCGCAATCAGGCAGCGCTGGACAAAGCTTCTATGTCTCGCGTGAACGTTTTGCCCCTGCAGGATTTTGTCAATTCAGCTCAGACCTCAAACACTCTTTCCCCAAGAGCTTAAGGAAAACATTCCACAAAATTAAAGCTTTCTGATTGCTTGCTCCAAATTCAGGAGAGGGAGTTTTTTTAAATTTAGCTCTCTAGGATACAGACAGTGACCAGCATTGGCAGCCTGGTGCAGGAAACCAGGAGGTGGCCGCAGGACAGCGAGAGTCAATCTCTGAGCAGCACAAAGGGCAAAGGGTGTTGTTGGCAGAAAACACCTTTTTAAAAAGCATAATAAATACGTTAAACATTAAACTTGATGGAAAGTTCAGGTGTTATAGAAAGAGAACAGTGAAAGTGTTGATTAGGAAGGAAAACATCTTGCTAAACAATAATAAAATCCCTGCAGTGGCTGAAATCTACATCTTGTGACAAAGCTCTTGTAGCTGAACGCAGTTAGGACCAAAAAAATGAGGCTCAGTTCCTCGGTGTTTACTGACCCTGACTGTACAACCGATATATTCCATGCTGCCGCTTGCAATAAGAGACRAGACCACAGAAAGTGTCACTGGCAGGTAGCAAATATCATTTTTAATACTCTTTCCCGTATCCTGTCAGCGTCCCTTTGCTGGGTGACCGGGGAGGGGAGCACTCGCCTTCGGCTGCTGTGTTAAAGCCTCACTTACGCTACGTCCTCTGGAAGGACAGACGGCACCAGCCAGCACTGCTGCCTTGCCAGGTCTCCCAGCCGGGATGCGAGGCACAGCGCAGGGGCCCAGCGGGTCCCGGTGATGGCAGAGGGGTGCGCGTCTCCCTGCAGGCGAGCGGAGAGCCCATGGCTTGCCAGTGCTGCAAACCACGCCGTGCCCTGCGGCTGGGGGACACGTTACAGGAGGGGACATCACCCGAAACACCCCGAACCCCGGCCAGCTGCCTGGCCCCTTCCCCAGGACCGGGGCACCAGGGCCAGGCCAGCCCGTGCACCGGGAGCAGACCCAGAGAGCAGGATCCGTCCCCCGCGCTGTCCCCCATGGGCACCCGGCCTGGGGTCCCGGGGGAGCCCAGCCTGCAGCCCCGTGGGACTGGGCCTCTCCGGGCCCCCACCAGGCCCCGCTGCCCCCGCGGAACCAGGCCAGGCCGCCTCCCGACCGCCTCAGCCAGGCCCAGGGCCCCGCCGGGGATCCCGGGCCCAGCTCCGGCCTTCCCCCATCCCCAGGCCCGGCCGCGGCCTCCCCCGGGCCCAGCCGCGGCCCTCCCCAAGCCCCAGGCCGGGCCCCGGCGTCTCCCGGTTCCCGGGCCTATCCCCGGCCGGCCGCGGCCTTCCCCGGGGCCTACCCCCGGCCTCCCCGGGCCCCCCGGAGGCCGGGCCCGGCCGTACCTGCATGGAGTCGGCGCTGACGATCTCTCCGCCGAGGCGCAGCCCGAGCTGCAGCGCCAGCGCCGACTTGCCGGTACCGGTAGCGCCGAGGATCACCACCAGCGGCCG
>JAYKAV010002766.1:530447-544237 GCA_035582835.1 Phoebastria nigripes | reverse complement strand
AGAGGATGGGGTGGGAAGGATGCTGTTGCTATAGCAACGGGGCAGGGGGGTGAGGAGAGGGGCTGTTGCCATAAGAACAGAGAGGAGCGCGTTGCCGTGGCAACCGCAGCCTCCACGGAGGCTCGTCCTCCCCACCGCCACGGCAACACGGGGAGATGGGGAGCGGGCGACTGTCTCCGTGGCAACAGAGAGGAGGGAAGGCAGGGAGACGGTTGCCATGGCGACGGCGGGAGGAGGGTATCTCCGCGGCGCTGCTCTCCCTGGCAACACACATCCTTTGCCATAGCAACAGGGAGCAGGAGGCTGAGGCCGGGGAGGGGTGCGGGCAGCCGGCCCCCCTCGGAGGGGAAGGGATTATCGCCGCTTCGGGGAAACTGTCCTAAAAATTTGCCAGCCCAGGCGTGAAGGCAGCACCGCGCCCGCGGCACCCCCGGGCCGGCTGAGGCTGCCCTGCCAAAACCGGGGCTGGCGGGAGTAAAGCTACGGTGGGAAAGCAGAGGTGGTTTGGGGGGGGGGGGKGGTAGCAGAAGCAAGGGGGTGAATCGCAAGGAGCAAGGTGTGAGCAGGGCAACCTGCATTAAAAAAATAACTGTATCAGGCCTGGAAATGCGGAACTGTGATGGTTACAGTCGACACTTGCAAATTGCAGCACTGAACAAGCGAGGAGGAAAAGCCCTGTGTGTTTTGTTCACTTCATAGCACTGTCAGTCTGCTTTCCTCATCCTTACCGTGGCAATACGAGAGGAGACATCTGCTTTAGTAACCAGGGAAGTTTCAGGTAGGTATATATTTATGTATGTGGGCTTTAAGCAGGAGAACTCAAAGGTATGTGCAAAACTGCAACTGTTCCTCAGTTTGATTTGAGACCGGCTACGTTTTCCACTGAGGATGGTCTCAGCTCAGGCCACGGGATCTGCACATCATTTCCAAGAAAGAAAAATAATGTTTTAAACATCCTATGTGCCTTCAGCATGAAAAGAAAAAGCACACCTTACTAAAAACCTTATTGGGAGGGTCACTTTGAGCTGGAAAAAGACACCAGTCTGCAAGTGTCAGTGTACACACAACAAAAATAGATGTTTGAGGGACTGGTACATCTGTGCTTTGTTTCCTGCGCATGGGCGAGGTGTCAGATTTAGGTCACCCTGCTCTGTGTTTAAGCTGGGGTTCCTGTGAGCACCTTTCAATACAGCCCTAAAACGCTTTGACACGGCGTGATGCAACATGCAGAAAGTGTGAAATGTTGCCGGAACCAAAGGGAACAGGTATTTAAGAGCTTCCGTGCAGAATCATTGCTTTTTAAGGCTGGCTTCCACCAGGTCATTGAGTCTCCTGCAGCAGCAGCAGCTCTCTTCCAACTTCTCAGCAGTAACAGGATCCCTTGTCCCTCCTGCATTTAGAGTAAGACTTTTGCTGCCAGTATGAAAGAAACCCAAAAGCATCGGGTTCAGGGACGGCAGGGAGAACACACATATATATAATTTCATCCACTTGACAGATCTGGGTATATGAAGTTCTCCAATGCCCCTTGAAGCGAGCGGATTGCATTCCCCCCTCCCTATATACTGCCAACCACTGCCCCGTCCCCTGACCCGCGGGGCAGCGATCGCCCCACACCGACTGCCCCRAGCCCCATTAGGGGGGTTTATAGTTACACCAAAGCCTTCCCCAAGCCCAGCATGGGCTCTCTGCCCCTCCTTGCCAATAAAGCCACTTAAGAGGAAGAAAAATAATCCAGGTGATTCGGTTCCCTCGCCCCACCGCCGTGACCGCTTCTGTTTCAATCACTGGGAGAAAACCAGGACAAAGAGCTCAGTCTTACTGGCAGCAAGGCAGCCAAGCCCTGGTGCAAAATATATTCATTTCTGTTTGTGTCCGTGAACAGCCAGGCCAGCCCCCCCGGAAGCATTGTGGTGTGATGCATGGAAAMCCACAGCCGCCTGCTTAGAAAAAGCCAACCCAGGCTGTTGCAAACTTATTTATTTATGAAGTGTGAGGTAATGAAGAAAGTGCTAAATCCAACCACAGTGTTAACTCTAACGGTTCTCAGCAGGTCAGCGGGGACCCGAGGGTACCATCCTGTGGGGCCATGCCTGCCAGCACCCCCGGGAGGGGACAGGGGACTCTGCCACCCACGTACCCCACCGCAGGCTGGGCAGCAGGATGGCACAGGCAGGGGGAAGCCTCGAAGGCAGCACAGCCCCACCATGCACCCAACCTGCCCCCTCCAGCCAGGCTCCCTGCAAAGCCCAAAGCTTTGCTGGGGATTTTAAGTGGCTGCTGGTGAGGGGGTGCTCACAAGGGTGGGAAAGGGGGTCACAAGGATGGGAAAGGGGAAAAAGCCCCTGTTATTGCAAATGGGTGGTTTGGAGAGCTGCAAGGGGGGAACTGGCCTCCGCGAGGACTCAGCTCAAGGGTCCAGCAGGAGCCAGCCCCTTCCTGATCTCCCTAAAGTGCAGCAGGACTGAGCCCTCCCCCGCAGCAGGAACCCCCCYCCAAAAAAAAAAGTTTTTATATATATAAAAAAAGCAAACTCTTTACCAATACTTCTCAAAAAGTGGTACAAAAATACAGTATAAAAACACAGCCTCCAGTATAAGACTCGCAGTTACAGCAGCAGTTTCTAGAACATAAAATCCAAGACAAGCTACTGCGTGAAGTGGTAAGAAAGTGAGGTACGGTCCAGCCGAGCAAGGGGATTGCCCACGCGGTGCTGTTAACCCTGGTGAGAGACATCCTGCCGTCGCCATCTCCATCGGGAACCATCCAGAGACGAGCCCCATGTTGGGCTCTCCGTGTCTGCCTCCACCTGCTTCCCTGAGCCGAAGCAGATCATGGTTGCTTGGGATTTTTAGGGTGAGATGGACGCCCAGGGGCAACTCCCAGCGATGTTGTTGGTGGCAAACGGCAGAGAGGGGTGCAGGGGCTGCTGGGGAGGGGAATAGATTTGAGCCCACGAATCGAAGCAGTCACTTGCGAAAGCTTCACAGGGGGAACAGGGGAAATCTTGCAACACCCGGTGCCAAGAAGCCAGCCCCAGGCAGGCGACGCCATGGGGAGGGCCCCCTGCCATGGCCCTATTCCCGCAGCCGGGAGCACCACCACAGCTACCCCACCTGCAGCGACCACCGCATGCTCCAGCCCCCTGGCGCCAACAGTTCAACAAACAACCCAAAAAAATTAAAAAATGTGCAAATTGAGAGGGAGCCGGGGGGTCGTGGGGACCAGGGTGGGGGGCACGTTGGGTGCTAGTGCCCCTTGAGGTGAGCAATCCGTTTGAGCAGCTGGGTCTGCCGCAGCTGCAGCTGCCGCTTCTCGGCCGCCATCCTCCTCTCGGCACTGATGAGCGACTGCAGGTACTCAGAAGATTTGCTCAGGATCACCACTTTGGGCGTCTTGGGGCAGCTGGCGAGCCCAGGCACCTGGTCCCGCAGGGCCAGGAAGCGTGAGCGCAGGTCGTTGCGCCGCTTGCGCTCCAGGTAATTGTGGTTTTTCCTCTTGGCCACGTCCTCGCTGTCAGAGCCGGGGCTGCTGCCGGCTTTCGGCAAACTGGGCTCAGGCAGCGTGATGGCAGGGGCCGGCTCCGCAGCACTCAGTGGCTTGTCCTCGTCCTGCTGAGGTGGCTCCGGTGGGGGACAGGCGTCCGGCGGCGAGCGGGCGGCATAGTTGTGCTGCTGCTGGTGGACGGAGATGTGGAAGCGTTTCATACAGGGGTCCAAGGGGTCAGCACGCAGCGTGATGGTGACCGGCTTCCTCAGGCTGAGTGATTGTCTCTTCTCCACCGTCACCACGTCAATCTCCTCGCCTTCTGCTCAAATTGGACACGGGAGAAAAAAAAAAAGAAGTCACCATCAGTTGAGAGCCCCTGGTCACCTCTCTTCACCCCACCRGGGCTCCCCACAGCCCCCAGACGATCTCCCCACTGCCATTCCACGAAAGTTTGCTCATGCGCTGCAAAGCCACTCTGCGACCTCCAGAAGGGACTATGTGATTTAAATGCTTTTCCAATACCATCGCACAGGAAGGAGCTTTCCCTCCACATTCATGTGCCTGAGATTGGGATAGGGCTTTACTTCTGCCTCACTTCTGCACCAGGARCAACACGTGTCCAGGATAAAGGATCATCGGGCAAGAAACACCCGAGCCCACCTGCCCAGGGGGACAGGAGGAACAGGATGCTGGGGACCTGGGACAGCCTAACTCCAAAGTTCATCCTGGTCGGGCGCTTTCATGGCCCATTGGAATTGTAAATGAGGGACGTGGGGGCAGAGCTGCCCTTTGTTCCCTTTGGCTGCAGCTTCCCACTTCGGTGACTTGTTACTTTTCACAAGTGATAAACCCCATTCAGCCCAGGCTCCCCGGGGGACAGAGGGGACAATCCCCCACGGTGCAGGGGGGGGAGGGAGAGGTGAAGGGGTCCCTCCAACAGACTCGGTGAACCTCAAAGGCATCCCAAGCCCAGGAGTCAGCGGGGGGAGGTTATCAGAGCTGTGAACAGCAAGACCCAAATAAAGCATAACTGGACCCAGAGCACCCTGCCTGTTGTCACTGCAGCTTGTCCCACCCCAGCAGCACGAAGCTGGTCCCTGGGGACAGYGGGGTGACTTGGCTCCAGACACGCCTGCGATCGCTCTCACTTTCGGGATGCGCTTCCACCTTTTTTCTTAGACTTTGGGGGAAAATACAGCCGCTCACTAAAGGTCCCCCAAGATGCTCAAACCCCCACCAGCATCTGGGGCAGAGGCCTGGCCACCACCCCCCCTGCGACAGGGCCAGCGGTGGCCGCAGGAGCTGGGCTCCCGGCCCCCAACCCACACCCCGGCCCCCCCCCCCCAGGCTCTGGGGGCTCTGCCTAGCGAGCCCAAGCCACCCTGCTACTGGAGCTACTGGGGAAGGCACTCGCTGCCCCCACACAGGCCGACGGCCGCGCTCATCAGTGTCACAACCCCACCGGTCTCAGCCACGTGTATGTACACACGCGCGCACCCCCCCGCCGCTCGTTAACAAAAGTCCGACCGCGGGGCCCCGCCCACCTCGAGCCGTCCATTGGCTGCCTGGCGGGGCCGGCCGGCTGCCGTACCAYCCCATTGGCCCCCGCCCCTGTCCATCAGCGCGGCCCCTCTCATTGTTTGCAATCTGTTGCTTTTTGTTCGGCGCCCACGTGGCGCGACCGGGACCGAGCCCGGGACCCCACCGGGACCGGGACCCCCACGGTCCCCCCCAGTCGGCCCCACCAATTTGGGTTAAGCCTCTTACGCCCGCGACCTGCTTACCGTCCCCGGGCTCCTAATGGCATTAAGTCCCCGTCCCGCGCCGTGACTCACCGGCGCAGGTCGCTGCCACCGGCAGATTTATTAACGGGGTCAAGGCACCGCGGGGCCGTGTCAGCGCTTCCACGGCAGCCGAGTCAACCCGGCTTCCGTGGGGGCGAGGGAAACAGCGTACGGCCCCCGCCGGGGCTACGGGGCGAGTGGGTTTGGGGAGACCCCGGGGAGGGGGGAGGGATATTTGTAAATAGGGACTGAAAATGGCTTATGGCCTGAGATGCGGGGGGGTTGGCACCACGTTGCCCTTGGCTGGTGGGTTTCAGAGGCACTCGCTTCCCAGCCCGACCCCCCGTGTAAACACGCCGTCTCCCCCCCACCCCACGCGGGACAAGCAGACGTGCCCCGGGGGCGGTCAGGGGCGCGCCACAGCTGATGCGGGATGTTCCTGCCCATCCCACGGAGCCACYGCCGCGGGGGGACGCGGCCGCTGCTCCGCAACCTGCCGGCCCCAGGGGATATTTTGCCTTTTATCCCGAGGAAAGCCCGTCCCGGTGGGCCCTGTGAGCGGCGGGGGGGGGGACGGGGACGGACAGGGGAAGCAGCCGAGGTTACGAGCCGGTAGCAGAGCACGCTGCAACGCTCGAAATAACCCAAACTTTTCACGGTGAGCTGCAAACTTGCCCCTCGCCAACCTGCCTGCGAGGCTCCCGTGGGACCGGGACGAGCAAGAGGAGCCATCGGAGACCCACGCAGCGGCCGGGGGGGAGCCCCACGCACCCTCCTACGAGGGGCAGGGGTTTCCCGAGCAGAAGCCCCGCGGGAAGGGGAGCAGTCGAGCCCGCTTTGTTCGTGGGGCCGGGACCGGGGCTCGCTTGGAGCCGCAACAAAGGCGCTGCCTGGCTGGGAGGCTCCCGGCACGCACATGTGTGGACACGCGTGTCCTCCACGCCGGGCTCCCCGCGGGTTGCAGCAAGGCTGGAGGGTGGCTGGGCCGGGCGCAGCCCGCACCTCGGCGGCGGAGCGCCTCGATCCCTTACCAGAATCGCTTTGGCCCTCGGATCCCGAGGATGCGGGGATCTTGCTCTCGGCCAGCGGGCAAAGGAAGACGGCAGCGGGATCCACGCACTCGCTCACCGAGCTGCTGAACCCAAAATCCTGCGCGAAGGAGGGTTTGTGGGGGGTGGCCCTCTGCGTGCCCGTGGAAAGTTTCTCTGTCATCGCCTTCTCCAGTCTCTCCCGGGCTGAAAACCCGCTCCACATGCAATCCTTGAGGATGAAAGCGCTCAGGTTCCCGAAGATCTCCCCCGTCCCTATGAGATACTCCGGCTCTTCCCCGGCCAGGCAGTAGCGGGAGAGCCAGCCGGAGCGATCCTCCGCCCCGGAGCAGCAGGCTTTCTCCCCGGGGGTACCCAGGGGGGAGAGGGGGGGCGTAGGGACCAGCTCGAACTTCTTCCAGATGTCCTCGCTGGGCGCCGTGGAGCGGTGGAAATCCTCCTGGGCGTCGTGGTCGTAGAAATAGTGTTGGTACGAGTCAAACTCCATCTCTGCATGGGAGCGGCAGAGCCTGGGGAGGGGGCCGCAGAAAGAAAAGGGGGGCACCCCCCCGCCCGATCCGCAGCCCAGCTCAGGAAAGGGGCACCCCCAGCCCCATGGGTGAAGGCGGGGGAGCGCCCCCAGCCGCCCCCCCCCACCGGTGCACCCACCTGGCCCGGCACTGCGGGTCGCGGCGGCACCAGCCACCGAGCCGGGACCGCGGGCGCATTGTTTTTCCCCCCCGTTCTTATAGCCTGTCTGAGGCGTCCGGCCCCGCCCACCCGCCAATCGCCGGGCTGTGATTTGCATAGAGGGCGGGGCCCCGCCCTATCCCCCGCCCCCCGGGGGGCACGGTGTGAGGAATGCCGCGGCCCCCCCCCCGGCCCCAGGCTTCCCCGGTCCTGCTAACGGGGATGCTAATGGGGCTGCTAATGGGGCTATTAATCAGTGGCCATCCCGTGCGCTGGGCTGGGGGACCCTCGCTGCCCCCCAGAGCATCCCGCCAGCTCCCGATGTTGTCCTCAGCCCATCAGAAAGGTGGAGGTTTGGGGGACCCCCGTCTGTAAGCGCTAAGGAGGGACTCCTGCAAGGAAGATTTTGGCTCAGGACACCCAGGCCAAGCACAGCTGTGCCACCAGCCTGGGGACGTTCGGCTGAGCACGATGGCAAACTGGAGAAGTGGGGACAAGTCACACGGAGGCATCACCCGCTGCCACCCACGAGTGCCCTTTCCCATCCGCCCCCCCTGCCTGGCMGTCCCCCCACTTCCCGTTGGGCTTCCGAGCTCACACCGAGGCACCCGCGCCACCACACTCTGCCGCAGCCACCCATCGCCGCTGCGTGGCCATTCCCTGCGGGCACAGGAAGGCGAGCGGCTCCGGCCCCAGGCAGCAGTGGGGTCACTTAGTGTTTGTGTCCTGCCCAGGGTGCCACCCTGGGTGCCACCCAGAGGTCCGTCTCCCCCGCCCCGAAGACCTCACAGGCCCAGCTGGGAGCTTTGCCCCTCTGAAAACCACCAACTCCAGCTAAAATAAGGAGGGGCCGTGGGAACTCCAGAAAACCAGCACTGGGGGACGTGGTGCTTTACTCTCCATGTGCACACGAGGAACGTGGTCTGTGCACGGACRAAGGGCCATGCACAGGCACCAGCTGCCTCCTGGGGACGTCCCCGCCAGCAGCACAGGGGCTGCGGTGCTGTCCCAGAGGGGCTGGGAGCTGCCAGTGAAGCCAGGAGCAATGGGCCGGAGGGAAGCCAGAGATGGCCTGGGATGCMGCAGAGCCATTCTCACAGACACAGCTCTCGCCACCAGCACTTTGCCCCATCATTGCTGCCCAAACTCAGCTTTGCCTGTGCGGCGCCTGGCACATCCAGCCTGGGGGTCTGGAGAGAAACGCTGTGTCCTCGGGGACCCAGGCGAGCCCAGCAGGATGCTGCATCYCTCCACTGCCAAGGTCCTTCTAGGGAAGTGCAATAAATGTTGTGAAAACACGGTGAGGCTTTCACCTCACGCACTAATGACCATGGCATCATTACACACACACATGCCGTTACAAGGTCCACCCGGGATGAGCAGATTCCCCCCAGCAGCTTGTGCTAACCCACTTCAGCCCCAGCACCCTCCTTTTGCCACCCAGTGTGGYCGGGGCCACAGGATCTGCTCCGGCCGGTGGCACTGGGAGCCGAGGGGGCTGGGGACTGGGTCCCCGGGCTGCAGCATTGGCCCTGCAGGGAGCAATTTGCCCCAGTCCAGCGACCAGCATAGCCCAGTACAGCCCAGTGCAGCCCAGCCCTGCACGGCCCTGTATGGTCCTTCATGGACCAGCACAGCCCAGTACAGCTCAGCAAAGCACAGCCCCGTACAGCCCAGCATAGCCCAGTGTAGCCCAGCATGGACCAGCACAGCCCAGAATGGACGACCCCAGCCCAGCCCAGCCCCGCAGGAACCAGCACATCCCAGAGCTGCCCAGCGCGGTCCAGCACAGTCCGCCCGGCCCCCCCCGACCCCCCCGGTCCTCCCGGTCCCGGGCTCCGGCCGCCGCCACCGGCGGGCGCGGGGCGCCACCTGCTGGGGCTCGGGCAGGGGCGGGGCCCGTTAGGGAACCGCCGTCCGTGGGGCAGCGGAGACGGGGGGGGGGGGGACACCCCACCGGGCACCCCCGGCCCCGCTCAGCTGAGCCGCAGCAGGGGCCCGGAGGGGAGCGCCGAAGGGGGACGGCGCTGCCCGCTGCGCACAGCTCCGTGCCTCAGTTTCCCCATCGCTGAGCCGGTAGAGGGCACGAGGGAGGCAGAGGAGCAGGGCCACGAGCCGACGCTGGGCTGGCGGCAGTCCCCAAGGTCCCCGAGCTTGTGGGGTGCCCCAGGGCTGCCCCAGTCCTGTCCTTGCTGGCACGACCAGCAGCTGAGCTCGTGCACCTGGGTCAGTGCAGCAGGAGGGTGCTGGGCCCGGGGCTGTGGTTTCCCAGCCACGAGGGTGCTGTGGGGTCCCTGCGATGGCTGCAGCACCCTACATGCCCTCCTGGCCCGTCCAGAGCAGCCCTGAGCATCCCGATCCCGCCCGCATGCCTGCGGGGCTGGGGCAGGAGCTCCGGGACCCACACAGTCCCAAGGAGCCCGGGCTGATGTTCCCTTTGTTGCTCCGGTCTCAGCCGTTGGCTCCGGTCCCCAGCCAGGTTGGGAGCCCTGGGCTCGTCCCCAGGGTGTTCCCAGCCCAGCACAGCCCCACAGGAACCAGCACATCCCAGCGCTGCCCAGCGCGGTCCAGCACAGCCCGCCCGGCCCCGCCCCGGTCCCCTCCCGCCCCAGGGCTGCTCCCAGCCCTTCATCCTCCCTGGGAAGCATGGCTGAAACCCTCTCTTGCTCTTTAGGAAACAAATTGCCCCACCAACATTAAAGGCAGGGGCTGAGCTGCCATGGGGGCTGCGGAGGTTCGTCCTGCCCCAGTGCCGTTGGGGTCAGCAGGGATGGAAGGTCAGGATTGGGGACACAGCTGGCACTGGCCCAGACCGCCTGCTCCAACACACCCCCAGGCACAGGAGCAAAGGTTCCTACAACATATAGCTCTCGGCCATGTCTCCTTCCCCCTCCCTGCTGGCCTCAGGGACCTTTCTGGCTTTTCCCAGGGTGAGGCAGGAGCTTGTCCCAGCTTCAAGAGGCTCCGGATGCTTTGAAGGTGCGAAAGCACCGCTGGAGAGAGCTGGAGGGGCCGCACAGCCCTTTCATCCCGGCCTCTCCAGGCACTTGGCAAACAGGACCCGAGAACCTCTCACTGCCAGCGTCTGTGCCGGCTGCGCAAACAAGGGGTGGGTGGGTGAGTGCCCTGGCAGCTGCGGCACCATGGGTGACAGGGCTGGCGGGGCTGCCCACGGGCCAGGCCGGCACCTCGCCATGCCCCCCCAGTCGCAGGGCGCTGGCACAGCTCCACAGCCAGCACCAAGCACGTGCCTCCGGCGCTGGCACAGTTCCGTAGGAGCTGCCGTGGCCCAGCTGGCTGCTGGCGTGGCTCCGGCACATGACGCAAGGCAGTTCCCGGGGCCCCCATGCCCTTTGGATCCCCACTGACAGCAGGACTGGACTTTGAAGCTCCAGCCCCAAAGCACTTCCCCATGGTGGCCAGCCACCCCGAGCCTGACAGGTGTCCCAGGGGCACCCTGAGCTGGGCTCTGCTGCCAGCTGTCCCCACCCCGCTGCAGCAGCAGCCTTTGAGCCACGCTGCTGTCCCCGTGGGAGTGCCRGGTCCCCAGGGACAGCAGAGGCTGTGAGCCCCGGTGCCAACATATCTCGGCCCCGTCTCGTCCCCCTCAGCCTTGTGACATGCTCCCCAGGGTCCCACGTGGAAGACGTGTCGGCAGCACAGGGCGGCTGCCGCATGCGGCCATGCAACGCATCCCCTTTGTCCTCGTGAAGCTGTCGGGCAGCGGCTGTGGGGGCTGGCTGGGTCCTTGTGAAACGCCTGCCCAAGTCCCTGCGGGGTATGGGAGCACCACGAAATACTGCCCAGCCGTACAGGGCGGGGGACGGCGCTCACAGCCCKGGGGTCACACCAGCCCTGGCTCCCTGGGGGTGCAGCCACCCGCTCTGAATTTAGCAGGCAATGAAGTCCAGAGAAGGGGGAGGAAAATGCACCATCAGCTTCAGCCCTGCTGCCTCTTCAGCCCCCCTGCACCCATTTTGCCCCCAGCACGCCCTGCCTGATGCCAGGAGATGCCCTAAGCCCTGGAGAAGCTCTGTGGTGTGCAGGCATGGCTGTCGCCGAGCCAGGGAGCCATGCCCAGGCTGGCCCACAGCCCCCGGGCCTCCAACAGCTCTGGGACCCACTTGCTGTCATTTGCCCCCAAGCCCATGCTCCCCGTCCTGGCTGGCCCAGCCTGGCAGGGCTGTCTGGTTTTGGGTGCACTCACGCTTGCTCAGCTCCTGCTCCGGGCTGTGCCGGATCCGTGACAGCAGGGAGGCATGGGTGGCAGGTGGGATGGCACAGCCATCATCCACTGGAGCAGCCCCCATCCCTGTYCCTGTCCCCGGGGCTGAACCATGTCCCCAGGGCCAGCATTTGGGTTCCAGTCCCTGAAGAGTCACCCCCAGAGCCCAATGGTGTCCCCAGCTCAGGGATGTGGAGGCCGGGATGGCGTAGCATCACCATCAGAGGGGTATTTGAGCTCTGGTCTTGCCTGCAAGACCATCAGACTGAGCTGGTCCTGGTGCCAAGGGTGACCCTGTGAGTGGCCCAGCCCCAACCACCTGTAGGTCCCTCGGGACCCCAAGCCTGGTGGGAGCTGCTGCACTGACACCCCCACTGGGATCAGACCTTCACAGCTCATTTATTGCCGTGAGGATCCCCCAGAGCATCTGCTTGGGAGGAAGGTCTAAAATCCTCCACCAGAAATTGTGCAATACCAGACTTGGGGGAGAAAATCCTCCTAATCCAGGGAAATCCTGGTCTTTCTACTTCTCCTACTTCATATGTAAGGCAGGGCTACACCTATCTGTGGTCTTTCTGCACAATCTCCAGCACAAAGGGCAGCTCATTGTTCCCCTAAAGCCGCGTTTGCCCAGGAGGCAGTTTCTCAGCGCTTTGCTCAAGGACAGGAATGCCAAAAGCATCAGGAGCTGAGGAGCCCCTGGGACAAAGGGAGCAGAGCAACAGCGCTGGGGCCAAACACAATGGGGAGCTGAGGACAAGATTACTCCGTCTCCGGGGAGCCYGGTCCCTCCAGGGCGGGCAAGTGCCACCATGGGAGTCCCCTCTGCTCCCACACAAGAAGCCTTCTCTGTGGTGAGGGAAACTGAGGCACAGAGCAGGGGTCCCGCATCGCGCCTGGAGGGTGTTGACCCAAACACGCCTCCCCAGCAGATCCCCGCTTATGTGTGTCAGGGGAACAGAGCGCTTTGGGGTACCCAAATCTGTGCTTTGGGGGTGGCGCATGTCTGTGCTCAGGCAGGGACACAGACTCGCGTGGATGTCCCCAGTGGCTGTACTGATGCTGCCCGGGGACACGGTCATCCCCAGCAAGGAGGTGTCCAGGGCCCTCTGCTCCATGCCAGCACCCGGAGCCAGCAGCAAGCCAGCCACAGCTACATAGCACTGCCACACACTCCTGTCGGGCACCTGGAGCAGGAGGCAGCACAGACCCTGAAACCGAAACACCTTAAACCCCAAAACCAAGACCCCTTAAACTGTTTGTGCTGCTCACGTCAGTGCAGGGTCACAATGCTTGTCCCGATCTCCTGAGCTCTGATTCTCAGGGAGGGCAGAGCCCGGCCAACTCATTACACAAGTGTGCCAGCAGCCGTACAAGTCCATGCCTGATACAAGGCTCCTTTCTCCTGGGGAACCTGGGGCTGCCCGCTGCCAGATGCACCTGAGCCAGCATGGCACAGCAGGGAGAGGAGCCCAAGGCAGGTCTCTGCCAAACCCGCCAGGCGAGTGGCATTGCCCACACCTTGCTCCCCGCTTGCTTCAGGGTATTTTGTGTCACTGAACAAATTTGGACAGCCTGAAGCCTCGCATGGGTCCCCTTCCCTGGCGGGTGGCATCCCTGAGCGCCCAGCATGGCTGGGTGCAGGGCTGTGACGCGTGGCGGTGCAGGGCTGTGACGCGTGGCAGTGCAGGGGGAACCCGCTGCACACGTTGTATGAGGGGCCGGAAACCATGAGTCAATGGTGACACCAGTTCAGTGCTCCCGAAACTGGGGAGTGCCTGGAGCTGCTGTGCCACCGCTGTGCCACCACTCCATGCCAGGGGCCACCCGCACCGCTCGTCCTCAGTGCCAGCTCGGGCTCTGCTGCATCCCAGGTCCCTGCTCAGTGCCAGCTGCCCGTCCTGCCTGCCTATTCTCCATGCCTGTCCTTGTCCCCATGTAAGGGCAGCTCCAAGTCCAGCTCCAAGTGGCAATTAGGCGATAGTACTGGGTGCCACGCTGGCCCCACTGGCTCAGCTCTGCTATGCAGCCCCATCTCATGGCACATCTCAGGGCAATCTTTGAACCCTGGTCACCTGAGCCGAGCAGAGTTGGTGGCTGTCACTGTGGTGACATGGCACTGGCACAGGCATACATGTGCCCGCCTGTAGGCAAACAGCACCCGGCACAGCTGAGAGGTGCTGGGATCGATGTCCACGTGGCCATCTGGCACGAGGGACACCGCAGGTGGCCCAGGGAGAAGTGCTGGGGCCAGGGAGCCACCGTCACCCACTGAAGTTGTTGTGCAGCAGCCAGGGGCCATGGGAGCTGATGCTGGGGGGGGTCTTGCTTCACTTTGGCCCCTTCGATGGACCCACATGGAGAGGGGTTGAGAGTAGGGCCACACTGAGGCTGGCACTGAGGGTCTCCAGTCCCCAGCCCTCACTGCCTGGTGCCACTGGGAACCCATGGGACAGGGAGGGTGACAGAGCCTCTGCAGCCCTGACCCCTTGTAGGGCAATGTGGTGTTCACTCAGCCTCTACCATCAACTGGGTCACCTGGGAGGGGTGGGGGGAATGGAGGGATGGGGGGAT
>JAYKAV010002766.1:459520-530147 GCA_035582835.1 Phoebastria nigripes | reverse complement strand
GGGATGGGGGAGCGGAGGGATGGGGATGGAGGGTTGGGGGATGAGGGATGGGGAACAGAGGAGACGTGGAGGAAGGGTGGGGCCGGAGGGGTGGGAGGACGGAGGGAAGGGGCTCGGGGCTGGAGGAAGGGCCGGGGCAGGAGGAGGAGGAGGCCGCTGCCCCGGGAGGCGGAGGCGGGGAGCGGGGCGGGCGCGGCCCCTCCCGGGGCGGGGCGCTGCCGGTACAAGGCCCGCGCGGGCGGCGGCGCGGCCCCATTCATCGCGCACGGCATGGCCGGGGGCGGCGGCGCGGAGCGGGCCCGGGCTGGGGGGCTCCTGCCGCCCGCCTGCCGCCAGCCCCGCCGCAGGGTGAGCTCCGGGCCGTGGTGGGGCCGGGCCGGGATGGGATGGGATGGGCCGGGAAGGGCAGGGCCGRGTCGGGTCGGGGGGCGCTGCCCGACCGCGCTAACGCCGAGCCCGGTTGCAGGAGAGCCGGGAGCGGCTGTCGGTGTGCAGCAAGCTGTGCTACGCCGTCGGGGGGGCCCCCTACCAGATCACGGGCTGCGCGCTCGGCTTCTTCCTCCAGATCTACCTCCTGGACGTGGCGCAGGTACGGCCGGGGCCGGGGCGGGCTGGGACGGCCGGAKCCCCCGGTGCGGGGGGTGCCCGGTGCCGCTTTGCCCGGCAGACGGGCGCGCCCCGTCGGGGTGTAAGGGAGTGTGTGTCGGTCACGAGGAGTCGCGGTCCTGCGTGGACGCCGGTCTGAGGGCTGTGGGTTTCCACTGGGCCGGCCCCACGCGTGGAGCCGTGTGGCCGCTCCGTGCCTCAGGCTATGAAACGGGCTTGTGGTGTCCGTCCCGCGGGACACAGGATCTGTCCCACGAACCCACAGCATTCCGGGTCGGTGTGAAATGGGGAGGGAGAAGTGTCTGTGGGGTACCCTCGTGCTGGCCGTGGGGTGGGTTTTGGGGAGCTCTGCTCCGAGACAGCAGGAGTTTGGTGTGGAAAGAGCGTGGTGGGGCAGCGCTGGGAGGGACTGGGTCACCATGCCTCAAATCCCACTGAACAAGGGGGAGAGGCCGAGGGATCCATCCCCTGCTCCCAAATGGCAGTGGGGTTGCAGTACAGTTGGGAAGGTCCTGAGGAGCTCAGGAAAGGCAGGCGGGGGCACGGGGGTTTGCATGTCCTGACATGAGATCTTCTTCCTTCAGCTGGACCCTTTCTATGCCTCCATCATCCTGTTTGTGGGGCGAGCCTGGGATGCTGTCACGGACCCCATGGTGGGCTTTTTCATCAGCAAAACATCATGGACCCGCTTTGGCCGCCTGATGCCCTGGTAAGAGCCACCTGTAGCACCCAGCATCCCTACCTGATGTGTCACAGCGCTTCCAGTCAGCTTTGGGTGTCCCTTGGTATGAGGTTTACAGGGCAGGACATGCTGACACCCTATCTCACCCAGGTGAGGTGCCAGGTGCCCCAAAAAGCCTACGGTGCTGCCAACAGCTGGGGCTTCAAGTCTGTGCCTGCTACTTTGACTGGTCCCAAGCCATCCCCGTATGAGCTGGGCCTGGCTGACCTCCGTGTCACTGCACCTGCAGCAGCTCCAGCCTCCCTGAGAGCTGCCCTGATGCCACACTCCGATGCTGGACTTTGTTCCTGCAGCGGTTGCTGAGCCCTGGCCGATGGCAGGGCCACATTGCCAGCAGAGCAGGTGGCATCGCAGCCATAGGGAGGAGGGACGGGGGTGTGCGCGGTTGATGTGCGGTGGTGCCAGCTGACAGTCACGGGGATGCTCTTCTGACAGGAAAACAGCTGTCATGGATCTGGGTGTCTGCACGTGGGTGCTTCCACTGCCCTTGGGAACGGGGTGCTGAGCAAAGGGGTGCCGAAGGGAGTCGGAGCAGATGGGACAGGGTTTGYGAAGCCCCAAAGGGCTCATGCCTGCACCCAGGGCAGACTTAGGATGTCCCTAAACATCCRTCCCTGTGCGGGACAGGGAGCATTGCAGGGTGCTAATGCCGAAGTGCGGACATGGTGGCATGTCCTGCGCTAAAATAACCCACGTCCTGGGCGCCTGCAGGATTACTGAAATACAATGCAGCAAAGGGGGTGAGCATGGGGGGAGTGGAATTAGAGGGACGCAGTCCTTTCCCCCCACAGATTATACCCTCTGCTTCCGGGCTTTCCTGGAATAGCTCTGGGCAGTGGCAGTCGGCTGTTGTTAAAGCCAGGCTCCACGCATGGCCTGAAATAGCTTCTCTGCAGCCACACGTGTGGTGGGGTCTGGAGATTAGAGCAGGGCTGCCGGCGCAGAGCTGCCTGGGCATGCAGCAAGGCTGCGCGGGATAACCGCGCACTCGGATGGCCGCCGGAGCTCCGCTCTCTGTAATCTCGCGTCCTCGAGGCAGGGGGTGGGGATGGAGCGGCTGCATTCCTCCAAACAGCTCCTGCTTCGTTAAAATTAGCCAGAGCTTTTGACTTGCACTGGGCCCCTCAGCAGTGCCGGGGCAGCAGGCTGTGAGGATCTTGCTGCTGTTCTACATGGCTCAAGGGCAACCAGCTGAGTCCGATTTGGATGGAGTTGAGTTGAGTTTAAACCTCCYGAACTCAGGGTTCATTGGCTGCAGTGTGGCTGGCTGTGTGGGGCTGCACAGCCCCAGGCTGGTGTGGCTGCGGAGCGGCTCTCTGCCTCAGTTACCCTGCATGCAAAGCCAGGAGCCGTAGGTGCTGCAGGACATGGCTGCAGGGTGGCCTCAGAGGCTGCTGCCTGACCCCAATCCTCAGCACCCGTGAGGTGACCCTGTGTAACCCCCCTGTGTGCGAGGGTTTATTGTCCAAAGCTTTTGCCGAGCTCTGAAGGGTCTGATCTGTGAGGCTAAGCCCCAGCCAGCTGCTCGGGGCTGCTCCAGCCCCTCAGAAGGGAGAGGAGACCTTCCTCGAGGGCCATCACCTCTCTCCCTTTCAGTTCTTTCTTTTTGAAACACTTTTTGGCACATTTTGTCCCAGCAGCTCATCCACTGGCTGCCTCCTCCTCTCCCCCGGCCTCGGGGACCCTACTCTGTTCCTCGACCATCCCAGACTTCCCAGTGACCAAACTTTTCCTTGATGTGTTGGTGACTAAAGAGCCTCAGTTTTGACCTTCCTTCTCCGGGGCAGCAGCCGTTTGCAAACAGTTAACCGCCGGGCCGGGAAGGGGTGTGCGAGCTGTGGCACAAAGGAACACACCATCGCACCGCGGCCAATGAGCGGGCGAGCGCGTCACGGCTGCCTCCTCCAAAGCCTCTTAATCACCTCGGCCTCGGTCAGGGGTAACTCGYAGTCATTTGTCTGCCACTGCCAGGAGCTGCCGGTGAGCCCTGGCTAGGGCTCAGCACCCTGGTCCCAGTGCTCGGGTGGGCCCGCAGGGGATTCCAGCGTGCGCGCTGGCGCCCACAGCAAGCGTGACGTGGTTCCCGCCGCGCGGCTGCGGTGACTCATTCAAAATTTCCCTTGGCTCCACGTATGCGTGAGGCGATAAGCGCGCAGGAGAGGAGTGGCTGGAGCCGGCTCACCCCTTTCCTCCCCCCGCCGAGGTGACGTGCGCGCGGAAAAATGTGCATGTGTTGGGTCCTGTGCAGTGCCTCTGCCGGCTCTCCATCCATGGAGGCTTAGTTTCTTCCTTCCCCACCCCCACCCCCCCCCAACTTTAAATTTAAACTTTGCGTCCTGTACGTCAGCCCGGATGGAAAGATCTCACTGTACCCTGGCAGTGGAGCGGCAGAGGGCCAGCCCTGACTGTGCATGGCTCTGTCCTGTGTCCGGTTCTGCTGGCTTCATTCCAGGACGCAGCCTCCGTCCGGTAGTTTGTGGAGCGCAGGGTGCTTGCAAATCCCCAAGCAAAATCAGTCTCCCAAACAGATGTGGATGCAACCTCAACACCTGGCTCACTTCCCTCCAGGAGGAGGAATTCCTCCCGTGCCCTCCTGAGTGATGGGGGGGACCTGGGTGCTTGTGGTGTCCTCGGGCTGCTGGTGCAGGGTAGAGCTGTTCCTTGTTTGGGTTGCAGCAGGACAAAGGTTGTGAGATGTGCTGGATGAAGTGGAGAGATGCTCTGGGTGGCTTCCCGCTGCGATCACCCTCGCTGGCTGGTCCCGCTGGGACTGCTGCCAAGGCCCAGTGCTTGAGCAATCCCCTTCCAATCCTCTGTTGCGCTTTGCATCCTGTGTCCCTGTGCCCACTGCTCCGGGAAGCTGGGCAGGGGTGGAAGAAGAAGCAAGCCTGCTGCTGGTTTGCCCCATCCCTGCCAGCAGAACAGAGGTGACCCCAGGACCAGGGCTTGGGGGGGGCTGGCAGAAAAGCCAAGCTGGTGAGAGGCATTTTTCTGCTGGGCCTGTGGGGCTGGGGAGCAGGGCTGTGCTGCCTGGCTGCAACCCAGCCCTTGCTGAGATGARGGAGGTGATTACATCCCGCTGAACATGCAGCGGTGCTGCCTGGGGGAGAGGTTGGGGCTGGGGGTGGAAGCTGAAGGCAGGAGCAGATCAAACCCTTCCATCGAAGCAGGGATGTCTGTTTTTGCAAATAAAGCTCTTCCCTGGAAGTCTGAGTCAGGTCTTCCACTTTCCGCCCTGTGAGACCTGAGCTGCTGCCTTCAGCCTGGCCTAAATCACCCCTGTGGCAACCACCTCCTGTCAAAGTGTTGGAGCAGGGTGGGCCACCCCAGGGCAACTCAGGACCCCCCCAAAATTAGATGCTGGAACCCTGCTGGACATGTGGTAGTGGGGAGAGCTGGGCTGGTGGGGTTACCCAGGTGCTGCGTGCCCACGAGGCTAACACTGTGTTCTCCCAAAGGATCATCTTCTCCACCCCATTTGCCGTCATTTCCTACTTTCTTATCTGGTTTGTGCCGGACATCTCCAGAGGCCAAGTGATGTGGTACCTTGTCTTCTACTGCATCTTCCAGACCCTTGTGACGGTGAGTTAGGCTATGCACACACCAGGGCCGGTGGGTGAGGGATGGAGAGGATGAATCCCTGCCTTCACCTCGCTGAGCTACGCAGAGAGGCAGGTTCCCATCCCTGACCTAATTCTCCTCGTGCCGTTGCAGTGTTTCCACGTGCCCTACTCTGCACTGACCATGTTCATCAGCAGGGAGCAGAGCGAGCGGGACTCAGCCACTGCCTACCGTAAGAGTATTTCCTTCCCTTCCTCACCATGGCCAGGGGGCAGCCGGTGCTCAGCTCCTTTGCTGCGGCTCTCGCTGGGGCATGATCCTCCTCCAGATGCCCTGCTGGAAGGGCGCATTTGATCACACCCCACCCCAAAGATGGTGTGTGATGAACATCATTCAGGGCTTGAATTGCAGCTGGTCCAGCTCTTCCCATTCCTCTTCCCCGGCTCCTCCAGCAGACATCCTCGTCTAGGCTAGTGAGAGGGGCTGATGGGGAGGTRGTCCCTGTTATGGCCCAGTGCCTGGAGCAGGTGATGGGGGATCTGAGCTCCCAAGTCTTTCCTCTTGCTCTGTCATACAGCAGTGGGAGCAGCATGACCAAGTCTCGGCCTTGCTCCCTGCCTCAGTTTCCCCAGCAGACACTCTCCTTCCCTGTGTAGCACAGGTTTTATCACTTGGTGATTTGGAGGGAGCTGTAGGAGAGCTGGGCTGGCTCATTTCTCCTGGTGAAGGGCAATGAACTGCAGCTGGGGAGGCTCTGCTGTGGAGAAGGGTTTTGCACCCATGCCCTGGGTGCCCAAGGGCTGTGCTCAGTCCCGCTGGCCTCTCCCTCCAGGTATGACAGTGGAAGTGCTGGGCACTGTGCTGGGCACTGCCATCCAGGGCCAGATCGTGGGCAAGGTGGTTACTCCGTGTATCGAGAGCCCCCTCTTCATCGGCAAGACCAACTCCTCGGTGGCCATGGAGGAGCTAAACATGACCCATGACACCGGGTCGCTCACGGACACAGTAAGCTGGGGGGACCTGCTGGCAGTCCCTGACATACTCTCCTTGCCTTTTTGACCGGGCTGGCTCCTGGGACGAGCCCCCTCCCTCACCGCTCCCTCCTCTCTTGCACAGAGAAATGCCTACATGATTGCTGCGGGGGTCATCGGGGGACTCTACATCCTCTGTGCCATGATCCTGTCGGTGGGTGTGCGGGAGAAGAGAGGTGAGGCTTGAGACATGATGGAATACTCCGGACTCGTGGAAATGCTGTGGCTCCTGCCAGGGGCTCCTCAGGAGCCTGGCTGAGCTCTCGGTCCCTCGTTCGTGGGTCAGGCACTGGAGGAGAGGGGCAGGTAGAGCTGAGGTCTGGGTATGGGGGCCTGGCGAAGGCACTGCAGAAGGGCAGTGCTGTGGGCAGGAGGCCAGAGCATCTCTAGGGTATGTTACAGCACAGCCCTGAGGACTTAGCTCTCTGCTCTGCACTGTCAGAGATAAACGTTATCTTGCAGTTTTGTCTGGCCAAGGTTGCTAGTGCCAGCTAGGGCATCCCGGGGTGAGGTGATATCCAAAGTCCAGTAGCTTCTGTCCTTCCCTCCCTCTACTTTGTGACCAGCTCTGCTTATCCTGGGCGAATCAGCCAGGCCATCCTCTCCCCTCTGTGGGGCTGAGGGACCCCTGGGTGAGGGCAGGGAGATCCCTGCAGGCATTGCCCTTGACTCCCTTGGGGTGTGATGCTGTAGGTGGGCAGGGGCTTGTGCAGGGTGCTCAGCAGCAGGCATGAGACACTGCACCCCTTGCACCCAGGGGTGCTGTTTCAGTGGGTCTAACAATGGGCTGATTTGCTCTGCTCCCCAGAGTCCTCTGAGCTCCAGTCGGACGAGCCTGTCTCCTTCTTCCAGGGGCTGAAGCTGGTGATGAACCATGGTGCCTACATCAAGCTCATCGCCGGCTTCCTCTTCACCTCACTGGCCTTCATGGTAAGCACAGTCGGGCTTGGAGGATGGGGGAGAGGGAACGGCAGCAGTGCGGCTTGGAGATGGCTGGGGGATGAGCAACGTAGGGCCCAAATAGGATCCTGGTGGGCTGGGAGCATGTGAGGTGGCAGCTCAATGAGCCGGAGCTGCCCCAGGCAGAGAGGAAGAATGTGGCCTCGTGCCCCCAGATGGGTCGGTGAAAGGCCGCTTTCTTCCCCTGCTCACGTTTTGGGCGCAGCCTTGCGAGGAGGAGCTCATGACTCTGGGGTGGCTGGGGTACCCATCCTCCCCTAACCGCTATCTGCCTCCTCCGCAGCTGCTGGAGGGTAACTTTGCTCTCTTCTGCACCTACACCCTGGGCTTCCGCAACGAGTTCCAGAACATCCTCCTGGCCATCATGGTGCGTATGGCCTCATCCTGGAGCCCCTCGGGGCTGGGACTGCGGTGGGATGCATGCGGTGGGATCCCATGGGTCCTCCCCAGGAGCGGGCATGGGATGGGCCCTCTGTGGGCTGAGGGGAGGGAGGCCGTGGGGCTGCGATAGTCCACCGTGGGGACAGTGACCGAAGGTCCCCCGGGAGGAGGGGAGGGAGAAGGAGCTGCCAAATGTCCTGCAAAGGCCGGGCGGGTTGGCAGGAACAGCGAAGCCTTTGTTCCTGTGTGAAGGCGGCCAGAGACGGGGGAGACCAGGAGCCATGGGGGCCTTTTGTCCAAATCCTGCCACTTATCTCCCTTCCCCCCCGCCACAAGAAAAGGATCACAGTGTTTACTGCCAGGAAGATGGAGCAAAACAGCTCCTTGAGAGCCCTTTCCAGCTTGCCTCATCCCTGGGAGCCCTTCCCACCCTCCCTGCTCAATGGGGTGGAGAGGTCCAAGGTGCTAACATCCCCACAGAACCTGGCTCTTGGCCATGTTGTGTGCAGGCAGCAGTGACAAGATCAGGTCCCTTCCCAGCACCGAGGATCAAGTTGGGTCCTCCCTTTGTTTGGGCAGGTGTGCTGGCGCCTGCCAGGTGCCCTGAGGACGGCGGTGCCGCGTGCCAGGGTGCTCTGCACTGGGGGAGGAGGTGGCCCCATGCACCCGCTCCAATTGCGAGCTCTCCTTCCCGGGAGTGGAGGCAGGCGAGGGATGGGGTGAGGGCAGGAGCAGGCGGTGTGGCTGCGTGCCAGCGCCAGGAGCGCATGGAAATCGGAGGTGCTGGAAAAAGCTGGAAATGTGATGGAGGAGTCTGTGCCCAGGAGCTGCTCCTTGCTGGGAAGAGCTTTTCTCCCAGAGAAAAGCCTGGCCAGCAAGTGACACCATGACCCCCTTGTCTTCCCATAGCTCTCGGCCACCTTGACCATTCCCCTCTGGCAGTGGTTCCTTACCCGATTTGGGAAGAAGACTGCTGTCTACGTGGGCATCTCGGTGAGTGGGTCCCCTTGAGTGCAGAGGTGCATGTGAGGATGGTGTTTCCCCGCATGGGTTGAGCAGAGCTGTGTCCCCCCAAGAGGGCCTGGAGCTGGGCAGGGGCTGCTGCTGATGATGATTTGGTTCCTGTTCCTCATCCTGCTACTGTGCTGTCACGGATGTGGCCAAYGCCAGCAGAAATGGCCACTGCGGGGCTCTGGGAGGAAGGCTGCACTGCTGCTTTCCTGGCCGTCCCTGCGGTCGGAGGGCTGGCATGCATGGGAGGGAAGGGGAAAGGCTAAGGAGTTTGGGTCAGGCACTGCTGACACAACCTGGTTTCTGTCCTCTATCCAGTCTGCCATTCCCTTCCTCATCATGGTGGCTGTCCTGGACAGTAACCTCATCGTCACCTACATCGTGGCCGTTGCAGCTGGGATCAGCGTCGCAGCCGCCTTCCTCCTGCCCTGGTGAGTGTGAGATCCTGGTGCTCTGAGCACTGCACCCCGAGAGCTGGGCAAGGGCCTGCTGGAGTGGTTAGAAATCCTTGGGAGGCCTTTTTACAATGTTTTCTGCCCAAGATGGGGCTCTTGGAGGGAAATCCTCTCAGCAGGGAGAGGAGATGCTTTGTTGGCTCTGTCGTAGTGTTCACCATTCCGCTCTCCGCACAGGTCCATGCTTCCGGATGTCATAGATGACTTCAAGTTGCAGCACCCTGACTCCCATGGCCATGAAGCCATCTTCTTCTCCTTCTATGTCTTCTTCACCAAGTTCACCTCTGGGGTCTCCCTGGGCATCTCCACACTCAGCTTAGAGTGAGTTTTTGCGTGGGAGCTGAGGAGGAGGGAGGGAGGCCCGTCTGGTGCCTCTGCATCCAGGCATCTCTGCTTCCCAAGGGCTGGGAGGGAGGTGGGGGGGGGTCTAAATCCAGCCGTGGCTCCACAAACGTCTACCTGCAGGGACAGGTTTGTCTCCTATAAACTCAGTTTCCTTTGCCTGAAGGTCCCTTTCTGTCCGCAGCTTTGCAGGGTACCAGACCCGGGGCTGCTCCCAGCCCAGTGAGGTGAACTTCACCCTGAAGATGCTGGTGTCAGCTGTGCCTGTGGGGCTGATCCTGCTGGGCCTGCTCCTGTTCAAGCTGTACCCCATCGATGAGGAGAAGCGGAGGAAAAACAAGAAAGCCCTGCAGGACTTAAGGTGAGTGTCAGCTTGTGCGATGGAGGTAGCAAGCATGGCATGCCAGTGGGGTGTGTGGGGGCAGGATCAGGCCTAGACAGGTTGTGACACACTGTGACTTGTCCAGGAATCCTCCAGGACCCGTGGGTGGTGGGGTGAGGGAAGGGCTGGCTTGTTTTCCCAATCCTGACTTCCAAAGAGATGGCATGAAGTGTTTGAGATCAACAGGGAACCCGCCCCAGTTGCTAAAGAAAACTTGTTCGGGGACTGCGCAAGGCGGTACCGTCCCTCTCAAGCCCTTTGGAGGCTCCTATGCTCCAAGGCAGAGGTCTGCTCGGAGGAAAAGCTTGCTCCATGGCTCATTCCATGCCTCCTCCCCAACCCTTTGCCCCCAGGGAGGAGAGCAACAGCAGCTCAGAGTCGGACAACACAGAACTGGCCAGCATCGTGTGACCCCAGGCTGGGTCCATCTGCTCACACCGGGGCTCTCCGAAGGACTCGGCCCCTCCGGGGCTGGACCAGCCTCGTGCTGCTGTAGGTGTGCGCCGTCGAGGAGTGCCTGGGGGAAGCCGTGCAGAGCATCCGCCGACTCGAACACGAGATCTGTGCCGGTCTTGTGCCTTCCATGGGATCCACGGAGAGTTGGTAGTGTACATTACACGAATTGACCCTGTGGTACTTGTGTGCCTCACGAGAAACAAGCACTATTCCCTGCGGGTCCCGGAGAGCAGAAAACCCCGGAGTGGGATCCTTTTGCTCATAACACTCATGCCCGCTGCCCATCTGTGCCCAGCCTGTGTGGGGCCGATTGCCTGTGGGAACCAGGGGTAATGGTTAGTGTACATTACACTGTCAATGTGACCGCGCCAAGGACGTGAGCTCACCTCTGCTGTCTGTACATATGACACTAATTTGGAAAGCTGTTCTTTTTTTATAGAACCTAATTAACTTAATGATGTAAATATGAAACTATTTCCTATTTGTATATATCTGTACAGAAACTGAACTCAAGGACCTATTAATATTAATTTACATAAAAGTGGGGGAAGTCAGCAGTGTGGATTGTGGAGGTTTTTTTTTTGTTTGTTTGGCTGCTCTTTTTGTGGATGTCAGCAAGCCCAGGGTCCCTTTACACGCCACGGGGTGCAGGATTGACTTTCCCCTGAGCTGAAGGTGCAGGAATGCCATAATCCAGGCAGGCGGTCATGCCCGACAGCCCCTTACCCCCGTGTGGCTCCTTGCTCGGTGCCTGTGCTGCAAAACCCAACAAAGGCTCTATTATCTTCTCCCTTTCAAGAGGGAATGGGGGTGGAGGGAGGAATGAAATGAAAGTGCTGGCTGCGGAGATTGTGAACCCGGGGCTGGAAACAGGAGAGGCAGCTGGGGAGCGGAGAGAAAGGGAATGCGGGCTGTGGGTGACACTCAACACTTTCTCCCAGGGCAGAGTCCTGAGCAAGCGCTAATCTTTGTGGATATTTATACTTTGCTCTTGCATTCCCCTCTCTGCAGCAGAAATGGGGAGAGCCCTGCCCTCCCCGCTCAGCGGGAGCACTGCGCTCCTGCGGCAGCAAGTGTAATGTAGAGGGGGAAAGCACGCTGGAGTAAGCACGGGGAGGATGCACCAGAGATGAAGCAGCCACCCATACAGCTGGGGCAAATCCCCAGTGCGAGGGGACTGTGCTAGCTCTGCTGCTCTGTCCCCAYGGCCACTGCGCTGGGGGACAGGGCTGTTGCCTTTTGTTAAGCACATTTGTCACACCGAGAAATTTGTGGGGTCAGTGCCTGAGTCGAGAGTGGCCCCTCTGCGCAGGGGAGCTCAGGGGAAGGATGGCTCATCTTTTGTTCCACATTTGGGTACAAAGGACTGGAATGAGGATGGGGTTTTAAAAATAGCCAGAGGGATTAGACCTTAACTGGGAATGCTTAACTGGGCCCCACTCTGCCACCATTGCGGTGGTCATAGAAAGAAGCAAAAGGGATGATGCAAGGAAGCTGGGAGCTGGCTTTGTGCTGAGCAGAGGGCAAGAAGCGGCGTCAGTCTTGGCCTGGATGCTCCCGGCTCCCCCAGGCGTGGAGCTTGCAGCGAAGGAACAAGGGCAGGACAAAGCCAGTGCTTTCTGAAGCCCCTGTGGCAGGGCAGGTAGGCGCCATGTGCACCCTCTGTGAGAGGAGGAGAAGGGCGGCAGGGCTCCAGCCAAGCACAGAGCTCGAGATTGTTGCAAATGTACTGACCCCTGCCCTGCTCCTGGCTGGGTTTGCGAGGAGTCATCCTGGCCATTGCTATGACCTGGCTGCCTCTGAGGGGTGTGGGCAGTGCTGCTGTCTCCAAGGATTTGAAAGATTGCTGCTAGTTTTTCCTTTCAAAGAGTTTCAACAGAAATCAGGGACATTTTATTCTTTGCCACCTCTTTTTTGGCTCTGCGGGGTTCACGAGGAGTCTCTGTTCAGGTTTTTTGCAGCCACCTCAAGAGGCTAAAAGCATACTGAGCTTGAACTGGGGCCCAGACATTCCTAGCTGAGCACACCTCTTCTATTTGAGGCTTTTAAGAAAATAGATTGGGGGYGGGAAAAAATGACCATGGAAGTTGATAGCACTGGGCCCTGGGCAAAACTCGCCTTGAAGCAGAAACCACATCTTGCTTCAGTTGTGATTAGAGGGCTTTCACTCCAAGCATGAAGAAAGTCTCCCTGGCATGGGAAGTCTTCCCAGCCAGAACTGCATGGGGAGATGCTGCCTGTGCCTACAGCTGGCCTCCAGCAGCAGCTGTGCTACAGCTTAATCCACAACTAACCTTGATGATGAAACAAATGTACCCAAGCACCTGGGAAGCACCTCCCTGCAGAGCTGGAGTTACATCGCTGCTGTGTCCTCTGTGCTGGCCGGGTGAGCCACGCGTTGGTGCTGGCCCTGTGAAATCAAAGCCGGAGCATGGAAAATGCAGGGTGTCAGCTGCGTGCTCAGCACCTGCTGAGCTGATGCCTGTAACAACATATGGGCTGGGGCTGTGCTGCCCAGAAACCATATGTGAGTGCTGGGAATCAGCCCTGATTCCCAACTGATGGCCTTTAAGGGGGTCCTGGGCCAGTTGGGGCAGGGGCTACTGGTCTGGTGCCAGGGGCTTGGGGAGCCTTTTCCCAAACTAGGGGCGCATTGTTGCCCATGCTGGAAGGGAGCAGAGGGTTAATGCTCTGCTCAGGGAACCAGGTTGTCTGGTCCCTTTTGTTCACGAGGGAAAGAGCCTTTCGTTATACATCGGTGAAGGTGCACGTGGGCAGTGGGGCTCATAGAAAGAGCCTGGCAGGGGTGCAGGTCCTGATCCCAGCACCCAGGGCTTGCTCAGTGGGGAGGGCAGGCTGCTGCGGGCACCCCTCTCTCCACTGACACTCATCAGAGTATGTTAGTGCACCCGTACCCTTCCTAGGGCCCCTGGTTAAGCTGCAAGGCTCACCTTGAGCCCTGGGGAAACCTGGTGGGTGCCAGCACCCAGTGCTCCCAGTGCACATGGCTGAGCCCAGACTGGTGGGCAGCTCTGCCTCTCTTGCAGCACAAAGGTCTCCGAGGGGCATTTCAGGAGGATGCTGCCCTGGCCACACCACAGGACAGCACTGGGGTGAACCAGTGACATGCTATCAGGGCTGGACGTGCCAGGGGGAAGGTGGAGAGGGGGCTGGGAGGTGATGGGGCACAGCCAGATGTTCACCCCAGCTGCAGGGCACTTGTCCTGGGAGGTGACTGTGGAGGGGACAAAACCAAGCAAACATCAGTCATGGCCTCCAAAGGGCAGCACGTGAACCTGCAAAATTGGATTTACATCCTCTGTCACTGAGGGCGGCTTTGCCAAGAGGCAGGTCCCCCCCAACTCCGGACAAGGCAGACGGCGGCAGCAGGAGGGACATTCCCCAAGGTGAGAGCAGCCTTGCTGTGTCTGTTTACCCTACAGGGGATAAGTGGAAGTGTGAAAAGTCGCTCCTGGCAGAGGGCAAGGAATAACCTCCCTCTTTATCCCCAGGGAAAGGGCAAAGAGCCTCGGGTTTATCTCCCAGCAGGAAGAGATTTATGAAACTTTCAAACAGCTGCTGGTGGGGACAGTTTTCCCTTGGCCCCTGGGCTGGAGGGACCTGCGTGCCCCACGCTGCAGCAGAAGTCACCCAGGGCTGGTTTCACAGACACTTCAAGCTGAACCAAGCACAGGCTCCCATGGAAAGGGGTGTCTGACAGCACAGCCACTCTGCTCTGCTGGTATAGTCTCCAGCGGGCTGGATCAGGGAACAGATCCAGCCTGGGAAGCTCTGGGAAGAAGCAGGATTGCCGGAGCAGGGCTGTGCTGGGGACAGAGGCGCTGGCCAGCAGGTCACGGTGAGCAGGTCCACCTCCCTGGCACGCTGATCCCCAGGCGGGCTGGGCTCTGTCACCAGCTGGAGAAGGCACAGTTAACCCAGGGCCAGCTGCGCAGCCCGAGGGGCCCAGGACGGAGGCATTCCTGGGTACGGCTGTCCCCAGGGGTCACCTTGTCTGTGCCACCTGGCTGAGGTCACTCACTTTATCTGCAAATAGAGACTGAAGGCTACCGACGTGTTTTGGTGGGCTTTAGTTAATGTTTCGCAAACCCACTGTTTCCAAGGGTGTAAGCAGCCAAGGCGCTGCAGTACGTGGCCAGAAACTGATGGGGCAGCAAGATGGTTTCCCGCTACCCCAAAAAAAAAAAAAAAAAAATTCCCTTTTCCCAGGAATGAAACTTTAAATTGCTTTGCTGGGAAATGAAATGCTGTGTGCAGGCCAGCGCTCAGGCTTAGCCTTAACCAGAGATGGCTCAGGGAGCTCTGAAAGCACAGGACTGCCTTAGCCCCTGCCAAGCCTGTGTTTGCTCCTGCGGAGGAGTCAGAGGCTGCTGAGCACCATGAGGACATGGGCTGGAGCTCGGACAAGTGCCCTACTCACACCACAACAGAGCAGGGAGAAGTGCTCTCCTTCAGCTCCAACAAGCCAAAGGGCGCTGTCTAGGGGACACAAAGGCATTTTAGCCATTTCATGGCTAAAAAAAAGGAGCAAATATTCCCATGGTGCTTGGAGGAAAGGGGGACAAGGCACCAACCATCTGGCAGCAGCATGGGGAAGCTGTAAGCTTTTCCCTGGAGGCAGGACAGTGTCGGCCACAGGCTGGCATGGTTTATGGGCACCAGGATCCCCCACAGAGCACTGACCTGGTTTACAGTCCTCCTGTAAACAGGCAGCTCTTCTGTGACCCAGCCTTACCAGGAACTGGATCTTTGTTCTTTCAGGAACCACCTTCAGCTGAACAGACCCACCCCAGAAGCAAACACACCGGCCTGGGGCTGGGTTGCGATATCCCCAGTGAGCAGTGCTCTTCCTCTCCCTGTTCTCTGGTTGTTTCTAGTTCCTCTCCCCAGTCTCGCTTCCTCCTCACGGATGCAGCCCAGGAGGACGGGTCCTGCCTGTGCTGCCCACCAGGATTACTGCTGCCCTCACACCAGYGAGGCAGGACATGGCTGGTGCTTCACTGCTGTGACTGTTATAGGGTGCTATAAAATATAAGTCATTGGCTCCATGAAAAAGAGGTGGTTGTATCTTATTTTCTATTTTGCATCATGTCAATTGATCCTAAGGTGTCTGAGCATGATGGAGACAGCTGCAAGAGGCAGATCAGGTGTTGGCAGGGTGGAAAACGAGGCAAGAAAACCAGAAAACCAGGCAAATGGCATTGGTGACTGCAGGGAGCTGCTCTTCTCCTCCATAGGTTTCAGCCTAACTGGGAAGGATGATGCGAGGGCAGTGGCGCAGGTCCTGCTTGGCTCCGTGTGCTTTGCCAGGGCAGCGGTGGGGAGCCAGGGGGGCTGCACAGAGGGGAGGGGGGATATTGGTGAGCTGCGTCTTCACCAAGAAGACATACAACTCCTATCCACTGGCTGCTCAGAAAAATCAAACCCTCAAAGGGTTTTGAACGCCGCCCCAGCTCGCAGGGAGCGCAAAGCCAGAGGAGACAACCTCACTAGATGTCAGCAGAGCCACACTCCTGGCAATCCCGCTCCCAGCCCTCGGCCGATCCTGCCTGCCCTGGTTGGGATCCCACAGATGGAGCCCGGATTCTCCGCTCGGGAGCTCGGTGGTGGACGGGCCCCGCTTCCACCCTGCGCTGCGGCAGACGTGACCATCTATGGTAGCGGAGCAGAGGGCAGGAAGCAGTGGTAAAGTCAGCCGACCTCGCGGGTTTTCTCCTCCTTCCCATCCTGTCAACGTGTCCCAGCCCTCGCTGGGACAGATGCTCTGTCTGTCTCTCTCTCCGCACAGACCCCCCAGCTCCAAGGGCTTCAACTCCCTCCCCGGGGCTGCTGGGACCCAAAAACTCAGAGCAAAGCTCCAGGTCCCTCGCAGCAGGCAGGGAGGACCACTGCCCTTTCTCTAACCATGGCAGCACACACCTTTTTAGAGCATGTCCTGCCCTCATGGTAAAAGCAGACAGCGGAGCCTTCTGCGGGAACAATCCCATGTTGACTCCAGGGAGCTCTTCCTGACCCGGGGGTAYTTTTCCCTTGACCGTCCTGTTCTCGGTCTCTCCAGCAACAAAGCTGGGACAACAATATTTATCCACCCTCTGCCAAGTGCTTTGAGACCCTCGGATCAAAGAGGGTCTGTGAGCACAAGGATCCAAAGTGCTCTGTACCCAGGGAAGCACGGGAGCCTTGTGGGAGTTGTTTGATGTTTGGGATGAGCCAGCACACGCCAAAAGTAAAACCATTGTTGCCACACAGAGCCAGCAATGACAACCACCCCTGGCACAGAGCGTCGGGGCCCAGAGCCCTCCAGGATTTACCGAGGAAAGGGTGTAGCTGTTTCAATCGTCAGCAGTTCCACAGCGRGACCTTTCTCCCATCCTGCACCCACCACACGTAGCTCGGAGGGGCCTTGACCTCAGCTCCCCCTGAGGCAGCCAGATGCCATTTGGGAGGACCTGATCTGTCCCTTCCACCTCCTCCTAGTCCCAGCCCAGGCCGTCCTGCTCCCCAGCCAAGTTCTGCCCCTGCAAGGCCGGGACAAGCCCCCTCCCCAATGGTGGCTCATCCCATCTAGCCCCACTCTGGGGACCCAGGGTGCAGCCCCCAGCCACATCTCTAGGGCCCCAACCTCCAGCCTAACCCCTCTCCCAGGGGTCYCCACCTCCTCCCAGCACCCCAAACCACCCCCAACCCCTCTCAGGGGGTCCCAGACCTCCTGAGGATCCCACCGCCCCAACAGCCCCTCCTGGGGGGTCTGCAGCCCTCCCCCAGACCTGCCCTGGGGGGGGTCCCAGCTGCCCCACTGGGGCTCTCAGGCCCCCCCAGCCCCCCTCTGTGGGGGACTCGGGCACCTCGAAGATCCCGGAGCCSCCCCAGCCCCTCTCCGGGGGTCCCGGCCCTCCCTGGGGGTCCTGGGCCCCATCCGGCCCCTCGCCCCCCGCTCCAGCACCTCCGTGGCCCCACCCCCCAAGCGAGACCCCGCCCCTCCAACCCCACCCCTCGTCCTCTTCGACCACGCCCCCAACCCCAGCCGCCAATCGCAGGGCTGTGGCTGATCGAAGCTCCTCCCCGCCGGCGCCGCGCCGCGCCGTGCGCACTTCCGGCGCGCGGGGCGGGGGCCGGAAGCGGCGGGCGCGGGGGGTGCTGGGCGGCGSCGRGMGGCSGCGGAGCGGGAGTGCGGCGGGGAGGTGAGGTGAGGTGAGGTGAGGTGAGCGCCGGGGCGGGGGACGAGGGACGAGGGACGGGGGACAGGGCTCCCCGCCGGGGCCGCGGGCTCTGTCCCGGAGCCGGTATCGGCGGGAGGGGACTGCCGGGGGGGGAGCCGCCAGCGGCCGCGCTGGGCCCCGGGGCTGGCCGGGGGGCGCCGGTGAGGGGTCGGGCCCGCCCGGGCTGAGGGGTCTCCGTCCGCCTCTGCTGGGGCCGTGCTGGGTGGGCGCAGGGAGGCGGGAGGGTCTCCGGCCCGGCTGCTGGGGGGTAAATCCGTTAAACGTGGAGGTTTCGGGTTAATTTAGTCACGGAACGGTGAAAACTCCCCGATGCGGCTGTTACCGGGGCCCGCCGCCGCCCGTGGCACGGGGCGGGGCAGCTTCGAACCTCCCCGGGGCTTCCTGCGCGGAGCGGAGGCGCTTCCTGCCGCGGGGGCCCGGCCCGAGGGTGTCTCTGCGCCCGAATTCTGCCCGGGGCGCGGCGGAGTGGGGGGCACAAATTACCGAGATCTGGGCCGCCGTGGTCCGGCGCCGCTCGGCCCGCTGCGGCGGGGTCCGCCGTCCCGGTGGAGGGGCGGGCTGGGGGCCTGTACCTGCCCCCACAACCCCAGCCAGAGACGTTCAGTCCTGCCCGCTGTGGCCGCTCAGGCTCCGTCCCCTGGAAGCGGGGGTCGGGGTGTGCTGGCGGCCGGTCTGCCGGTGGCAGCTGCCGTCTGGGTGGCTTTCGGTCAAGAACTGCTTCTCCCCGGTAATGTGGCGAGCGGGTGGGTTGGAAAACGGAGGGGCCGGTAGGTTACCGGGGCCGGCAGCTCCTGCGTGGCCGACTCGGGCAGAGAGGGGTGTGTGCCCAGGTGATATATCCAGTTTTCGGCGACAGGAGTGACCTACCGCAGCCTCAAGCAAGGGTTTTTCTGTAGTTTGTGCTCCCAAATACCAGGTACTCTCTCCATCTCGCTGGGCTTGGGGTAGTTTTTGTCTTTAGCCTGTTGCTGACTTCTCTTCTGCCTTTTGCATTTTGGTGGTGATTAGGATGGGATGAACGTGTAAGTGATTGCTTTGGATTTTGTGATAGTGAAATGAAAAAAACCGATATGGACGTTTCGTGCGTCAGATCACAGGATTTTGCACATCGGGTTCTGGAATTCCCCAAGACCTGGGGTATAGATGCACATCGTTGAAAAACCAAGAATCAGTGACCTCAAGAAACTGCTGTATTCCCTTTTTCTTCCTGAGGTGATCCTTGTGTCCCCRGAATATTGCTGAGCTTTCTGAAAGCCAAAAATACCCCCTATTATTCATGTAACAAAGTTCAGCCAAGCGGCCTCTGCTTGAGCAGGCACAGCTCAGGAGGGATGCTGACGAGGTTCGATGCTCTGAATTCCTGATATGGAGCTTGGTACTGTATCCAATTTAGCTTAGAGCTGAGATCCTCTGTTACTTCCCTGGTGGATTCATCGCCCTGACAGGGAATGGAAATGAGAGGARCGTAGCAACAGTGTCTGGCAAGTGCAAATCTCCTATTTCATATAATTGTGATAAAAAAGGACTCCTTGCGCTTGCTCTAGTGTGGAGTGAAGTGATACTTTAACCGTCTCCTAATGTTTGACGAAAAATGCCAAATAACATTTTCAATGATGTCAGTAGGATTTGTTATTTGAGAGAGCTTAAATAGGGTCCAGATGGATTTTTTTTTTTTTTTTTTTTTTAAAAGCGCTTTTGGTTTTCTAAATAAAGTAGATCTGAAATACCAGAAGTAGACACCATGGGTTCTGGAGCAATGTCAACAAGTATTGTTGTACTATAAACAGCACAGATCTCTGTCTTGGCAGCTGCTGGGACTAGCAATAGCTGTCTTGTGTTCGTGGCCAGTCCTGACAACTGACTAAAATCAGGCATTTGAGTCCTATCTTGCTTCAAATAGTTCCTTACTTGATGAGCTGAACTGTTTAAAAAAAAAAAAAAAATCTTTGGAAAAATCTTTGGGCTTTTGGAAGATATAAATGTTGGAGTCATCTGGTAGCTGATCCCCTGAGATATTCCAGTGTCAGCTCAGAAATAAACTGGCATGTTCTTAATTTAGTTGTCCCATCTTTATTCCTTTTGCCTGTAGAAACAGGAAGTAGCTGATGCAAATTTCATGTTGCTGACAGCAGTTTGTCGGGCTTCACAAAAGCTGAATCCGAACAGAGGCGTAGGTTTGACTTGCTTTGGCTATAAAACTAACATTTGTGTCTTCCAGAATGTCTAAGTGAGGACTCAGGTTAGTGTGCTGTCTCAGGCAACCAGAAGAATTTCATTTATGCTGTTTTTATGAGAACTTGTTCACTCTTCTGAGGACTGGCCTTTGGCTGGGACATGCCAACTCCTTGATATTCTCCAAACAGGAAACTCCTCTTACTCTGTTGTTGTACAGGATCGGCTTTGGGATAGCTGGTGTTTTTACAAATAAAATCCCTTCCCTTTATTGCTCTGCTCAGTATATCAAAACAGTCTAGTCGTAGATGAAAGCCTGTTTGCTGTACAGTGTGTTCAAAACCATGTTCCCAAGTTTTGATGGAAATAAAGGCTAGTTAATAGATTAACCAAATGTGCTATGAAAATGAATGGACTTTCTGGCCCAGGGTGAAATGTGTGTTTGCTGCGAGTCCATAGCTTCCGCTCCATTGGTAATCAAAGTTCAATTGAATTTAAACAAGACCTAGATTTAAATCCTGCGTTATAGTCCCAAAAGGGAGAGCTTCATCTCAACTCCACTTCTGTCAGCTGGAGAATTCTAACCCCTGGCTGCACGGCATAGCTTGAAAACCTTTCTCATTCCTGCTGAGCACGGGACGATGTGCTGAACAAAAATGGCTCTTCAATGATGCCTTCAATGAAGGAATCTGAATCTTCAATGACAGATCATTGTCTCAGCTTCCTCTTTAAAGAAGGCAAATGAGATCCCGTTTTATTACTGAGATCTGTGAAGTCAGTTTGTCACTTACTGACAAATTATTCTGCATTCAGAGTGATCAACAGACAAAACACTGTTTAGACATAGCCCAAGCAGGTCTACTTTGTGATCTTTTTATTTTTCCTCACTAAACATTAATCTCTCTGGATTGCAGAGTCTGGCTGTTGATGTTAGTTAGGTTCTGGTCTGTACAACTAAATATTTTTATTTCATTCCGGATGGGTATGTAGATAGCAGGAAGAGCTGCATCCGCATGGCAAAGAGCATCGTAAGGGTGAGTCAAGATAGCTTTAGCGAGGAGTGACTGAGACATAGCTGCCTGCTCTAGGACTTTGTGCTGCCTGCACTTAGTTCTGATTTTGCTGCCAATTTACCAAGTGACTTATCTTGCAAGCTGTCCTAATGCTGCCCATTAAACAGAAATTAAAATGAGTTCACCACCTGCCAGATAGCGCTAGGTTTACCAAGCTGGTATCAAGCACTGTGAGTTTATGCCTTCTGTCAGGGAAACCCAGGAAGGACATGTCAAATGGCAAGGAGACTGGAAGGAATCTGAATCTCAAGGAATGCTGTCTTGTTAAAGGACATTAATCCCGACAGCATGTCTAGAATTGATGCGATACACTCCTCGCAACAGCGTGTTTTATTGCTGGGGGTCGGAGGCAGCTTTCCATCTGGACTTTCTGGTTTGTAATCCTGATTTGAAATGCAGTTTGCGGCTAGTTAATGGGGCTGATCAGATTAGAGCCTCGCGTGGAACGTGGTGGGGATCAGTGGTGCAGAACAGCAGCTTTGTCTGCCCAGCACTCCATAAACCTGGTGTCCTTCCTGAAACCCCTGCGTTACACCCCTCTATCTTGCTGCACTCTCAAAGCACGGAAGAATTTCCTTAACAGGTGGCTCTTTTGGGGGGAGAAAAAACACCCTTCTTTTAGTGTGCTGAGAGCGGGGGAGGCAGAGCCCTGCTCTTGGCTGCGCTCCCACTTGAAGACGTGAGCCCCATTCTGGATGTGTCGTCCTCCGCTGCAGCAGAGCGCTGACGATCCTGTGGTCAGGATTTCTACATTGTACGGAATAAAAAAAAAAAAAAAAAGAGGTATTCATTACTGTTGATTATATGGGTGACCGCCCACAAGTTTCAGCCTCTCTGAACTTTTTTTGTATCTGGAAGCCATCCAGTTACTGCTGTCCAGTTTTATGCACAATATCTCCTCTGGCTCACTCTTGCACAGAGGAGGAAACCGCTCTCTTCCTCTTGGAAGGGGGTGGCCTCTCCCCTGCCCCCCACATCAGTGCTGCTTCTCCTGAAGCAAGCAGGCGAAAGAGGAGTGGAAAATGGCCTTGTTTGTCCTGTGACATCAGTGCCGCTCGTGACTAATGCTGGATCTGCCCCACATCCTCTGGAAACTGGGTGAAAACATGCACTTTGGAGCAGGGCTGAGAAGGCTTGTAAGCAAAAGCAAAACCCTAGTTAGAACTTCAGGTTTCGTTTCTGACAGAGATCTAGTATCAGTTTGTCAAGGCAGCTGGGTAAACCCTGCCTTCCTTTTTGGGTATGCTGGGGAATGTGCTGGGAAGGACGTTCTCCTTCAGGCAGGGTTTTGAGCTCTCGCAGGCTGTTGCAATAAGAATGAAGCTGTGTCCAGGCCATAATCGTGATTCACATTGTAAAATCTTTCGGTGAGTGGTGATAAGATAAAAATGCAATTGTTGACTTGCTAGTCCCTCCCTGCATTCCCTGTGCATTAGTGTGCTTGGAGCGTGACTTGTCTTGCTCCTTGATGCAGAGTCTCTGCAAAGCAGTAATTAATGGAAAGTTTATATGACACTTAAGACTTTTCCAGATGAGACGCTTAAATGACTTATGTGCCTAAATCGCTTTCCTGTGCAGTGCTTGCAGAGTAGATTCTGCAGTTCAGATACCAAAGCCTGTAGAGGGAGAGTATGAACAGGGGCGCATTGTTGTAGAAGCAGCTATGCCTTCTTAGCTTGTGCAGCTGCTCGTCTTAGCGTGTGCCAGGGTGGCTCRTTTTGCACGCTGATGCTCTGTACTGTAGCGATGCTGGAGTTATGGATGTTCCTTGGAGGAATTCAGGAATCCAGGAGGTCCCTGCGGATGCATTTGCAGAATCAAAACCACTAGTTCTAACCTGAAGTGCGTGAACTCCCAGTGAAGCGCTCATCCTTGATTTGCTGCGTGGTCACAGCTGGGACTTTGGCCAAGAACTGACTGCAGTGAGATTCTGTGCAGACCTTTGTTTTATTGAGTGGTGTCAATACAAGGTTAGAAGATGTAAGTTTTAGTATCCTTATACGTGTAGAAGTCCTTACAATGGAATGAGACTATGTGGCCCTTAAGGAGCAACTGTGGCAATGGAAAGTGGCTGTGTGCATGGCTGTTGCATAATCCGAATGTCCCTGCTAATGTGAGGGTACCCTGCTGCCCATCATCAGGGTGCAGAGCTAGGTAGAAATTATTCTTCTGGAACTGGTAGAGCTTGTACCAGACAGCTGATAAACCCTGTTCAATATTTGGTGTACGAGTTCCATACTGTCAGAGGATGCGAATAATCGTATTCTGTCTGTGCAGGTTGTGGACAGCAGTAGATATGGAAAGACTGGTTGAACGGTTGGAGAAGGCTGTGGAGCGCCTGGAGACGGTGTGCCAAGGACCTGGCATGTGTGCAGATGGCTCTTCCAAAGGTAAGGCCCAAAGCACCTCCCCAGCAGCGTCGCCCCATAGGAGTCCCCGTAYCAAAGCTCCAGCCGGGTGGTGCGGCAGCGTCGGACATCAGCGGTAGCTGTTGCAGAGCAGGCAGTGCTCGTGCAGGGCATGCAAAGGGCTGTTCATCTAACTGGCTGTGCGCAGAGGGGAAGTGAGTTTCGCAGCAGATACTGCGCAAACGCAGAGAAGCCTGTGGTTACCGTCCTGCTAAGAAAAGGACTTCCTGTGGCTGCAGCGCTTCCCTCGTCTGCGTTCGGCTGCGTGCTTCGGGCTGAGCCTCCTGCGTTCGGTCCATGTGACCCAGGGGGAAGGTTCAGCGTGGAGCGGGTGGGAGGTGCGGTGCACGAGTGCTCCCTGCCCAGGGGCCCACCCGGCGCCTCTCGGTGATACCTGTGCTCTGGTTCCTTCCCTGCAGGAGTGGCTCAGTACGTGCAGGCTTTCGATGCCCTTCTGGCTGGCCCAGTAGCTGAGTACATCAAGATCAGCAAAGAAGTTGGCGGGGATGTGCAAAAGCATGTAAGGATTCGCGTTCTCCCTCCGCTCTAAATAGATGCTGCTTGTTCTTCAGGACTGTTAAGGGCCAAGTTTGCTGTCACTGTTTGCATTCCTTTAGCGCTGTATTCTAGGATGTTTATAATCCTCGAGGATTTGAAACAGATGCAGGTGCCCAGATAACCTCCAGCAGATTGCCACCTACACACGCTATGAATCAAACCTCCTTCTTGAAATCTTTGTTGGTTAGGTGCCTAGCTCTCTTTATGGACTTTGGTGCATGCCTTTAGGAGGCCTGTAAACTACCCAGCCCAAGAGCTGTTACACTCTTGTAAGTTTTCTCTGAGGATGGCCGTCTCCAAGAATATGTGCTCTGAGATCAGCATAGCTGCTTTCTTACAGACTAGGAATGGCGAGCGGTGGGAGCTTGAATGACTATTAGTGTTATGCTGGGTACAAGGGAAGCTCTCTCATGTTTCTCTCTATTCTTAGGCTGAGATGGTTCATGCGGGCTTGATGAGTGAGAGGGCTCTTCTGGTGATGGCATCTCAACATCAGCAGCCAACAGAGGTAAGCCTGGGAAATTACTCATCAGAAACTTTGTATGCCCTTACCTCAGAGTCAGGGATGACTGCCACTGTAGGGGAATCTGGGCCGTTACAGTTGCTCCAAAAGAGGAATGGAGGAGGACTGGGGACACTTGCATCCGTGAGGTGGCACTTGCTGAAAGCGTGAACTGTTGCGGGCACTCACCCAATACTGGGCAAAATTCTGGAGGTTGATTCTTAGAGCTGCAGAACTGGCATTTTCCAGTCATTAGAGCAACAAGTTTTCTGTAGCTGTCACAGCAGTTTGTGAGTGTCATCCCACAGTGTCTGTCTCGAGTTTCACCTGGCACCAACACTGCACAATCACTGGTTCCCTCAGATGCAACCTGCAGACAGGAACTTGTCTGAGACAGGAGTCGCAGTGGGATTTGCGTAGAGCGTGCTTTTCATTATGCGATGCTTATAGACTTTCAGGCATTAAACTTCTCCTGAAGTATAACAGACACTTGTCTCTCTTGAATGGTCTCTGAATAATAGCTAGGCTTTTAGGATTGATTTGTCCTTAGCAAGTAATTTAACACTTTACCCTAGGCTGCTGCTTCTCAGCAGGATGTGTGACTGAGAATCTGATCCTGAATGCATTGGCTTTTCCCTGCTGAGAACTGTTTTTCCTGACCAACAGGATCCCACCTTGCTTTTCTTTGCAGTTATTATCTGGCTAAGTCATGGCTTCTACTGTTACATTGTGGTAGCTGGATTTCTGTGCTACTTTCCTATTCACTGCAAAATATATCTGCATCTTTTTCCCCAAACTCAGTATTGGAGGGTTATTTATCTTTCACCAGGCTTGCTGGGACACTGCTCTGCATAGCCTCTAGTCTGAGAATCTGCTTACAAATTCCACTGACACATTATTTAAATAGAGGATTATGAACAACCAACCACCTTAATCTAGTGTAGGTCTTTGTGCAGGTTGTCTTGCAGGAGTCTAGTCAGTTCTGGGGTAGCCAGTTTAAAATGCAAAATGTATGAACTCTCATTGCTTGTGGCAAAGAATTTCCCCATCCTGTTACTTGACAGTGGCACTAGGCTGGAGCTTCTGAAAGTGTAGCCTGGCCAGTGGTCCTTGGAACCTCTCTGTTTTCATCTAAACAGAGGAAGAGACAGCAAATGGAAAAGCCAAGGCTTTCAAAAGCAAGTTTTTCCCAAATTTGTCCCTCACTGCTGCCACCAGCAGGAGAACTTCTGGTCTTAGAGGAAAGAAAAGTTGCCCAATAGGCATCTCTGGAAATGTGTAATTGGCTGCTCTGCTCTGACCTCAGAAGACTTCTAAGCACTTTCGGTCAGCATTCCAAGTGAACAAGACACAAAACAATTTTTATCATCCAAATATTAAAGGCTTGGATTGACTTGAGAAGTAACTTGAATCCTGAAGTCCAGCTTGATAGGGTGAGTTGAGAATTTGCTGTGACTCCGATTGTAATGCAGGCTGTAGATCCCAAACTGCAGAAACCTGCATAGCATCCCCTTTCTTTGAGGGTTTCTGTCTAAAGGAGAGAAAAAATTTGACAAACTGTCTTGGAACAAAAGAATCCAGGAAAGGCAAATGCTATTTCTGTCCTCGTTACTAACAAGCTTTGTTAGTGTCTCTTGGATTGAACATGAGTCACAGTTCTTGGCRTACTCCCATAGTACCAATCTGGTTGGGAGCTGTGACTTCAGCCCTGGAGGAACTAGGCTGTGGGACYGAGCTCGGCTCGCAGGGAGGGCCAAGCCTGTACAGGAGCTGTAGCAGTAACTTGTGCCAGTTGGAATCTTCCTCCGAGTGACCATCATCTTAGCAGAGCCGCCAATGACGATGTGCAGCCATTCCAGAGCAATGCTAATGTTCTTAATTGTTACTGTCCCTCTTGTCCTGCAGAATGCGTTCTCATCACTTCTGAAACCAATTTCAGAGAAAATCCAGGTGGTGCAGAATTTCAGGGAGAAGAACCGCGGTAGCAAACTGTTCAATCATTTATCAGCAGTCAGCGAGAGCATCCCAGCCCTGGGCTGGGTGGCCATGGTAAGAACTCCAGTGGGAAGTGGTTTCCTTGGGCTGGTGGGAGAAGTCTGGCTCCCTGGTCAGCTGTTCCATGCCAACGTGTTCTTTCTTCTTTAGGCTCCAAAGCCTGGTCCTTATGTGAAGGAAATGACTGATGCTGCCATGTTTTATACCAACCGGATCCTCAAGGAGTACAAGGATGTGTAAGTTCACCTTCTCTCTTAAAGAGGTCATTGAACACAGCTAACTGGGTGTGTAGGGGCTACTCCAGTATCCAACCACAGCTGCCTTGGTCTTTAATTCATTCCTCTTTTTAAAGGCAGGGTATATTTATAAAGCCTCACTTAGCTGTTCTTTCCTGATGCTTAGGGACAAGATTCCCTGCATTCATGCTGCAGCTGGAATCTCTGGTAGCAAGTGTATTGCTGCTCTTGTCTCAGCATCATGTGGTGGCTGAACTGTTTCCCAGGGCAGCAAGTTGTGTCTCGGGAATGGGTCTTGTTGGAAGTACCAGACTCCTCAATTAAAATGGGTTACAGTGCAAAGCAGGCCTGTGGCCTTCTGCCTGCAGGTGCAAGATTAATACTGAAGCTAGAACGCGGTGCTGGAGGTGTGAGGCTGCTGTGCTGGTCCAGCTGCGTCTTGCCTGTAGGCTTGAGAGGTGGAGAGATGTAAAGAACTGTTTGTAGTCCTTGGGTTTAATGGCAAATGCACCTGCTCGCTTGTCATGATCTCCTTGTGTCCTCAGAGATAAAAAGCAAGTGGACTGGGTGAAAGCTTATCTGAGTATCTGGACAGAGCTGCAGGCCTATATCAAAGAGTATCACACCACCGGGCTGACTTGGAGCAAAACAGTAAGTGCTGGCTACATCTGCAGGAGCTTCTTAGATGAGTATTGCATGATTATTGCAGCAGATATGGAGCTTGTGCAATTGCCTTTCCTCTTGCCGGCCTCTTACAGGGTCCTGTAGCAACAGAAGGGGCTAAATCACCATCCGCTCCCCCAGCTGGGGCTGCACCTCCCCCACCAGGCCCTCCTCCCCCACCTGCTCCTGCCCCCATGAGCTCCAGCACAGATGATTCTGCCTCCCGCTCCGCGCTCTTCGCCCAGATCAATCGGGGAGAAGGCATTACCTCTGGTAGGTGGAAATATCTAGCGGAGGGAGGGCAGCCGTGAGCAAGAGTACTGTTGTGTTGTGAATCCTTGTTTTGCTGCTGTCCCTCAATACACCTGCTTAAAAATTACGCTTGCAGTAACAAAAGACCATCTGGTCTGAGTATGAGGCTGTGAGCTAGAAGCAGCCCTGAGGCAGTTCACGGGGACAAAGGGAGCACATCTGAGTTAGAATTCTCAGCCTCATCTGTCAAGTGCAGCAAGAGATTAATCTCTAGCTGGAATGGAGAGAGTGAGCCTTTTCATTGCCTGCACGTCTCCAGTACAAAAGGTGCAATTTTGCACCTATTCATATTTGCACAGAACTTATCCCTTTTTTGTGTTACCTGGTTAGCGTATCAGGACAGACGTGAAACAAAGGCGAGGTGYTTGGCTCAAGGCTTTTTCCAGCTGCAGAGTGGAAGAGCTGGCGCCTTCTGGTTCTACAGTACATCTTATGTTCTCATCAATATTGCATCAGTGTTTCTTGCTCCCTCTTTCACTTGCTGTCACTCATGCTTGCACTCAACTTAGGCCCAGTCTCAATAATTTATTTGCATTTTGAAAAATGTTATCATGATGATTGTTGTAATCACTGATGTCTGGTGTTTGTGAAACTGCGTTCTTGGAGGAGAGCTGGATCTCAGGTTTGACTTCTCTTGCAGGCTTAAGACATGTTTCAGATGACATGAAGACCCACAAGAATCCAGCACTGAAGAACCAAGGGGGTCCTGTGAGAAGTGGACCCAAACCTTTCACTGCTCCCAAACCAGCCTGTAATGCTAATCCCTTCCAAAAAACCTCTCCAAAAGCACCTGCGTTGCTAGAATTAGAAGGCAAAAAGTGGAGAGTGGTGAGTGCCTGGCGTCGGCATGAATGGGTTGGAGGGATGGGAGCTTTGCAGCAGGGAAGGAGGGTCTCCTGAACAGCTTTCTTGTAAGAGGCACCAGCCTGAAGGTATATGCAGTTTGCTTTTAAAGGGGCTGCACTGCCCTGCTGTTCACATGGATTAATTGGTCTGCATTCCAAATATAAAGTGCGTTTTCCCTGCCTTTTCAGGAAAACCAGGAGAATGCCACTAATCTGGTAATCAGTGACACAGAGTTGAAGCAGGTAGCATATGTTTTCAAGTGCACAAATAGTACACTCCAAATCAAAGGCAAGATCAACTCCATCACCCTCGGTAAGTTGAGAAACCCTGAAAACTGTTTCTGCATGCTGGTCTGTTTGCAGAAGGCTGAATCTCCAAAACCTTTCTGTGAGTTACTCTGTCTCTTCTTTGCAGATAACTGTAAGAAGCTAGGGCTGGTGTTTGATGACGTGGTGGGCATCGTAGAGATCATAAACAGCAGGGACGTTAAAGTTCAGGTGAGTGTCTGCAACCTGTTCTCTGCCTGGAGTATGACTGATGCACTGTACAACAGGACGTCTGTAGCATCTGCTTCTTCAAGTAGTTTTATTTCCAGAACAGGAGGGTGCATCTGTGAAGAACATTCATGAAACACCATCTGTCCTACTGCTCTGCAGCTCACCCTGCCCAGCCTTTAGGAAAGGGCTGAAATTTGCCTCCCTGAGCTGCTTCAGGGCTCCAGATAAAAGATTAGTCTCTGTTAGGTGGGCAGCACAATGTGACTGCCAAAGTAGGAGGCTAACAGTAGAATCTACTCTGATTCTAGTTTTGGTATCTGATTTGGGATGGTCAGTTTGCCCAGCGTTCACTGTAGTTTTGTTCTAAAGAGATCAAAATAAGAAATAACTTTGGATTTTTGCCAAAGGTGGGAGTACTTGAATCCAGCGTGTCTGTGGTGGGGGGGGGTTGGAGTCAAACCTCTTGCCTTGAAGGCAAGCGCAAAAGAAAAATGTTGTGGTTGCCCAGTTCAAGCTAATGCTCCTCTAACTACTGCTTTGACCACCCTGCTAGGTAATGGGTAAAGTGCCAACGATTTCCATCAACAAGACAGACGGTTGCCACGTGTATCTGAGCAAGAACTCCCTAGACTGCGAAATCGTCAGTGCCAAGTCATCAGAGATGAATGTCCTTATTCCCACAGAGGGTGGTGACTTTGTAAGTGTTAAGTTTTGAAATCACTGTGGTCTGCTTGGGGTTGGGGATTTATATTTTGAGCCCTGCAGGGAATGTCACAGTTACAGTGAGGTCTGGAGGGACAATTCCAGACTCTAGACTTGGAGGTTGTGAATGATGATCAGATGCTAAAACCAGCAAATCAAGTTGTTTGTCTTTACGGTGAGATACTTGCTGTTTTGTGCATTTCTTCTTCTTCCTCAGGATCTCTTGGGGCAGAACAGGCAGCATTTGTGGTACAGGAGGGGACATAGCATGTATCTAAGAAAATAAATGCCTGGAGCAGTGGGAGTAGTTACTAGTCTCAGTCATAAACTGTTTTTTGACAACAGATTTCTATTTTTACCCTCCAGACTGAATTCCCTGTCCCAGAACAGTTCAAGACAGTGTGGAACGGTCAGAAGTTGGTTACCACTGTGACAGAAATTGCTGGCTAAGCAGAAAAGCTCCAAGGCTCATGCCCTCCCCTGGCCCTGCTGTGGGACAAATCTGCTTTCAGATGATTCTCTTAGATTTCTTGTACCTTTCTGCTCTCAAACTGCTTCTCTTCTACCCGAGAGACACAGCTACCTGCCGTCACTGAAATACCTCTGGCTGGGGTTTGGTGTAGGTGGCGGGTCAGTTATCGTCCACATCTATTAGCAGGAAGGTGTATTTTTTTTTCCTCCCCTTGTCTGATCTAACTGCACCAATTGATCAAGTCAGATTTTTGGTGAACTTCACAGCCAGTACTGGCAGTTGGCTTTCAGAGTGTCGTTCGGGTTTTTTTGTATTGCCTTTCAGCAAACTGTTCATGTGAGAGAGGAATGTTGTCCCCTTTTTAACAAATAATGGTTTATGTCGGGGTCCAGAGTACCCAGTGGCTATGGCAGATGTCTCAAGAAGGTCCTGGAAGCTGCCAATTCCAGCTCTATGTACTAGTTGGTGGCATTACAGGACATGGGAATGGCTTTGTCGGACCAAAGGCTGAGGACCTGGGCTGTAGCATTCCACCCTGATTTCTCTTTCATCATTCCTACTAGCTCAGTGTATTTCTGATTGTGCCATGACAGGAGGCTTTATATTAACCAGTGCCACAGGAAGACTGCAGTGGAGTAACTGCAGTTACCCCCCCCAGCAGTCTGGCTGGCAGCTTGGAGCTGAGCACCTCTTATTCCATAAGCCCTCCACCCTCGCAAGGGAATCTTTGCCCCAGGGCTTCCTTCTTGGAGCAGCTGAACTCAGGTTCAGTCTTCTGGGACAGTTCTTCTGAACCTGTCCCCTTCTGCAGAGGAAGGGTCTCCTTCATTCCAAGGTCAGTAGTGCAGTATTGTAAATACCCGAGTTGGATCAAGTCGGTTCATCACTCTCTTCCTCATCTGCAATCAGTCCCCGTAAAGTGAATCCTTTCAACCTCCCCTTTCCCCTGTTGCTTGGCTCTTTACTTTGGTGGAAGCTTGTAGCCTCTGTTCCAGGGCCCTGGAGCAGAGTGATGGATCTAAGACACAGTACTGTACTGACCCATAAAGGGAGCTGCACGTGCTTTGACCTTCATTTTTCCAATGCCTCGGGTGGCATAAGCATATCTTAAATGCATTTCCTCTGTAAAGTGTCAATGTTCTTTTTCTCTAGGACAAAACTTACAAAAAAATATGCAATTTTTTTATTTTGAGACTGTCCTGTGACTTGTACTCGTCTTCTCCTGAGGCTTGTGAAAAAACCTTTCTTATGTACTTAAGATTATACAGAAGATAGAATAAAGTTAATGCCAACTTGCTCATTACAATGGCTCTTGTTTACTCTTTGGGGGCACACAGAACCTCAGGTAGGATGAGATAGCCCTTGCTGCCTGACCCTGCCTAGACTGCTTTGAATACTTTCCCCATGGGAAAATACAGACTTTCCTCAACTCCCCTTGAATCAAATTGTCAGTAGTTGTCAAATCTCACCTCTTTTGTTTCTAGTTGGTTAGATGTAAAGTTCTTTATTGATTTCAGTTGCTGTACAAAAGTGCATAAAACAAGCCATTAGTTGAAAACTGTTCAAGCTGTTAATACCTGCTTAATTCAAAACCCTCCTTTTTCCCCAGATACCCCTAAATTTGGCCCTTTTCTCCATCTTGAAGGATAGGCTGTAATCTTTCCTCTGCATACAGCCATGTAAATCTACTTGCTGATCCCTTTAAGAGATGCAGCATTCTTGCACTAGTGATTTCAGTTAATACTGCCATTGCATCCTGCGAGGAACAGGCGACAGGGAAAACAAACCTCTCACGCAGCTAATCATTTTGCTATCACCAAGCAACCAGCACAGCTACAGCTCTGAGAACTGAAGTAGACTTACCAGGGCCTGTGCAGGATGGAGTGCTTCAGAGCTAGTGCAAGGCTCAGTCCACCCATATTGGAGTATAATTACACCCAGACAAATCCCGATCTCTTACTGCAGCGTAACCAGTCCCACCTCTGCACACCGTGGAACTGCTGAGCTAAACCCCCTCTTCTTCCCCTTCCCCAGATCCCCGCAGGCTTGTACGCAGAAAGTGCTGTTGCACAGTAGCAGCTGCATTAACTACAGTGGTAGACCCTCCCCGGTGCTCTCACAGGGTGCCTCCCCTTAGCTTCACTGGAGGAAGGGGAGGATAGTGGTGTAAAACCACTCTTCTGAGAAGTGCAGGTGATCCCCTTTCACCCCCAGGAACACCAGCTTTCCTGCTTTGTCCATCTCCTGCAGCCCCAGGCGATCCTGCAGAGAGAAGTATGACCATAGCTTCCTGGGGCCCTGCCACAGCCAAACGCTGGCAAGGGCTGGGGAACCCAGCATGGAGAAAAGCACTGATGGTCAGAGACCGTTGTTGCAGCAGAAATGGCTGGCAGACTAGAGTGGGTTCCACCTCTGCTCTTCAAAGCTTCTCCTCATAGAGGGGGAAAAAGGCATTTTGGATGACTCTTACAGCAAGGCTTTAAAAAGGAGCAGAGTTCATTAAACACATGCTGAAGGAGATCTTGAGCCAGGCATGAGACCACCACTGTAATTCCCACTGCCAGAACTGGCCTGGAGGGAAATGCCTTCCCAAACAGCTACTGGCAAGAGGAGGTAATGCCCCAGGAATGGCAGAGATGGTGAGTAGAGCAGAGCTGTGGGGTTTAGAGCTCCTCAAGGCCCCAGGGACACTACATTCTTTAGAGTGGAAATAGCAGAAATCCCTCAGCCCCCAAGAGAACGTACCTCTGTGTACAGCGAGGTCTCCTTCAGCGGGATGGTCTCCTTGGCTTGGCCGCTTTTGTAAAACCCAAACCACTGTCAGAAAGAAAACAAGGAAACAGTTGCTGAAGGGCTCCCAGGAGATAAGTAGGCTTTCACTGGCTTCTGCTGGAGACATGCTGCTGCAGACAGTGCAGTATCAGGCCTGTGTTTGTGCTCAGCCTGCTCCTCGCCACCAAAAGACAAACAAGGAACAAGCAAGCAAGAACCAAAATACCACCTAAAAGCAGAACCCGCCCTGCCTGCCTCACCTCAGAGATCGGAGGATCAACCATGGTATCATTAAGAAATTTCACCATCACAAACTTTTTCAGAGCCATCAGGTTTTTCTTGTATGTCTCATTGATGCCCTGGATGAAAGCAACAGAGAACAGATCCAAGTCACTGGAAAGCCCACTGAGACAGGTCAGGGAAATCGCCTGCTCCAGCTTGCCCTGCACCTGCAAAGGAAACCCTGGACTGCACCAGCCTAGGAGGCAGGAATGTGCATTTTTGTCACCAGCCTCCCTTGGCTGTGCTCATGGCATTCAGCCTCATCTCCAGGCTGTAAAGAGGGGATAGGCCTCCCCTGCCTTCCCAGGGGAGGGAGAGGATTTGCCCACTTGAATGGTGATGGGTGGACTGAGCACATGGCATATCTACACCAACCACTCCACAAGACTGGAGTGACACAGGAACTGCTCTGCCATGGACAAGTCTCATTCATAAACCTACCAGTGAAAACACTTCGTACACTCCAGGGATGCAGGGCAAAAAATGCTCCCCTTCAAACTCCAGCAAAACTACTGCCAGGGAGAGTTAACATCAAGGAACTCACTGCTAAGGCTTCTGCTCTCCTGCTAGCATTTAATCATCAGCCAGGTCCTTACCCTCTCCTGATTTATGTCAGCCAAAAAGATGCTGTTTTTCCTGTAGTCCTCCTCCTTCAGAGGGTCATGCCAATACTCTGCTTGTACCAAGCTGGAGAAGAGAGAAACCAAAGATCAGATCAGAAACCCAGAGCTTCTCACGTGGGCCCAGCCCCTGTCATTGCAGCCTAATGAATATACTCACTGCTCTTGAACAGCTTGCGTGTAGGCGCCCAGATCCAGGGTCTTTCGGATCCAGTCACAGATATGGGAGCTCTCACCAGGACAGCGTGGAAAGCCATACACGCCTAGGGTATGGAGACGTGTAACGACTGAAGCCAGACTGAAATCCCTTAATCCCTCCGGCTGGTAAAGAACCACCCTCTTACAGAGCAGTGGAAAGAATTACCAAGGGAATCAGACAGCCTTTAATCCTGCAATCTCATTAGACAGCCCTCCTGCCCCTGGGCACTATTACACACAAAGATAAATGGATGATGTTCTTGAGCTGAGGGTTTCCTCTGGAGAATGGGGGCATGCAGACAAGCGGAATACTGTCCAGCTCGCCTGGTGTGTTCCTGGGAGGTCTCAGGATGGTTCCCCACAATTCTTCCCACTACACTACAAAGAAATAGACTCAAGCCATGGAACTTCTCAGGGGAGAGTATTTGAAATTCATTGCCAGCCACTCTTAACTGTACACCTCTTGAATTCCATTTCATACTGCCTCTTTAATCTACTGCAAAAAGCATCTCCCTTTCCTTGGGGCTTTAGCCTTCCAGATGCCAATTGTAAAATATCCTTGTGACCCAGAAGGTTTAGTTTCACAAAGGCTTTGCTCTGTAGTTAGAAATTTCTTCTCCCGAAACAACTAATCCCAAGTGCTTCCAAAGCATATAAGAATTCTACCCAGATAATAAGTCGTCTACTTACAAAGGTCCCTTCTCATTGCCAGTTAAGCAAGACCAAGACAGAAGATAATGTACTCGGCTAACAACTGGGCCAAAGCAGATCACCAGATTCAGACAGGAACAAAGGGACAGTTTAATTCACAAGAAAACAGTCATTTTTTAGGAAGAGGTCAAAAAAATCATTCYTCCTGCCAACAAGAGCCCCCCACCCTTCACAGTGGTTAGGAGGTACGATAACTTAAGAGGACACTACCTTGGTGCTGCCCCCCAACGGAGATCAAATTGAGCATGGGAGGAGAAGGACACCTCTGGGCCACCGCCCTCCTGTGGAGAAAGATGAAGGAGCTGAGCTGGTGCTCAGTGTGCCCAGGCCACCAGTGCTGGTTCACAGGCAGCTCTCAGCTTGCCACTGTGTGGGCTCGGGCACTTGGGTAATGTTTGCAAAGAGAATTAACCCTGCCTGGTAGAGTTGGGCTACAGGCAAACACATTCTTGCCTTTAGAGCACTCCTACCTTTACAAAGTGGTTTGTCAGTTTACATCTGCTTAGTACTTCAAAAGAATTTTAAATCAGAACCTAAAACCCAACAAAAATCACTGGAAATGAAGCAGAAGTGTAAACTTACAGGAACTGCCCGCCTTGGGAGAAGCCCATTGCATTGTAGCCTCCTTTCAGGTGAGGGTCCTTTGCAAGTTGGCTGCACACCTCTCTCACTTGATCGTTCACATTCATAAAGAAGCTGTTCTCCATATCCTGATGGATTAGCCAGATTAGGAAGTACAACTTGTACCTTTACAATGGTTTACGTTATTTTAATCTCTACAAATAGATTGCTAACAGTTCTGCTTTTGAAAAAGCACCTTAACTTTCACAATATGACAGAAGTGAAATTCAAGTTCTGAGATTTCCCTTCATCACGTTTTTGTTCCTACTCTGCCTGGCAAAACTGTCTCACACGGAACAGTGTCATTTCCCCAAACTTCTTGAATAAATGGTTGTAAATCAGAAAGGATAGCACGGGATAAAGCTCTGCCTTAAAGAGCAGAGTATCTTATTGCATGCCTTTGTATTACCTGGAGTGGTGAGAGAGTACTAATCACTGAATTTGCATATTAATCCAATTTAGACTAGGGATTTGGTTTTCCCCAGTTCTTTTCTGCAGGTAATCTAGAGTTTACTGGTTTCTACCTGTCAAAGCTGTTTACTTCACAAAGAAAAAAAAATAGCAGGGAAAGCACAACACGAATTCTTGTGGAACCATGTTAATAACAGACTGCAATGACTATTGCACCTTCAGATCCGCACACTGGCCACCACCCTGCCAAGCAGAAACGCAAGTGACAGCAGAGTTAGTTACCTGTATCAGGTTGCTTCCAATCTTGAGAGAGAGAACATAAATCCCTGGTATTTTACTCTCCACTATTTTCTTAATGTAGCCCATGCTTTGTGGATTGCAGCAACTGTCTCCTGTGAAAGGGAACACCGCGAAGCACCATCACGCCACCGCCAAGGCCCTCACCTCGCCAACACCCGCCTCCACAAACATCACACCAGGGCCCCCCTGCTGCAACGGGATCAGGAGCTGCCAACGCACACACGGGCCCGGGGGAGGGCGGTCAGCACCTCCCAGCCTCCGCAAAACCCGCGGCCTGGAGGAGGGGGACACCGGAGCGGGGCTGGGGGCGGCCTGCGAGCTCCCCTCGGGCCTGCTCGGGTCCCAGCACGGCCCCATCCGCGGGCCGGGCCAGCTAAGCCCCGCCGCCCCGCCCACAGAGCCGTTACCGGAGGATCGGCCCGGCTCCCCGTTGCCGGTCCCGGCTCACCCATGCCGTGCCAGATAACCAGGGGGACGGCGGCAGCCGCGCAGCCCAGGCACAGCCCCAGCAGCATCAGCACCGATGCCCTGAGCGCCGCCATCTCGACTGGGCACATGACTCGCGCGCGGCACGGGTCAGGCGGCAGGGGCGTGGCCGGGCGGGGGCGGGAGCCGTGGTGGAGGGCGGGGCCTGTGGCGGAGGGCGGTGCTAGCGGCGGCGGGGCGTGGCCCCGGGGGGGGAGGGGTTCCCACCGGAGGAGCCGGTTCGAGCCCCGGCGTTGCTCCATCCCACCCAGGTCCCTGAAATCCCAAATCCTGCGACAGTACGTGGCTGCTCCCCGCCCCGGGACACGGAGCCAGGAGACCCACGGCCCCGTCGGTCCCCTCTGGGCTGGGGGAGACACCTCTCCCTGTCCGTGAGCTACCCCGGGGGGACGGGAGGGGGCGGGAGAGGAGCCTCCCTTTGCACCAGCCGAGGGAGGGCAGYGGGTACCCCCGGGGCGTCTGCAGGAGCACCCCGGGGTGGGAGAGACCCCGCTGCCCTGCCAGGCTGTTGTGGTCGAGGGTTATAAACCACGAGTGCAAATGAGGCCATCCCGGGGAGGTTTGAGGCTGCTGTAAATCACTGTGCTCATAAAGCGCTTGTGCAGGCATCTGCGACCGGCAGCCTGCTCTGCTCTCGCCGTGCCGGTAACGGCGTTGGGAGGAAATGCCAGGGGTCACTGCCTGGCTGCTCCCGTGTTTGCTGACATTTGAGATTCGCTTCCCAACAGGGCTGGATGTTATCTTGAGAAGAAGCAGGCAGCAGCGTTGCAGGCAGGAGAGGATGCAGTGCCACGTGGACAACACGCAGGCAGGGGACGGGCCAGAGGCCAAGCAGGACGAAGCGCCTCTGCTTGCTCAGCAGCCCTCCTCCTGCACAGGTAAATCTGCTCCCTGGGGAGGAGCGGGCTGAAGTGCTGCCTCAGCAGGGCCTGGGAGCCAGCGACCTCAGKCATCAATGTGTCTCCTCCATCCTTGGGCAAGTCTCCTTGCCTTCCTGCCCATCCATTCTCCTGGAGATACAAACTCTGCAAGGGCGGAGGGCAGGGGCTCAGTGGTAAATGTCTGGAGGGTACCTGGAAAGAGCCATTTGTTGCTGCAGTAAGGTGATTGCCTGGCGACATGGATCTGTAGGAGGGGGTGAGAGTTAACCCGTGGCCTCTCCAACCAGCCCTGGCTTGTGGGCGCTCTCCCCCCACAGGGCTCTGGTCCGCTCGCTGTGGCCTGGCCCTGGTCCTGCACGTCTCTCTCTTCGTGGCATACGCGCTCCGGGTCAGCCTCAGCATCGCCATCGTCGCCATGACTAACAGCAGCCATCCCCACAGCTGGTCCGGCAGTGCTCCCCGTGGCTCCTACCCAAGATTTGCTCAGGACGTAAGTGGAAAGACGCTTCCCGGGCTCAGTCCACTCTTGCTTTTGCATAAGGACAGACTTGGAAGCAGCAGAAAAAAGCCTTGAGGACAAGGGGGGTGAAGGAGCAGAGAGCTCAGTTTGTTGTACTCAGGGCTGCATTTCCTGGTTGCTTCTCCCCTTATGGAGGAGTCTGTGCCTGGAAAACAGTTCTCTGTCTGACAGACATGTTCCATCTCCTCCAGGCCCCCGTGTACAACTGGAATGCTGAGACTCAAGGAATCGTCCTCAGCTCCTTCTTCTACGGTTACAGCCTCACGCAGGCGCTGGGCGGGTACTGCTCGGGGCTGTTTGGGGGGAAAACCGTCCTGGGCAGTGGGCTCCTGCTCTCCTCCGTGCTCACCCTCCTCGTGCCCCAAGCAGCAGAGCTCGGCATGAGCTTCCTCATCGGACTGCAGGCGCTGCTGGGCTTGGCTGAGGTCAGTCGTGGCTCCAGGTGCTGCCAGGCTACAAAACCTGTTCTGGTTAGCCCTGGCTGCGCTCCCTGTGTCCCTTCCCTCCACACTCCCTGTTATCTTTGCAGGGAGTGATATTTCCAGCTCAGTACACRCTCTGGGCAAAATGGGCCCCTCCGCTGGAACGCAGCAGGCTCATGAACATTGCTGATGCTGGTGAGACACAAGGACTTTTCCCTACCACCGATTCAGTAAGCGCAGGACCTCCCCTCACCCCCTTCTTTCCAAGCCAGTCCTTGTAGCAGCCTCAAGTTCAAGGCTGTGGGTCCTTGGCAAAGAAGTGTTAGCAGCGTTCAGCCTTTCTGCCTCTCCTCCTCCCATCCTGTGTCTTCTCTGACTCATCGGCTCAGGTCAGCTTGAGGCAGGAGAGGGAACCTGGACACTGAAGGGAGCAAACCTGGAATCAAGGGTGCTTGTTTGCACAGGCACTTCATTTGTGCCACCACCTTTTCCCGTCACAAATCAGGCTGGAGGCTGTAGGTATGTCCCACTCGCTGCTGGTCACACAAAGTCCCATTAAAATGACTCTTCTGCTTTCTGATCCCTAGGATGCACTTTTGGGACTTTCTTTGCTCTCTTTGTGGCTGGGATCATCTGCCAGAGTCTGGGGTGGCCTTTTGTCTTCTACATCTTTGGTGAGTAATGGCCCATCGTGTCCCTCTACTCCAACTCTGCTGCAGACCGTTTGCTGGCAGAGCTCCCAAAGGTTCCTCATCAGAGCCCTGCGGGACCAGCTCCATCCTTACTAGTCCCACACAGAGCTCTGGGCTCCCCTCTCACCTGCCAGGCCAGGATGAAGCCATTTTGCTGGGGTACTATTAGGGAACGTGCCTTTGCTGAACCTTTCGTGCCATCAACTCGGCCCCTTCCACTGTGAGCAATGGGTTAAGGGGAGTTCTCCCTTTCCATCTTCCCGCATGCGCCATTTCGCTAGCACCAGCCTCCATCCCGCTGGCTCTCGGCTCTGCCGCAGCTCACCGTAAGAGGAGCTGGCACTGAGGGCCACACTCCTCGCAGGTGGCGTTGGCTGTGCCTGGTGCCTCAGCTGGTTCCTCCTCGTGTACGAAGACCCTGCACATCACCCATGGATTAGTGCTGGGGAGCAGGAGTACATTGTGTCGTCGCTGGCTCACCAGGTACACACAAACCTTTTAACCACGACTGACCATGCTGCAGACACCRTGGCAAAGGGACTGCCCTGAGTCAGTTCAGCTGGGCTCCTTATACAGCGGCCAGGGCTAGTCCCAGTCTTCACAGCAGCAGGTGGAGAGGCTGAGGAAAGCCTGGACAGCCTGCCTAGGGGATGTGAGACAGGAAAGGAGGCACTGGCTAATGTTTTATTCCTTCTAGGGCAGCTCTCATGGCCGCTCCCTCCCACTTGTAGCCATGGCTAAATCACTGCCTCTTTGGGCAATCACCATTGCCTGCTTCTGCACAGACTGGCTGTTCTACATGCTGCTGACCTCCATGCCCACGTTCATGAGCAACGTCCTCCACTTTGACCTCAGAGAGGTGAGTGCTGCCCTGCAGCTGAGGCTGGTCCCTGGAACAGCAACGGGACTTGGTCCCTCTGGAGGCTGGGAACATGGGGGTTCCTCAGGGACRTCTCTTCCTGAAGACCAGTGGCTCTGGGACCAAGGGAGCTGCAGTCYTGGAGCTCTTGGCTCCGTTCCTTCGTGCCATGGGCGTGACAATGCCTTGTTCTCTGCTCTGCAGAACGGGCTCCTCTCCTCCCTGCCTTACATTGGGAATGGGCTGGGGCACATCCTGGCTGGGCTGCTGGCTGATTTCCTCCTGGCCAGGCGAGTGCTTGGCACAGCAGCCGTCAGGAAGCTCTTTTCAGCACTCGGTAAGGACAAGCTTTCATCTGCCGTCCAGCCTTTCCAACACACTTGTGTGGCCTGTTATAAAACACATCCCCTTTTCCTCCCAAGGGATGCTGCTCCCAGCCGTCTTCCTGGTGGCTGTGCCTTACATTGGCTGCAGTTCCACGGTTGTTGTGGTCCTTCTAACGCTGGCCTTGATAATAATCAGCATGACAGGGGCAGGCATCAATATTAACCACATTGATATAGCACCCAGGTAAGCGGGTCTGAACTCTGTGCCCTCCCTGGCTCTGCGTCCTTCTGTTCCCAATCCCCAAAGGATTCCTGTTCCCAATCCCCAAAGGCTTCTGCAACTCCTACTCTCCCTTCCCTTATCTTCTGTAGCTGGTGGCATTGTAAGCTAAGGAGTAAAATAAAGGCTTAAAATCCCCCCCAGTCTGGCAGGGAAGATCCTAGTGTTGCTCAGCATGACAGGCAGTATTCATGCAGATGAGGGAAGGGACTGGCAGCACCTACTCCTCTCCCTTCTTGTGACAGTTTCCTCTCTGCCTCACTCAGGAAATCTTTGCTTCCTCTCCCCAGATATGCAGGATTCCTGCTGGGAATCACAAATACCTTTGGCATAGTCGCAGGAATTATTGCTCCTACCGCAGTTGGACTTCTCGTCAGCCAGGTAATTTGGGGCCACAAACCACAAGCACATCCCTGGAAGAAAACACAGGTCTGCTCTCAGAAATGGATTCCTTTCTTTGCACTGAATCAAAAATTACTCCRAGCCAACCCCCTCTCCCAACAAACACATGTGATGTAGCACCTGGCAAAACAGAGCTCTGGACCATTTTGAGGACACGGGGATGACTCAGAAAGCAGGAAGAGCTCCACATGGGCCCCATCTGGATGTACTTAGAGATGGGGAGAGGGTTGAGGGAGTGGGGTGAGGGGGAAGCTCTGTGCCAGGCAGGAAAGCTTCCTGAATTCAGCACAGCTCACAATGTTTCCAAAAACGCCAAAGCAGGAAATGCATCTCCGACAAGAGGGGGTCTGGCATATGTCTTGAGTTGAGCAAAAGCTCTTCTGTTTTTGGTACTAGTAGCAAGCAGAGGATGGAGATGAGTTTAATGCCAATGAACTGGGTGGCAGTAGTTGGGTGATGACTACATGGAGATAAAGGGAAGGGTGATACCATCATGATGTGTTCTTGGCCCCCCAGGATCTCCAGACTGGCTGGAGGAATGCCTTCTTCGTATCTGCAGCCCTCAACCTGTTTGGCCTGATCTTCTACATAGCCTTTGGCAGTGGGACCATCCAAGACTGGGCGAGGGAGGACACTGCTGTGCAATGAGAGCCACGAGCATGGGAAGGTACACAAGGGAATGGGCTGCAAATGGGCATGGGTCAGGCAGGAGCCCCCTGCGCTACCCTGCTCTCGCCTGCACAGCAAAGCTCAGCCGTGTGTTCCTGCCTGCTCCTGGGGCCCCTACAGCATCCTCAGGCAATGGCATGAGCTACGCAGCCCTGCCTGCACTCTGACTCTTGAAGTGCCCAGCACCTTCACCCAGCTCTGTCCACCTTCTGATCCCAACCTACTGCCCTGGGGAGGCACCAGCCCTTCGACCCGTGTTGCCTGTTGTGCATTTAACCCTGCCCTCAGCCTTTGCCCATGGGAAGGAACGCTGCAGCGTGGACAGATCCTAAACGGGATCCATGGAGAGCTGGTAAAGCTGGCTGTCAGCCGAGCTCTGTAAGGAGCCTGCGGCTATTTCCAGCAAAGCTGTTCTTAGATGAAGTAAATCAAAAATGAAGTAGTAGAGTAACGTTACTTTTTAACTAGCAGCTTCTCATGCCCTCTGCACAGAGACTCCTAACAGTTTTTTTTCTCTTAATGAGACAAGCTGATTATTCATTTATCCTTCATCCCCTTTTAGAAGCAACTGGGGCAAAAAATAAGTGAGGGCGTTACAGAGTTCAACCTGGCAGCCCTGAGCACGGCCCATGGGAGACAGGGAAGGCGATAAGCAGGGAAAGCCTTGAGCTGGTGTCATCCTTACTGAGTGAGAGCCTCATTGCAAGCATTCAGCTCAGGACGTGGCCACTGAAAGAGATGTTTGGACCCAAAAAGGGGTGTGAATTTGGCTTGCCCCCTTCCCAGAGAAGCTGTGTTATGCTCTGCTCCCAGCTGACCGCAGCGAGGGAGTGAGCTGCGACTCCTTCCATGCTCCAGACTAAGTCAAAATGGTGCAAAAAGAGGATCCAGATCCCAGGCAGAGATCTGAAACCCACAAACGCTTCCCTGAAAGAGTGAAGTGAAATTGAAATATGTTCCCAGGTCTGGTTCAAGGAACTCAGAGGTGTGGGGGCGGGAGAAGCTTGGGAGCCAGGCTTGGGTAAGCTACACTCAATGCGGCTTGGGAGTGGAGAAGCTCCAACACCTTCTGGTGTGGCATCTCCCAGCAAAACCACTGCGGCTCATCCCTCCCGGCCTCAGCGGCAGGCTGGGGCTCCTGGCAGGACCCCAGCCCCCTCCGCCACCATCTGCCCCAGCGCTCTCCGGAGCAAACCCCACGGCAGAGGCAGCAGCTCACGGTGGTGCAGGCCGGGCCCTGGTCCCAGCCTGGCTGCGGGGCACAGGGTGAGGGCGGGCAGGGCCGGCGGCCTTTCCGCACCCCTGTCCCCACGGGCCTGTGGGACAAAATGGCCGCGTGGCCTCCCCGGGGCCCACGCCCGCCCGCGGTTGCCCTGGCAACCGGCCGCGGCGCCGCGCCGCCCTCCGGCCGCCAGGGGGCGCTGCCTCTCGCGCCGCGCCGTCCCATAAGACCCCGCGGCGGCGGCCGGCTGATCTCTTCCCCGCCCCCATCATGGCGGTGAGTGGCGGAGCCCGCGGGCCGYGGCCGGGCTGTGCTGTCTCTATCCGCCGCCATCCGCTCTCGGCGGGGCCCGGCCGGGCCACGGCCCGTGCGGGCGGGAGCGGGGGAGGCCGGGAGGGAGAGCTGCGGGGCCGGTATGGGCAGGGAGGAGCCGGCGGGCCGCCCTGGGGGAGCGGCTGCCATGACAGGCCGCGGCCTGCCCGGTGGCTGGCCCGTCGCGGCGGTGCTTGAGAGGGGGTCGCGGCGCTGGGATTCGCCCCCGGGGTGGAGGGGGGCTCGGTGTCAGGCTGCGGTAGCGGCCTGGCGAAGTGTTCTCCGGCCGTTGGGGCGAGCGGTGGGCTGTCTCCCGGGCGCCCCCCATTAGCCCCCGTGTCATTTCTCCGCAGCAAGACCAAGGTGAAAAGGAGAACCCCATGCGAGAGCTGCGCATCCGCAAGCTCTGCCTCAACATCTGCGTTGGGGAGAGCGGGGACAGGCTCACCCGAGCAGCCAAAGTGCTGGAGCAGCTGACGGGCCAGACCCCCGTCTTCTCCAAAGGTGAGGGGCGGGTTTTCCTGCCGGCTGCCAAGGAGGGCTGCGTGTGCTGGGGGCTGCAAAGGAGCAGTTTGTTTTCTGGCTTCAGCAGTGGTTGTTTTCCTTCCTCTCCTTAACACGCAAAGGGTGAAGTGGCAGTGTGGCTCCCGGGGAAGAGGCTCCGTGGCAGAGTCAGTGTGGGGAGGTCTGCTCTGCTGTGGGCCTTGTTGTGAGAACTGGGGGCCTTAAACATTCAGGTGCTGGTGGTCGTTTCTGTCAGTTCAGTTCTGCCTCTAGACTCGGGCTGCTGCTCGGCCCTCATCCCCAAAGAGGGAACGTGTGGTTGCCTTTGTTCTTTTTTCTTTCTGTTGAAGTAATTTCTTAAGTCTTAAGCAAGGTCTAAATCCCCCGAGTGGGAATTCTTTGCATAGCCTCTAAGTGTAATTATTGCTGCCCACAGCACGATACACTGTAAGATCCTTTGGCATCAGGAGAAATGAGAAGATTGCTGTTCATTGCACGGTTCGTGGGGCCAAAGCAGAGGAGATTCTGGAGAAGGGGTTGAAGGTGAGAATTTGGCTTGTCTGGATGATTGATTTGTGAAAGAATGAAACTTGATCTATACCAGCTGAAAAGATCTGTGCTTTGAAATGTTACATCTGATCTAGTTACAGATCAGTCATGGCTGTTAAGGGCTGGGGTGGCAGCTTTGTCTGATCCGCAGGCTGCTGTGTTTGTACTGTTTCTCTCTCTGGTTGCTGTTCCATCCTTGTTTAAGAGCTAGTGGGTGCAAGTTGCTGCTTTCCCTTGACATTCTGTCTTTGCTGCTGTGACTTACGAGCAGGCTGTGGGAGTATAATCTTGGGGCTAAAGACTTAGTAGCATATAAGCAAGTTGCGGGTCTGGTAGCAGTTGGAACACACAGGACTTCTGTCTGCAGTCAATAATGAAATAGTGACTGACAACAAATGTTTCAGGTGCGAGAATACGAGTTGAGAAAAAACAATTTCTCAGACACTGGGAACTTTGGCTTTGGAATCCAGGAGCACATCGATCTGGGGATTAAATACGATCCCAGTATTGGTATCTACGGCTTGGACTTTTACGTGGTGCGTATTCCCCGCTTCCCTGCAGCTACTGGGCTTGTGTGAAAGCTCTGGAAGGAACCTAGAATGATAACTGGCTCACATGAATTTGCTGCCAAGTGCTGGAAGATAGAAAAATGTCAACAAAATCCAAGTCTAAACTGAGATTCCCAGGGCTGCTGTAAAATCCCTGATTTATGACATGTCTCTCAAAGCCTCTTCAGCAACAAATACTCTTGCTCTTACTGGTACTCCTGGGATAACACTGAAACAGCTGTGCTAGCTTTGGGGAAGGAAAGAGCAGCAGGGGCTTCAGGAATGCAGACTGAAAGGTGGGCTGCATTGCTGGAAGATTCTCCCTGCATTTAGAGGGCTGGGGATGGGTCATGTAGCAGCAGTGGTGGCTGGCATGTTTGAGTAGTTCCATTCTGCTGTGCCTCACTCTAAATCTCTGAAATGGAGGGAAGCTGTTCCATACATGTTAGCAATGCTGTTCAATGCATCTTTTCTCGAGAGCTGAGGCCTCTGGGTATGAAATAGTGTGTCTTCCGCACTCGTTTTGGTTTCTCTGAGTCAGTGTATGTGCTAAGTTGTCCAACCTAGGAGCTGTCCCTGTCGGTTTACCTGGCTGCTCAGAAGTTACTTAGTTTTCAGTTTACATTGAGGCTGTAGAAGATAATGCTCTCAGTCCTGAACGTGACTCGGACAATGAGATGTTACTGATGTGGAAATTCTAGCCCTCCCTCCTAGAAAACTGTTAAGTTTAAGAAAATAAATGCCAGAATGAAATAGTGCTGTGGGTCTCCTCTCCTGGCAGGTGCTGGGCAGGCCTGGTTTCAGCATTGCTGACAAGAAACGCAGGACTGGCAACATTGGAGCCAAGCACAGAATTGGAAAGGAAGAAGCCATGCGCTGGTTTCAGCAAAAGGTAAAGTCCATCTTTATTTTTGTATCCCAAGAGTTTCTTAGCAAGTATCAGCAAAATACCTCACTGTGGAAGGACAGGAACAAGTCACTGGGCAGGAGGAGATCTTGATCACTGTTTAAATCATTGATTTTTACGTTTGAGCATGAGTGCTGTTCATGCCCCCGTTTTTTGTGTGTGCTGAACTGAAAGAGCAGCTCTTGCAGGATAGCTGGAAGTATCAGCTCTTGTCTTGTAAATCTGTCTCCCACAGTTTTTGGAGGTGTTAGTGTATGTGGATCACAAGTGACAAGGCAGGGTTAGGATTTGTTTATCTGACACAGCTCCTAGCTCAGCTGCCAGACTTGGAGGATGGAGCAATCCAAATAAAACAAGTTCTTCAGTTTATCTGTCCATAGCTCTCTGACACAGACTGGATAACGAATGGGAGATGCCGAAAGCTTGATTGGAAATGCTCGGAGATGGGGACTACTGATACTTTTTCAGAGGTGGAAAGGGTGGGCAGTCTGTCTGGAGGCTCTTTATTGGCTACTCTGCCTAGATCTACACCGGCCATACTCTGCACAGGGCAGGCTCCAGCCGCCTCCTGCTGAATGGCTCTTCCCCCCCCATGCCTGGTTCTGCGCACTGTGGCATGGTTACCTTCAGGGGCCAAATCCAGGGACTGTAAAAGGGGACGAGTGTGGTTCTGGTCAGATCAACCTGTGAAGGGTGGGACTTCTTCTTTTGCTGGGCTGATGAGCAGAGTTTAATGCTTATCTGAACAAAGTCCCCCTTGGAAGTTAACAGCACAGCAGCAAAGTAGAAATGCAGTTAGCTGCAGGAGAACTGGTGTTTCACATCACTGTTGTCTGGCTGGCTTGGAATGAATGTGGTGACTCAGTTTTCTGCACAGCAGTACTGCACCTTTACCTGATGGTACTTTCTCACTTGGTTCTTTTTCTTTTTTTTTTTTTTTTACTCCAGTATGATGGCATCATCCTTCCTGGTAAATAAGCAGTTCCTGTTACCAAAAAAGCAAATAAAATTTTCTAACCCCTAACTTCTGTTGTGAATTTTGTGGGGGCTCTTCAATGGGAAGCCAAAGGAAATGGCGCACATACCCTCTTAATAAAGCAGAGGTGGGAAGCCAAAATGTGGCTGAGGGTTTTTGTCTAAGCAAGCATGACAGGACTGGTTGGAAGGGGCTGAGGGGCTGAGCAAGGCCTGTGGTGTTGGCAGTGCTGGGGGACTGGCGAGGCTCCTGAGCTGAGATTCAAACCTGGTGCCACAAGAGGGGGCTGAGATCAGCCAGCAGAAACCCCTGATCCAGGCTGCTTCTGTGGGTAGGGTGAGTGACCTCGAGTGCCTGTACCTGCAGCTGGTAGAGTTGTTCCTACCCCACAGATCGTGGTGCTCTCAATGTGCTGTAGAAATCCTGAAGCAATTAGTGGATGTGCTTGGAATGCAGAGGATGAATCTTGACTAGTTTCTTAAAATGTTTCAGCAGTGTGAACTTACACTGCTGTAATCACACAGCCAGACAAGTTTTCCCCTGCAAAGGAATGGCCTTTATTGTTTAAAGAGAAAATTCCCTGCAGGACAATACAGCTCATGCAAGTGGAGTTCAGCAACACCCTTGCCTCTACCTCTAGTGTTCGGTCCTCTCCTGCATCTTACAGTAAAAAGTTATAATAAAAAAATCAAGGAACAAGCTCACTTCCATGCCAGTCTGCACCCACTCCACCATCAGTGATTGTGTGGTGTTTGAAAGACTAGACCGTTCCCTTGTCAAGCCTGTTGGAGTTGTAAATGAGGGGAGGTTGCTAGTGCTGTTCAGGATGGAGCCCAATCCAAAATACACAGGGCAGCATGTGGTGTGCATGCTGAAATGCACAGAGGAAAGTAGAATTGGAACAGAAATACGTTCTGCCTTGATACAGCTTTATGCTTGATGTGAACTCTTAACTGAGATTGTGAATTCTCAGAGAAAGATTGATAGCTTTATGTGAACTGTAACTACTGCAAGCTGCTCAGTTTTGGTGAGTTGCGAAAGGAAGTGAAGACCAGCCTGCTTTGCTGAAGCTATTCTCTTGGCATCTTCAGAGCACGTTGGGGTTCTCTTTAGCAGCTCATTGGCTTTCTGGATGTGATTTCACTGTGTTGTGCAAAAAAGACCGGAACAAAACCAAGAGCGTTTGCCTGGATGCTCAGCAGCGTGTAGCTGCCTTGGCCTAAGACGAAGGTGATGAGCCAGGGCTCCAGTAACAGGACCTGTTATCAGAAGATGCTGGCCTCAGCATGTGACTGTTGTGTGATGTCTTGTAATGACCGTGGGTTTGAGACCAGGAAATAACCACCATGCTCTCTTGCCTCCTGCTCGTCACAGGTTATCGCTGCTCTGGGGCTGTATCTCAGACCCACCAGGGCAGCGTTTGGAGTGCTGTGGTGTGGTTTGTCCTGACGTACTCAGCATGACTCTGCTCTGCAGTGCTGTAAGGGGGGGTCTGCAGGCCCTGTGCCCTCTGCAAGGGCAGCCAGGGCCAGGGTTTTAATAAAGACTGGTAACTGTCTCACTCAGACGCAGTGACAGGGAGGGACCCCAGGCACCGAGCAAGTGCTTGTCCCTGGAAACTCAAGTTTCCTAATCACTTCTTTTACAGATCGGATGCTGCTTTTACAGTAATGGGGAAGTGCTGACTGAGTTCAAAACCAAGCTGTCAGCTTGATGGTACAAGTAACAGGACCTGGCTAGGAATATATCTGCGAGAGCTCCTGGTTTAGATGTGAAGGGCTTCTGTTCCAGCTGATAGTTAATTTCAGGGCACCGTTTGCCTCTCACATCTGGAGTCTCGTAGCATCCTCAGGCACTTCCCTGATTCCCTTTGCTTGAGCTAGAGCAAGAGATCTTGGTGAGTTGCTCCAATAGTTCTCTTCCTTGCTATCAAGATTCACTTTATTCCTGGACTGAAGGTATCTAGCTTCAATGAGTAAATATTAAACGTCTTTCCCTTGAACAAATGCTACGTGAGCAACAGGGTCTGTTCTAGACCTGTCACTTGTACCTAATACCAGTACTACTGTTGTTTTGAAAGTGTTTCACGATACTATTCCTACAGTAGAATTTCTCCTGCATTATTCTAGGGGATTTTTCTTCTTTTTTTTTTTCCATTTTTTTCCAATCCACGCTGTGATACAGTGCTGCAGGCTGAGCAGAAAAGCTCTTCTGTCCTGCTCGCTTCTGTGTCTGCCCCACTTGAGCAATCCCTGCTTAAGCTGCAGGACAGAGATGCAGGCAGCTCAGAAGACACTTTCCTAGAGCCCAAAACTTGCCATGGTGGAACAAGAGTGTTTGAGACTTTGCAGTGACTCCAAACATCAGCATGCCTCCCCATCCAGCTACTCCACACTCCTCACCAATGTCTCCTTCCCTAGCTGCTGGCATAAGCCATGTGGCACCCAGTGCTCTTTACGTGCTGGTTGCTGTTGAGGCCACAGAGCTGGCCCGGGACCCAGAGCTCAGGGAGCGTGGGAGGATGATAGTGCAGCACGAGACACCCACGGTGGCCTCGGGGAGGGCCTCGGCCTCGGCCCACTCGTTGAGGTCAGGATTGTAGCACTGCACACATTTCTGATACCTCTTCCCACTCTCGTTCCAGCCACCCACAAGACACAAGCGCCCCTCCAGCAGAGCCACCCCGGCCGTGCTGACCCCCGTGGGCAGGGGTGCCACGTAACTCCACTGCCCCGTGAGTGGGCTGTAGCACTCCACGGGCATCACGTCCACCCGCTCGCCCTGGGGACCCAGCTGGCTCCCACCCAGCACGTACGCTCGGTCGGCCACAGTGGCCGCGCAGTGCCAGCCCCGGGGGGTGCTGAGCCTTGCCTGCTCCCTCCAGGCGTCGGTGCTGGGCTCATAGCAGCACACGGTGCGGGAATAGGCATGGCTGATGTAGCCGCCAGTGACCAGGAGCTTGCCGTCGATGACGGTGGTGGCGTGGCAGCAGCGGGGCATCTCCAGGCTTGCCTTGCTCTGCCAGCTGTTGGTGGTGGGGATGTAGCACTCGACAGATGCCAACGCGCCCTCGGCGTTGCGCCCTCCGACAGCGTAGAGGAGCCCGTTGCAGGTGCTCAGGCTGAAGTGTGTCCTCCTGTGCTGCATGCTGGCCAGGTGCAGCCAGGTGTTGAAGCGCGGGTCGTACCTGGGGGACGAAGGGCAGATCTGGCTGTCCAGGACTAGCATCAGAGCCACGGGGAGAAGTGGGGCCTGCCAGACATCTGCTTTCAGAGGAGACAACTCATGCTCTGGAAGAGCCTCTCTCTCTTCTCCAGCAGTAAAAAAGCATCTGGACAGGCAATACAGATGGAGACAACAGCACTGCACAGAACCGGATCCTACCTGAGACTGCTGGGGTTGTTGTCGCTCTAACCGTTGGGATGGCCCAGCATTGCTCCTGCTACCGCAAACTCCGGCCTGGCTTGGAAATGGCGAATGCTACCRATCTGAGGTGTCCCCAAGCACTGTCACTGTCCCCTCAGTTGGGTCTTGGCAGGTAGAAGAGGACCTAGGGGCAGGTCTTCCTTGCCCACCCTGCCAGGCCAAAGCCAGGCATGTGGTAAGAAGCCAGCTCCTTGTGTGCCCATGAGATGGCAGAGGGAACTGGAACTGCTGTGTCCCCAGAGCAATGCCACAGGGACTAAGGCCAGGCTGGGAAAGGTGGATAAGCTACCGGCCAGAAATAGAAAGGAGACCTGCCAGTGGGTCGCTGAAACCTCACTCGGTGCAGGAGAAAGAGCCCAATGACGGCTCCTGACAGAGGGGTGGTGAGCTGGGGCCGCCCAGGGCTGGCCTCGAGCAGTGCCAACAGTGTTGCGTGTGGAGCCTCAGGTGGCTGAGCCAAGCCGCGGGCAGAGCCACTGGGAAGTTCAGGTTTAGGCTGCAAACAAAATACTGCGTGTCCGGTTGCCATGGGTTCTTTGAATAGTAATCCCTTGGCGATCCAGTGACAGGTTTATAGGGATTTAGGAAACAAACCTTGTCATTTAAATGATGAAGAGAGAAAGGGAGGCAGAGAGAAGAAAGTCTGAAGGGCAACAGGAATCCTACAGACAGTAAATCTACCTTAAAATGAATCCAGACAAACCAAGAGACAGGGTCGAGGCTGGCACTGGCTGGAGGAACAGCCAGCGGGCGAAAAGGGGAGCTCCCCAGAGTAACAAAATGGGTTACTTCTAAATAAYGAGGGCTCCCATTTCTCCAGGAGCCTCACAGCTTCAAAGAGGCCCTGCCTTGCCCTCATCCTGCACTGGTGCTGTGCGCTGCCGGAGGATGTGGGCAGCACAGCCCAGGCACCAAAGCCCCCAGGGGAAGCCCAGGCCGGGGTCACGCAGACCAAATCCCTGGGAGTGGTTTCCAGGTCTTGTGTCTCACAGTCCAGCACCCTGTGCTGGGCCTCGCTGCGCTTGTCCCTTCCTGGCAGCGTTATCCCAGAGGCCAGACCTCCTGGTTACTGATAGCAAAGAGGAACCTTTCTGACGTACTCATCCCTCACCCCATGGGGGATGCTGGGGCACAGGCAGACACGGCATAGCTCTGAACCCCTCCCTAGGGTCTGCGTGGCCAGGTGGAGCCCATCTTACCTGCTCAGGCTGCTGACGGCATGCTTGGCCTGGTTCCTGGCATCGTTTTGGTCTTCACCACCCGCGATGTAGATGAATCCATCCATCACCACCACGCACTGGTTAAAACTTTTTGCTGGCATCTCCGTCAGCTTGTTCCAGTTTCCTTCTGCGTCCCTGTAGCTGATCTCCCTGCTAAGCGCCTTCTCAGTCAAAGCTGGACGACCCCCAACCGTGACAAGCACCCTCTGGCCTCCCCGAATCCTGGTTCTCCGAGACTGAAGGCTGTTTTGCTGGTGGGGGAGCAAGTGGTAATTCATAGCATCGACGAGGAGCTTGTGGCACTGGGGATCTTGCATCATGCGTGGCACAGGTTGCACATGGTTGACCAAGTCTGGAGCTGAGATTGTGCCAAATCGAATGTTGCTCAGGAGGTCAGCAGCATATCGAACCCGTTTTGGGTCAAACTCCAGCCACTTAACAGCGATCTGGAAGGCTGCAACCTCGCTGGGTATCTGCAGGCCATCATCCATCAGCAGCTCATTGATCTGATCAAAGGGAAGTTTCATGAACTGGTCGGTCTTGGAGAACTCCAGGAAGTTTTCCCGGATGAATTTCCGGGTGGTGTCTTTCACCTGGTTGAGGCCGTAGGTGGCCGAGATGTTGGCGATGTACACGCAGTTCTCCACGGCCATCTCCCGAATGAGGAAGTCGCTGCACATGTTCAGCAGTGCTGGCACCTGCAGCTGGGTGGCTGCGGCTATGGTGCTGCCGATGGTGTACAGCGAGAGGCTCAGCTTCCCCGTGTAGGCGTAGGTGATGACGGTGGTCAGGCCCAGTGGGGAGACGTCGTGGAGCTCCACCTGGTGCAGCTGAGGGTCTCTCTGCAGCAGGTGGTGGAAGTACTCGCTGCAGGAAGCCAGGACAAGTTTATGCACCTCGAAGGACTTTGTTTTGGTGGCAATGGTGAGATCACAGAGGAACCGCTTCTGGCGCATCTGGTTCATCCCCTCCAGAAGGCTGGCTCCATGGTCCAGCGCTTCAACCTCCATGGCCGTGCAGTGGAAGCCGTTGGAGCCGCTGTCGCACAAACCATTCAAGTGATTGAGGTGTTCGACATCTAGCAAAGCATCTTCCACCATCACCGGGGTGATGGATGCATCCTCTGTATCCACCTTGGGCTTCTTGGGGGTTTTCTTTTTGGGTGCCATCTTAGCAGGATCAGAATGGAACCTGGTGAGAAAGGAGAGGTGAGGAGCCTTGTAGCAGGGGTACAGGTGTCCTTCTGCTCTTTAAGACATTCAGTTAAGCAAAGGAAAAACTCCCACCGACTCATACTCTTTGGGTCAGGCCAAGGGAAGGATGGAAACTGCCTCCCAAGCCCTGTACCCCCCTGAGCTGCATTAAAGGCATCAAGGGCCATGACTGTGAGAGGGGATCCTCAACTGTCAACCAGTAGCAGCACCTTCACTGTGTTAAAAAAGGACTAGGGATTTTGGGTGGTCGCCTTGGGAAACTGGGAGCACCCACTGGTTCCTGGGGTGTGGGGCTGTGCTCCGCTGTCTGGGGTGACACAGACTCCAGGCAGAACAAGGGGGCGATCGCAGGGTGTGTTTTGCCTGACTCAAGCGCACGTCAGATGGGATGAATCAAGTCCCAGCAGCTCTGACAGAGGTTCCCACACAGCAGCGAGGTAAGATGAAGCCCAGCATTGCAGAACCGCATAGAAAAGGGTGTTCATTCCCCCCCCCAGGCCCTTGGGCATGGCACGGCAAGGCACTGCTGGGTAACCAGTGGGGCCAGCTGCCCTTTGGGGTGACCAATTCAGAGTGCAGGTAAAAGGGAAAAAAGAATCAACAACAACAACAATCCAGCTTTTGAATGTTCCCAAATTCCAGCTTGAAACTCCAGTCTGAAACTCGGCAGTGACCTCAGCTCCTCTCTGCTCAGAGCAGCCAATGTATGAGGGAACAGAAATAGCTGTTACTGCGCTGTCTCACATGTCTGGGTACTGTTTATTACGCTTGGCCATAAAGATCAGGTTTCTTGGAACTGAGTAATCAGCTCGTATTTAGCACCAGGCAAAGAAGAAGGGGGGCATTATGAGACTTCAGCAAAAGTATGGAGAAGGGAAAAGTTTAGTTAAAAGTCCCTGCCAGGAAAGAGGATTCAGGGCTGAGTCCAAGCGGGAGAGCAGCAGGGCTGGCCGGCCGAGCTCAGCTGGCTGGGGTAAGCAGAGGGAGCAGGGACAACACAGACGCCCGCAGACCCTGCTCTCTCCTGGCTTTGCACAGAAGCCAAGAGGATTCAGGAGAAAAGTCCCAGGAACTTGAGCCATCCCTGGCATTGCAGCGTTTCACGGGGCTACCCCAATTTACTCCACTGAGGGCTCATCTATCACAGTGTCATATCCTGGAGTGGGCGTCAGTCCTTCTGAAACTGGGACGCAAATGCCGCTCTCTCTGTGTGTTTGGATGTGAAACTGTTTCTGACACCCAGTTCAGGATTGCGAAAAGGAACTAGGATTTACCCTTTCAGAGCAACAACACTTCGATGTTTCCAAACATGCATTTTGTTCAGACTATCCATTACCCAGGAAAATTTGCAGTTTCAGCTGGATTTGAAGTGACAATATAGGTTAAATACTGGAATTTCCCAGGAAATGAAAATGTTTTTCCAGGCCTTCTCTCCAGATCCCTCAAGGGTTGAGACCTGTATCTCTCTGAGATACAATACTGCAAAAACCTCCTTAGTGCTGAACAAACCCAAAGAGAAGCAGAACTCGTCCTGGAGGGAGGTGGCCGTCCTGCTGCYCCCACGCTGGGTCTGGTCCCAGCAGGACGGGTGCCAGGTTGAGGTCTGCAACCTGCTGGGGCAGGAGGGTTTGGCCTTGTGAAATAAGTGACCTGCATGTCAGCTCCCACCGGGCTGCCCCACAAGGATCTGCCTGATCCCTTCTGCTCCCCAGACTGCCTTGATTTTGGCCTTTTTTTACAGAAACAAGCACAGTATCTGCAGCAAGCCACTGTTTCTGTCCATAGAACTGCTCACCCCCCTTTCAGGGGCTCCAGACCCCATTTTAGAGAGGTGACACCAGCACTCAGCAGCTCCTGTGGGCCTGGTGTGGAGCCCAGCATCACAGTTGGGCAAGCTGACCTCTGAAAGCCTTCTTAACTCCTTCCGGAAAGCCCAGCAATCCAGCTGGCTTTCTCCATCCCCTATCCACCCCACTCGGGAGTCAAGGGGGAAGTTGTTCTGGGATAAAACAGAGGTCTTCGAACTGCATTACACTTCATACAAGTACAATGGAGCCATGAGAAGTTTTGGGCTCGTATTGATGTCTGTGGGATCCYGCCTGTCCCCTTTGGGCACCTTTGAGTGACTCCGCTTTGAAGCACGTGTTCATGTTATTCCAGTGTCTGGCTGCAGGAGGGCAGAGCGACCTTTATTACCTGCAGTTGATTTAAAATGGGACATCATTGCTGCTTCTGATTGAAATACCACTGTAGTGACTTGAAAGGAATGTTTTTCCTACAGATTAATCCTGGCTGCTGGATTAACCTAGGGAGCTGGAATGGTTTGAAGAGATTTCAAAGAGCCCAGACAGAAAGGAGGGAAGACAGCTTTTTTCTAGCTGTTTAAACTTCTCTTAAAAGACAGTAGTTGTCCTCACATCCTTTCAGTGCTGCTAATCTCAGCCCTGCACCATATTACTGAGCTAACAGCAAAGCAGGACCTACGCTGGGTGATACTGTGTCTTCAGAAAGTTATGGTAGGCTTATTTTCTTTAATATCTAACCAAACAGACAGAGCCCCTCTCCTTCACCTGCTGGTGTCCCCAGCCCTGGATTCAAGCAGGGTCTGAGTCACAGCAAACACCAAGCTGGCCTGGGAAACTACCTGGACACTGCAGCTCTGGGTACTATTTTGCTGCCAGTAGTTCCTCCAGCCCCACTTTAGAAAACAACAAAGCCTTTCCCCATGCCATTATTTCCATTATTCAGCAGTTCCCGTGCCCCACGCAAGGTCTCTGCAAATCCTGCTAGGCGAGCCCTGGTTCTCCATGACTCATCTATAGGCTGGGTCTGCTCCTTACCTTGCTGTTAAGACCGGTTAGTCCAAGGGGAAGCTCTGACCAGCACGGGGCTCTGCAGGTTGAGAGACAGAGACCCTCAACTTTCCCCACGCAACATCCTCCCTCCTCTCCCCTCCCAGCCAGCTGACTGCTCTTATCACTTCTACATTTACAGCATGCTTTTGGGGTGATGCGAGGACAGCCACCCTCAGCCGAGTCCCGAGAGACATGGAAAGGGCCGGATTCAGGTAGCGCTGCTCTGGCCAAGGGCATCGTTGCAGCCAGCGATGGGAGAAGGCAGTAAACCAAAGGTCGGGCATGATTACCTGGCCACTGCCAAGGGAGAGGCAACGAGGAGGCAGCCAAAGGCCTGGCTCCACCCCAGAGGGGTTCACCAGGGCATTTGGGGATGAGCTGGGGGGGACATTGCCCTCCTGACACCTTCCCCGCTCTCCTGAGTGAGCGGAGGGGATGGCAGCTCCAAGCCCCCGGGCTGAGGAGTCCCCCGGCCTGGGCAGCTGTGGCCCTGCTCACTTTGGCCTTGGCCTTTGGCCATGAACAAATCTAAAAACCTACTTTCCGCTCACTCCCAACAGCCATGGTGGAGCCGTTGGCAGGCAACTGCAATAGGTATGAAGGGGCATTTGTCTCAGGAAAGGCTGTCGTGACCACTGTGGGGCCGGAAACGGCTCCACAGCCCCCCTGAGGGGAGGCCATGGCGGCCACGCTCCCCTCAGCAGAGCCCTGCCAGCACTCAAGATGGCGCTGCTCGCCGCTGCTGCCAGGCCCCAAGATGGCACCCGCCGAACTCTGCCCGCACCCGCCATGGCCGCCACCGGCCGGGGCAACGGCTGCGCGCTTCCGTTTCCTGCCCGCAGCCAAGATGGCGACGGCGGTGGGGAAGCGCCGTGTGGCGAGCGGGCGGTGAAGCCGCTTCCGCCGCCGCGGCCTCTCCAGCAGTAAAAATGGCGGAGTCGGTGCTGGAAGTTGTGGGCAAGCTGCAGTCGCGGCTGGCGGGCAGCTCGGAGCCCAAGAAGGTGATGGGGGCGGCGGCGCGGCCGGGGCTCCCCCTCCTCGGCGGGGGCGGCGCGGCGGGGCCGGGGGTCGGGAAGGCCCGGGCCACCCCGCGGGGGGCTCGGGGAGCGGGGCCGGGCCGGGCCTGCCCTCCCCTCCCCTCCGCCGGCCCCCTCCACCCCCCCGAAGTTTCCTGCCTGGCCGGGGCCGCGGTCCGTGGGGCGAGGCGGGCGGCCCGCTGCCTCCGAGCCGCGGCAGCGGGGCAGGCCCGGGGGGTTGTCCCCGGTGGGAGTCCCCCACGCTGCTGCCAGCCTGGGCTGGGCTCGCAGGCCCCGGCTGCCCCACGGGAGGCCCGCCGCGGTGTGCCGGGGTCCTTGTGTGGGGTCCCCCCGTGGCAYGTCAATGGGGTGCGGTTTGAGAGGCAAGCGGGCAACGGGAGAACTTGCCGGAAGAGTCTTGCCCTGGTGACGTGTTCATGGTGGAAGAGCCGCGGTCCCCGGCGTGTGCCCGGGCGGGAGGTGGCAGGGAGGCGCAGCCCTGCCGTGGGACTGGGGAGGACCGGGACCGTGGCAAGGCCACCACGGGGAGTTGGGGTCAGGGCAAGAAGTTGCTGAGTTTTAACTCAGCCCCTGGCGTGGGTTCCCCCTCTGGCCTTGGGGAAGTTGCTTGACGCTTCTCGCCCATCTCCACGAGGGAATGTGTCCGCTGCCGAAATCTGCTGCCCGTAGCAGCTGTCGCGGAACGGCTGCCGGGCACGTGCTGTCCTGATCTGCGCTTGTGCTCGAATCTGTTTGGTGACATTTGGCTGCGTCTGTTGCTGACAGCAACTCTCCTGCTGGCCATCAGGGTTCTGAGCCGTGTTTCTCAACTGAAATATGGAATTAGGGCTGAGCTCAGGTGTGGGCCTGCCGCATACTGTTATCCCATTCTCTGGGATGTCATATTTTATAGGGGGAGCATCTGTTGTGACTATTTACAGGTGTTTGGTTCATGTTTCACTTAATTCAGATGAAAGATGAGGCAGTGAGAGCTGTGCAGCCGCTCTGCACTTGGTTAATTTTGTTTAACTGAGGCAAACACCTGCAGATCCGCTTGCTTTCCAAGACTTCCCACTGCCCACGAAGAAGGATGGATACTGAAGTGCTCAAGTGCTGACCCTTTGAAATGGAAGCCCCTGTACCCAGCTCCAGCCTAGCTGAGGGTGAAGTGATGGGGTGGTCTGGTTCATTTTCTCACCTTCTCAGCCAAGTCCAGAGCAGGGTTTAACTGGTGAGGCCCCGAATGGAGCTGAGGGACTGCTGAGGAGTCAATTCCAGGGGGTCTTGGGTTCCGTGGTGCTGAGAGCACGCGCAAGACTTCAAATATTGGCTCAGCACGCTGTGCACAGAGAATTAGTGCTCCTGTTTCCTGACCCTTGTGTCAGCTTGGGGCAATAACTGTTTGTCTGTGTTTCTTGGGCATTGTAAGTCTTCAGGCACTATTTGCACAGGCTGACTCTTTCTCCAGTAACCTTGCGGTGTTAAGTCGTTTCTTTCTCTGTTGATCCTATGCGGTTTTGCAAGGGGAGGGAGAGGTGGTAAGCATTTGCAAGCTGTTACTAGCTAGGATAGTGATTCTAAACCTTTTCCCTTCCCCAGCAGAAAGGTCCCGTGACCTATACTTTTTTTATTTCTGATACCTTTTCAACTATATTCTCRGAAGTGTTCGTGTTTCTAGGCTTGAATTTAGTTGCCATTGCACTGTCTCGATAGATTGTGTGTCTTCTGAGCACCTTCCTATGTCAGAAAATGGCTTTCAGCTCTTCTGCTATAACTGTTTCCGCTACAGTTCTGTAGCAGCTTTAYCCTGTCAGCAGGACAAATCCATGGCACCTCTGGGTGCTACCCACATGTTACACCATTTCCAGTCTTTGGTTTTCTTGCCTTGTCCTTTTGAAACATTTTATCAGTAATGTGAAATAATAATATTTGCCCAGGATCATGTACAACTCTATGTTGCCTTGCTGAAAGGTGTTAAGTATTAATATTGGTTTTGGGTGGAAAATTGGGCTGCTGGCACAGAACTGTATGAGTGAAACTTTGGACGCTGCTGTAACGGTTTGGAAACGATCTTTTTTTTCCAGCAGAGAAGATACAAACTCTGCTGCAGGAGTGCTTCTCTTCTGGGGGAAGAAAGAGGGTAAGGCAAACACTGACAAGAGAGCATCTTCACAGAGAGGAAGAGGCCAGGCTGTGCTGTAGTAATTTGATATTAATGTGTGTTGTAACGGCCTGGCTGACTTCTTTTAGAAAAAGAAAACAATCCACCCATATTAAACAAAACTTTATTGGAGCTGTAGTAAAGTTTTTATGGTTTGTGTCTTGTGGCTGATTGACTGAAACTCTACCCTGTGCTGGGGTGTTTTAGAAGAGCTTTCTTGTAAGTATTTCATCGGGTGTCTAGCAAGATACAAGCCTTGTGTTTTCTGTCTTCTACCTGGCTGCCTTTTTCTCATAGGACTTGTAGGATCTTGGTTATTTCCAAGTTGAGCTGCCAGATTTGAGTCTGCTTGGCTGATTTCAGCTGAAGGCAGTGGGGTGTACTGCATCAGCTTGTTTCCATAGGAAATACAGATTAGTACAAGTTCTTAAGCCTCACTGCACCGGAGTTGTCTCACTTGGTGCGTCTTATGCACATTGGACCTGTGGTCCATAGAGGTTGCAAGCAAGGCGAGGTTTTGCTATGCTGTACGAACACAGCTCCCAAATATATCCCTACTCAGATATTGTCAGGCTGCGTGCCACTTGGACAGCGTCAATAAGCACAGGTTTTCATATCTCAGATTGTCAGATAAGTACATTACTGATGACGCAGGTAACAAAAATGCCTCGTTTCCTGACAGCGTCATTTTGAGATTTTTATTACTTGGCTGGGAAGTCTGCTGAACTCAAACTGTGTTAACATTTCTAATGAACGTGCAGGTGTAAAAGCTTGGTAAGGCTTAAGCAAAGGTATGTGTATGGTGGCCTCTCGGAAAGCCAGCTCTTGCTGCCTTTTTTTTTTTTTTTTTTTAGATGTGTGGAGGTTTCCAACCATTGACTGCAGTGGGTGTGGAATAAGCCAGTTCCCCGTGAGACGTGTTCTGGATCAAATGTGTGGGTCCCTTGGTCTCAAACCACACTTCCCCCTGGCTATACAAAGTCCAGAGATGAGCCCCGTTGAGAATAGTACTTTTCTTCTTGGAATTCAGCTCTGAAGGCAACAAATAACTAAAGAGCAAAAAGAGCTGTGGAAGATGCTATGGTGGGGTGTAGCTAGAAAATAATTGGGAAGTTTTAAGGATACCATAATGAGTTTTCCCATTCTTACTCTCACAGTGGGATTTTGTAAGCTCTGAAACAGCCTCTCTAGGAAGGTAATTGGCTTACAGAGACGTTATTGTTTTAATATTGCCCCGTTTTACTCTTTTTCTATCTAGTACAAAATCCATCCTTCTTCCCCTCCCTTCCTGTCCCCTTCCAAACAGGGCCTTTGTGCACACTAGTCCAAACCCCTGTGTTACTGATGCCAGAAGGATCTTGGCCTTCCCGGCGGGATCCCAACCCGTGAGCTGTGGCAGGCCTTGCCGTGGCAGTTTGAGGGGAGGCGGCAGAGGTGGGCTGTGTCTTTATCTCTGCTGCTTCTGCTTTGATGGCTTCGATTGCCAGTGAGCGTGTCAAGCAGCAGTGCTGGCAAAGTAACAGCGATTCTGAAAACTGAAAGGATGTTGGGATTTTTAGCTCAACTGGCTTCTATTCCCCCCCCGCCCCCCCCCCCCTCCATCAGTTGAGGTGGGTGGTGGAGCATGTTACCTGCCCCAGATCCTGTGAATCCCCGGGGAGACTCTGCATTACCGTGACCCCAGAGTTGCAGGGACAGAGGGCTTGAAGACCCGTTTAGCTATGGTTACAGCACAGCTAGAACTATTGCATCCCCCTCAGCATCCCAGCTCGAGAGTGCTGAAACACAGTTACTGTTGGTATCAGTGTTTCACTCTTCTAAAACAAACAAGAAAACCTAAACCTTCAGTCATGCCAATGAAGTCCTAAATATAATGGAGATGGGGCAGTGGTTTCTGGTGAACAGAAACCATCCTGTGGTTCTGCTTAAGCTAGATGAACCCTTATCTCTGTGTCAAGGAGTATTTTCTCTCTGAAAGTAATAGCACTCTTCAAATAGGTTAAAACAACTTATTTCCTTCAAAAGGAAGGAAACCTCTAAACCTCTTTGATCCTTGCATGGTGGAAGTGGGGGTGATTGGAATAGCTTAGACTGACAGTGCTAATTTGAGCATAAGCACAGTGCTTTAAAGAGAAGATCTTCTGGATCAGGGACAGCCCTTTGTATGGCATATAGCACAGCAGTGCTGAACAAAGCCTGGGCTGTATAGGGGCTATAATAACGGGAACGCTGACGCGGCTGGTCTGTGGCTATAGCTGAGCTGCGGGAAATAAAGCGAGGGGCAGCGGTGCTGTCGGATGTGTGCTGCCATGTACTGTAACTAAGAAGTTGGTAGACATCTCAGTGAAGCGATGTCCCAAACCACCTGGGTGGCAGAGGTACAAGTATGTCCTCTTCACCTGCAGCCCCTCACCGGGTGCAAGTCGGAGAGGGCTCCTCTTCCCTCCCTGGCCCGTGGAGCAGCTGTACGCACTGGCAGGGCCTCACCTGGCAGCGTATGTATGGAGGAAAACAACATTTTTCACTGGTATATGGTGAAGGGAAGGAAAAAAAGTAGGGTGAGAGGCAGTGGTTGTAGAAGGGATAAGTTGCCGTTTTAGCACAGACTATAGCTGAGAGGAGAGAGACTGTCAGCGGCACTGACAGAGTAGAGGGTCTGCAGGGGAGTTGCAGGTTCCCTCTTAGATCTTTAAGAGCATCTAGAAATCTTCCTTCCCTCAATGTCTAGCTTGCAAAACTTCAGAAAGGACTCAATACTTTTTTTCCCTCTCCTCTCAAGTGATGCGATTCTCGTACCACCTTCTGAGAGTCACAAGCTTCCAAGTCCTTTCTTCTGCTTGCTGTGCAACAGAGTTGTGTGTCTCTGTTCCTGATGCTTTAAGCCAAAGATAAGTTGCAGTCCTGTGTGAAGAAAGCATTAATATTTGAGTGCGTTTTAAGGTTCTCAGATAGGCCCTTGTAGGCGAAGAGGCGATAATTTCTTAACAGTTGGCCCTCGTATTCAGCTTCTCAGGAGCTTGACTTGGAGCAAGACAGCAGCTGTCTGCCACTTGGATCTTTCTAACAAGCTCTCACGCAGTGCAGAATTTTCTTCCTTTCTAATCACAGTACGGGGTTCAGTATGACAAGTCTGAACACTTTCCTTCTTGTCTCTGCAGCTGCTGAAAAGTCTGAAGAGGCTGTCTGAGTTGCCCATCACAGTTGACATTCTTGTGGTAAGAGCTGTGAAATCTTTCACACTTTCATCGTGTCTGTCAAGTCACAGGATAACTGTTTGCCACAGAAATGCTGCTTTCCCTGGAATGGGCCGTGTTGCCTCGGCCACCTGCTACAGCCTRGTGTTACAGGCACGATTGTGATAAGATTCTAGAGATTCCAGGCACAGGGAAGGAGCATGTCAGAGCAAGTGTGAAGCCACGGAGGACAGTTTGTCATCCTCAGTTCTTCCAAAAGCTTAACACTTGACTGGGATATGAAGGTCGGAGCAGTTCTAACAATAGCTGAATCAGCATGAAATTAGGAAGTGCTAATCCTTAAAATTATTAGTGACTTCTGTTTTCAAACTTATCAACAGTCATGGTAAATACTAACTTGGTTTTTTAATACAAATAATTAATGTTTGACTAAGGCAGAGTTAGGTCGTCTTTGATTTACAGAACTGTAGTAAACGATATAAAGGCTGCTGAAAACATAATATATTATATGTGATATCTTTGCCATTAGATCAAGGAAGTTTATTTCTACCTAGCAGCAATAGGTAGCGGGTTAGCTTTATTCATTTTGTAGGAAGTTTAGCAGAGGTGAGAATGCTGACTGTTTTGCTAAGATGAACTCATGTCTTGGCTCTCTCGTGAAGGAGACGGGTGTTGGGAAGACTGTGAACAGTTTACGGAAACATGAGCTTGTAGGAGACTTTGCGAAGAATCTCGTAGCCAGGTGGAAGAAGCTAGTGCCGGTGTCCCAAGAGGCAGACAGGTAAGTCAACCTGTTTGGTTATCTTGATGGATAAGCTTTTTTACATTTTTTGCAGTGGAGATTATAAACTTCTCTGACCAAGGTAACAAAGTGAAGGCTCTGGAAAAACTTGTAACACAAGTGTGCTAACTCTGCATGGGGGTTTTGCCTTGTTTTGGCATAGACTTCCTGCCTCTGCTAGCCGCAGAGTGTTGGGTTGCTGACAGCTGCAGTTTTGTGTGAAAGTAGGGACTGATTTTCAAGAATTTGCAGTTTGATGAAGAGATTAACAGTAGAGGCCAGAAAAGTGCCTTTAATAAAGCAAGAGATGCAATCTGCTTGCTTCCCATTTTATGTTGCTAAAGAGAGGAAGTTCTAGGCCGAAGTAAAGGAAGCGGCTTGCTGTGAAAGAAGGCTTTTATGCGCAAAAATCCTATGGAAACTGAAAGTTAATGCTAGACAGCATGTTGTAGTAACAAAGCTGTGTTGAACCCAGCAATGAGATCGTTTAGATGTGGGTGATAAAGACCCAGTTATTCATGATAATTTYGATGGCTGTGGTATCCCTGCATGCTTAACTGGCGAACTGGGGGACACGTTTCCCATAGGCACCACRTAGCCAGGAGTGTGTAGGCATGGAGAAGTCTCTGTACACATCTGTCTCCGCTTCCCAGTGAACTGTGAAGTCTCTAGTCCTAATAAAAATGCTTAATCAATTCCTGCACTAGAAATGCAGTTTCTAAATCCCTGAATGTTGCTGTGCCTGAGAGGATTAGTGGTATTCTTGCCACAAAACTACCAAATACAACCTTAGTCTTCTGTAAGAGAGGTTCCTGTCCACATGGTCCATGGGTAGTGGCTCTTTTCATTCATATTGGGAAGTTTTAATCTAACTATTTTGTTTTCTTATCTGCTTAGAAATAACCTAGATTCTGAAGACCGTGACTATGAGAGGAGCAGCTCAAGCAAAAGACATCAAGAACCCTCCCTCAGAGAGGATGAGGAACCTGACCAGGAGTATTTAGAACCCTTCCAGCCGTCTTGCAGCCAGTCCTATAGCCCAGATCATAGGGAAAAGAAGTCCAAAAGGTATCCTAGGCCTGAGAGAGCCCATGAGACTTATGGCTATAGCAGCCACGAGGGGAAGGGTTGGGGCAGATCTTCCCCAGTGCTCTCTTCAGATCAGGAGTACTCGGACTATGGACAAGCTGTGTCACCTGAGCCAAGTGAGAGCCCTCAGGATATGTACACAGACCCTTATGCCTCTGAGGAGCAGGAAGAACCGACAGTATTTCATCGGAAAGCCAGTAAAGGCCACAGCTTTCAGGAGAAGCTGGGGGGAGGCCGAGAGAGGAACCCCGGTGAGTTCTACGACAAAGGGAACACGAGCCGAAGCAAAGAGCACAAGTCTTCTCACAAGAAGCAGCGACTTGATGGCAGAGGGGAGGACAGGACCTCTGCCTTCAGCCCAGAAAGATTGCACAAGACCTCTTTTAAAGAGCAGCTCCGAGAAGCCCCTGTGGCAGGGGCCAGCAAGGAGAAGCAGAGGATGTCAGATGGCACCAAGAAGGAGAAGAACCGAGAAAGCGGCACCTCCAGAAAGGAGAAGTTGCACACGTTGCCGCACTTAGAAGAGTCTTTGGACAACCATGTTAAGAAGCAAAAACATCGGGACTCTGAAAAAAGCAAATTGGAAAAGCCCAAGCTGAGCCTGGAAACCTCTAACACAGAGCGGGAGAAACGGAAAGCTGAGAGTGACTCATCAAATAGGATTAAAGAAAAGGGGATTCCTGGGAGCTTAAAATCTTCAGAGGGGAAGCGCAAAGTCTCTGACACGGACAAAAAATCAGTGGGCTTTTCCTCAAATTTTGGGGAGGGGGAAGTGGAGGATGAATTTGAACAACCTACAATGTCCTTTGAGTCGTACCTCAGCTACGACCAGCCCCAGAAAAAGAAAAAGAAGGCAGTCAAACCCTCTGTGTCAGCTGGGGAGAAAGACCGAGGGCACAGCAAACAGAATGGATCCAAAGCCAGTACCAACAGCTCAAGCTCGAGCCGGAAAAGTCCAAGCCACAAGCGAACAAGTGAGAAAAAGGCAGAGAAGAARCTACCAGAGCCTCCTAAACCAAACAGGGTAAGGTTTTGAAGATCTGAAAGTGAACAAAGAAGGTGGGATCAGTTTTCCCCTTGGAGGTGCTGGCCTGTGTTCTGCATTGGGTTGTGCTTGTGGTGTCTCATTGGTATCTAGGTCTATGACTCCTGGTTCCTGCTGAGAGACACTGTGTGTTTCATATGCCCTACGCTGCAGACATCGCTTTGTGCTGTTAGAGTGGAACTCTGCTGGAAAAGTGGGTGAAGAGGGAGGGGAAAAGAAGAAATGCAATAGACAAACCCCTCTTTATTCAAAAATGGGGAGAGTAAGAGGGAAACACCTTCAGCTAAATAATTGTATGAAAACACATTGCACATGATACATTTGTTAAGCATGCAGAATATCTTTAGATGTGAGTCAACGTAGAATCCTGCCTAATATGCAGTGCATCTCCACCTGCTAGCAAGGTTCCCATGTCTTTCCTCTCAAGTATTTATGCTTCTCTAAAATTGACCTTTTTTTTTATCTTTATCAGTACTGTAGTTTTGTTAACTAAATCTGTTGGTCTCCAGAAATGGGGGAGAAATGGGAGACTGGTGTTACAATGCAGCTTATTCTAGAAGACAGCCCTTCTTTTGTGAAAGCATGAAAAATGAGCAATGTTTCTRTATATATTCATTACCACATGGGTGCCAGGGTTGTGTATATAAATAAGGGACTAATGTGTAAAACCTTGACTGCTTAATCTTTTTGCCTGACTTGAAACACTTTGCTCTTCAGAAAGTGTTTTTATAATATTAGCAGCCTTTTAAAATCCTGCTTTGCCATTCATTCTAATAAGTGCCTCATATCAAAGTTTTAGATCTCCCCCAGTTTGTGAGGTTCCCCTCTCCACCACTGTGGAGTTTTTTGCAGGGAGGGGGGAGGAGGAGAAGAGACAGAACAGGTAAATAAGTGTTTGAGATCRAGGAAATGTTTCTGCCAGCTTTCTCTTCTGTTTTTTCTCTAGTTCTTTGCATTGTTAATCTGACTTGGGTTCTTGCCAAAGGCCTTTAGCACTGAACCTAGTAGGTTAAAGATGGCTCTTACTGGAGGGCACTGAGTGATTCAGATCCCAAATTTTGGCTTCTTTGTATTGACAGCCTAGACAGAGCCACAGTAATGTGGCARAAGTGCAGGCTCCCTCTGAGGCTATTTCCTGGTGCAAGCTGATCAGCGTTGAATGTCTTACTCAAAATACCAAACAAAATGCAGTTCAGTGCTGTTTGTACACTGGCAAGATGTAACATTCTCCTTATTCTTGTCTTACTTGCATGTACATCCTCTCCTTCCAGATACTTTTAGATGTGGTACCAACGTTACCAGAYATCCCACTGCCGCCGATTCAGGCCAACTACCGCCCTCTTCCTTCGATCGAGTCCATTACCTGCTCCCAGACAAAAAGGAAAGGTATGTTGGGCAGGAAAATAGGTCTGAAATAGGCTGCAGGCATTGCTTGTGGGAGGTGGTGGATGCTGGCTGGTTCAAGTCTTTCTGTTGGGGTCTGGTGTCCTGCCTCTGGCCAGAGCCCGGGTTTCAGAAAAAGGTGGCTTCTTTCCCACATGCTCTAGCAGAAATGAGGAAGATCCTTTGCTGACCCTTCCTGAGGCTTGGGTTTTGGACTTGCCCTTCCTGAACTAGGTTGCAGGTCTCTTAGAGAAGACTTGGCCCTTTAGGTTGCTTCTGGGTGACTCTGATTTATGTCTCCTGTGCCATTCATCRGGGTGGGCTCTTCTTTTCTCTGTCCCTTCTTACTCCAAGTCTTTCTCTTTACAGCAGTGTCCTCTCCAATTGAAGAGAGTGAAGCAGGTTTTACAGGCCGCCGGTTGAATTCAAAGATGCAAGTGTATTCAGGCTCTAAAACTGCCTACCTCCCAAAGATGATGTCTCTGTATCAACAGTGCATCAGAGTCCTCAGTAACAACATTGACTGTAAGTACCTTTCCTCATCTGTCTTAAAGTCATGTTGCCATGCAGATAACACTGAAGTCTTGGTAACTTGTTTGTATATATCCCAGCAGCATCTGGCTTGGAGCATGTGAGCAGTTAGTTGCCCCTTGTCACAAGGCAAGCTAACTAATATGGGACAGATCTCACTGAAAGCTCAGGTGCTGCAGGAATCAGCACTCAGCATGCTTTCAGGCAGTGCTAAAGCACTGGAAATAGTGGTAAACAGAGCCTTGCACGCGCACTTCTTAACTTGGAGATACTGATGCCTGATGACCCACTAGAGCTATTGCACCTACGGTTCCTTTCTCCTTCCCCTCGTGTTGTGTAGTGGCGTGCAGCACTGCTGGTTTTTCCACTGCATTTCAAGGTGTCAAGCCCTTTCCTTGGCAAGGAAGGAGCAGGATAAATACTCTGTGCATCTTGCTTCTCTCTAGCAATCTATGAAGTGGGTGGTGTCCCTTTCTCAGTGCTGGAGCCAGTATTGGAGAGATGCACCCCAGAGCAGCTGTATCGCATTGAGGAATGTAATCATGTGAGTGCCCTGGCCTGGGGAAGGGATGGTGACATACGGGAGTGATGTTCTGTCCTCGTCTGCAATAGCAGAATAGTAAAGAACAATGCTTTTTATAACAAGAGGTGGCTTTTGCTAATCCTGAGTTCCTGGATCTGCCATCTGCCCATGTCTTGCTGCAAGTCAGCTCCTAAGCTGTCTTGTCCTCTGTGGTATTCCAGTGACACTGGYGCTAGCTGGTGTGGAGGGAGAGGGGAGTGAAGGTGTCGGGAGGGATCCCAGCTTGGGTTTGTTTCAGGTCCTCATTGAGGATACAGATCAACTGTGGCACAATCACTGTCTCCGAGACTTCAAGAACGAGAAGCCAGAAGAGTTTGAGTCCTGGAGGGAGATGTACCTTCGACTTCACGACGCACGAGAGCAGCGGCTGCTCATGTTAGCACGGAACATCGGCTCAGCTCATGCCAACAAACCCAAAGGTAGAGTAGGGCTGAATGATCAGAGAGGAGTCTGGAAATGCTGCCTAGGGGATGTCTTTGTCAGGGGAAGGCCTTTCAGAGTGGCTGGTTTAAATCTAGTCCCATTTAGGAGTTGCTTAACTCTCTGTTCTTTGTGGTGGCCTTTGCTTAATGGCTTAGCACGCTCTAGATTTCATCCATAGTGTTGCTGATGCAGAGTAGACAGAGCAGTATTTTATAGCAAGAACACATAGGGCTGCAGAGGTACTGCCTGTTCTGCTAGAGTGGCTTCTCCATGCTGCAGTTGAAGAATACCAAGGTGGAGGGAAGCATTCCTGCTCTTTTGGTGAACATAATGAGAACTACTGACCTGATCAGTCTGATTTCTCACAGCCCTTGTTGTGACTGCAAGAGGTTCGGACCTTAGGGAGGAGGCTATCGCCTGAGCTTTGAAATGGATGGACTGGGGAGAGGTGGTTGGAGCTTGCTGTAATAAGACAACCACTGAGGAGCCTCCTTTATAATAAGCTGGATCTAAGCAATGTTTCCCTCTGGCCTCCTACAGGTAGAGTGGCCAAAATGGCGTTTGTGAACTCTGCAGCAAAGCCCCCTCGGGATGTACGAAGGAGACAAGAGAAGTTTGGAACTGGAGGACCTCTTCTGCCAGAGAAGACCAAGTGAGTGTTTCTCATTAGCGCTTGCTGTTCAGGGCATCTTTTCCTGTGGGCTCCTGCCAGCTTCCCCCTGAGGCTCGGTGTCCTAGCAGGAAAGGATACTGTGTGTCCGGGAGGTCCTTTTGCAGTGAAATGTGTAACTGTAATAGCTGCTTTCTTGCTGGGAGGTGTGGAGATCCTGGTCACCACTGGTTCCATGCAGTATCAGCCATGCTGCTGTTAACAAACGTGGCTTGTGTCTGAAGAATTGCATCAAACCCCAGTGATGCCTTTACCGAAATGTCTGTCCCGTCTCTGTTGCAGAATAAAACCAGTCCTGTACACATCTAGCAAAAGCCACACTCGTGTGAGTGAGGAGCAGTCCTATGATGGGCCCAGCACCAGCAGTGCCCATTCTGTCCCATCTTCAGGTAGCACCTTCTCCTCCTATGACCCCAGGAAACCACCAGTGAAGAGTAAGTACAAACTGCAGAACATCCATGTGGTCTCCCAGAGCTCCTCCTTTACAAATACACGAATCTGCTGCTTCTGCTGTAAGAGAAATACAGGCTATGCAGGAGGGTTGACGTTGGTGGCCTCTGTCCTCTCCCTCAGGAGAGGGTAAAGGCTGTTCAAACTTCTTGCACAAGAAAAAGCATAGGGAAACATCCGATTCACCTGCCTGCTCAGTGCTGACTGTATCAGCCTGTCCTAATGGTACTAGCAAGGCTGAAACCCTGTCTTTTCCCTCCTGCTGTCCTTCTGTGTCTGTCCAGCTGTTTGGAACGATGAAATTGTAGTGCAGCTCCCTTGGGAAGGAAGCAGGGAGRGTTTAACCAGAGATCTGTGTTCTTGCAGTGCAGAAAGCAGAGTGGGCTCTCCTCGGTCTGTGACCTGAAAATACGATAGGCCATGATCAGAGAGCACACACTTACAGCTGCCTTGCATCTGCTTTGCCAGGGCTGCAGCTTTGAATTGCTCTCTGCTCTCCTGGTCTGTGACTGCTTCTTTAATGTGTGGGGTTTTTGTTTGATTTTTTTTTTWTTTTTTTTTTTCTCCCCCCCCTCTGTTGCAGAAATTGCACCCATGATGGCAAAGACTATCAAAGCTTTCAAAAACAGGTTCTCTCGGAGATAAGTTTGCAGTGCAGATCTGGGACTTTCCCTCTCGTGGGGGAGTGGCACTGAAGGGGGAGAAGGTACCCAAACAGCCCTTTTCTTTGAACTCGTTGGAGGCTGCAGCTGCTGGGAGAAGCTTCGATCTGCACAAGACGACAGCACAGTATTTTATCTTTTATTCTGGTCCCTTTCTCAGTGTCAAGTCCCCCTCTTTCCCCCTGCCCTTAACATCCTGTTTCTGGCTTTGTCATCCGTCAAAAGAAGGGTGTACAGAATCTCCTGACACAAGAAAATGTGAAGTCTTGGCACCTGCTGAGAGTGGAAGATCCAGAGACTATTTACTATTTAACCTCTTAATAAATTATAAAATGGTTTTAATTAATATTTTGCCCCTCTATCCCGCTGGTATTATTTATGTCACTCCCAGTAGTCTCTCCTCCCAATCCAGTACAAGGGCCAGCCTCTCTGTGACTCGAGCTGGCAGGAATCCATCTGAGTTGTCAATGGGTGTCACGGGAGTCTTTCCTCGTGATGTGGTACCTGCTGGGCCCAAAGTCCCACCTGGACTCTCTGGGACAGGTAGGACCGGTGGCCCATCTGCTCATCGATCCTTTGGCAAGCGCATCAAGTCCTGAGGCTTTGCTCTCTACTCGTGTATGTTAATAAAATCTTAGCTCTCGACCTTCTCTCTGCTGTTACTGTAGATCTTGTACAGATGCTTATCTTGTTGTGCAGGGATGCCAAGAGCCGTTGGGGACTTTTTCTCTGCTGCTGTTGTCTTCTGCTACTGTGAATAAAACTACGAGGGGTTTTGGGAGAAATTTTACTGTGCACCAAGTCAGATTTTAACTTTTTTTTTTTTTTTTCTTCAATTGAGAGAGATAGGGGACTTTGCCTCTGAAATTAAAAACAGTTTTTAAATATCAATGAAGGCATCGGTTTGCCTCTTTTAGTGAAAAGAAGGAATACTTTTATCTTGTTTTCTGTGTGGAATTGGGAAGGATTTATTTCCAGTTTGGAAGCTGGTGCTTAAATCCTGTCTTTTCCCTGTATGTTTTCCTCTGCCCCCTCTTTGGAAAAAGCAAGGATTTTAGTCTTTGAACCTGAAACCACTTGACTGGGGTTGGAGGGAAGTGAATAACGGGAATGTGGTTTGTTTTTAATGTGTGCATACTACATAGCAGGAGTTCAAAAAGCTCGGTTGTACTTGGTGTCTGAGGAACTGGAGCTCTGGAAGGAAAGGTTGTGCAATGTGGCCCAGTGGACCCAGACGCTGGGGTTGGTGGAAGTGTGAGGAGGTGCCCTGGAGCACAGCGCCTCTGGGAGGTCGGGAGCCAGAGTGTTGCATGAGGTGTGTGATTTCAGGTGGACTTGCTGAGGCTGCAGCAGAGAGCGGGGAGCCGGACACAACTAGGCACTCGCTATCAAATGTGAAGCCTTACTGTGGTGAACGTTTCTGCCTGTGGGTTACGTCTGCCTTGAAAGCAAACTTACTCAGAGGTGGTGCGAGCAGAGGATGGAGCTGGTTAGACCCAGGTCATGTAGCGAGGGAGATGGCCTCTCTGTTAGCACTCAGAGGTCTGACTGGATCGCAGAGGGGAGAGATTCTCCTGTTCCAAGCCATATTTACTGCCCTAGGACTTTGCTGTCTAGGTGGAAAAGGTGCTGGTAGTGGATGCTGTTGTTGGTGGCAGCTTCTGAGAAGCTCTGCTGCTGGCTTTCTGTGGCTGCCAAATCCCGAATCGGTGGAGTCGTCTGTGCACACTGACTGGGGGAAACCTTGCTGTGAAGAGCCCTCCCTGGAGGGCTCTAGAAAAATCCCTGTATGCTTCTGGTTTCTGTTGGTTTCTTTCTTTTTCTCCATGGTTGGGGTTTTTTTTTTTTTG